>JAMXBD010001168.1:0-459109 GCA_024138025.1 Combretum micranthum
AAGGAAATTAATGACCTCCCTTGTCTTTTATAGCTTACTCTTGGAAAAGTTAGAGTTTAAGGCCCAACGTTTGAACTTAAGAAATGATGAAACCCTTGTGGACTACCGTTTAAAAGTAGAAGCCTATGTAAGGAGTTTGCCCTTTTGGACTGACTTGGAAGTTTCTTACGGTATGGAACGGCTCACGTGCCATTACAACCACATCCCTATGCTCCAATAAGCTACGTTCATTTTCGAAACGATAGACGTCCAATTTTCCCAATTTTCAAACTTGGAATTCCATAGGCCGATTATATATCTATGCCCACGATGAGCTAGCAGATTCACGGACGAAACGAGGATGATTCCAACCATCAGGAAGCTAGTCAAGATTTCGGATGGACTGTTGAACCAACCCAAATGAGAACATCCGAATAGAAGCCGATCTCACATTCCCTAATAAGAGACCTGACTGAGAATGAAGTGATGGAAGTATCCGATGAAGAGCATGCATCACAGACGGAGTTTGATCAACGGGAGCCAAGCACGTCTAGAAATCAACCCTCCCGCAAAGGAAAAAGAATGATGGACCGAAGCAACTTGAAGCTGTTCGTAACTAAGATGGCTAAGGACGACTTCTAGCCCAACCACCGTAATGCAACTCCCTCACCAGGAAGAAAGATCAAAGAAAGAAGGAAGGATCCACATGAGCAATCCCATGTGTCCAACAAGAATTTTGTAACCAGATCGACTTAGGATATAGGATCGATTAGTAGTTTAATTTTGTTTTCGAAAAAGTGTTTAATATTTGTTGTATTTTGAATTTCTTTTGACCTTGATTTCTTTATAAGATTTTATTCCCTTCTATGCTTTTTAATTAAATATTTTGGTTTAAACAAATTTCATCTCTTGATTTAGTTGCTTAAACTTCTTTGTATGATATTTCCTTTACATGTTTATTTCTTGAAAAGCTTCCGCAATTTCCGTAACTTAGTATGTAAAAGACTTAATAATCTAGTATTTACGTAAACAATTAAAACAGCCGACCTAGAAGGGACGACCGAGGATGAGGCAGGCATCGAATAACCCGCCTGAAGAAGTTAACCAACCAGAAGTGCCCCCTGTGGCTCCTGCCCCAGACCAGCAAGGCAATCTCCAAGCCACTCTGGGTCAATTAACACAGCTTCTTAATGTGTTAGTTCAACAACAACAGAGGAATATGCCACCCGCACCAGCACAAGCACCACCCCAGCAAGCACCCAAGCATCTGTACATGGACCAGCAGCACCTGATGCTCAATCACATACAGCACCCTGCCGCCTCCGCCACCACCTCGACCATACAGAACTTCACTCCCAGATTTTATCAAAAGTAACCGTTACTTTGACGGAGCTTTTGGGAAACCAGATGAAGCTGAAGATTGGCTCGCAGATAGAACGATCTTTTGCCGCCTATGAAGTTCCTCATCATCTTCGAATAAGCTATGGTACTATATGTTGAGGTTTAATGCCCGCGTCTGGTGGGAGTCCAAGAGTAGGGAATTGCCGCCACCTCACCTGGGATATGTTTCGGAATGAGTTTCTGGAAAATTATTTCCCTGGAAGTTTAAGAGTAAGGTATAGTGCGGATTTCTTGCACATATCCCAGAAAGGAAAATCCATAGAACAATATGAGACGGAATTCAGCCGACTCCTGCAGTATGCTCCGGATTCTTATAAGTATAGTGAGGAGCTGAAACGACAAGTGTTCCTGAATGGGTTAGATGAGGACTTAAGGATGCGGTTAGAAGAGTTTGACATCGCACCTTCAGAGAATTGGTTGAAAGAGCAAGAATTGTTGAAGGGGCCAAGAAAAGGAAAGCTGGGACTTCTGAGAAGAAAGTGCATGTGTTTGGAAGGAAATTTCAACCAGGAACAAGCTCCAATTTCCCTTCTAAGAGGTTTAAACCAATTAGCAACTTTAAGGGAAATTTCAGTGGAAAAGGATAATTCCAAGGCAGCAGTAAGTTGTTGGAAATGCAAAGGGCGCACTATCCGAAGAGATGCCCCCTTCTCCAGAACAATGTTATTTCTGTGGTGACCCGAGCCATAAGATTCCGGATTGCCCAAAGAAAGCTTCTACGACTTGTTTCGTATGCAAGCAAATGGGACATTTTGCCAACGAGTGTCCCCAAAGAAATCTCACAACAAATCGACCTGTTGGATCTTCAGGAGGACTTGCCCCGACAAGGAGTGGGAATGGAAGCGGAAGTCGCTCGGCATCATCTATGCATGGGCTGAGAATTTACAACCTTGAAGGGCAATGGGTCTGCGAGGAGGATGCCGAAGAAGGAGTAGAGTTGGCTGCCCTGGACCATGGAGAGGAGTATGACTATAGCTTGGTTACAGGTTAGCCTCAACCTTTAAAATATATGTTGTTTTGATATCTGTTGAGTATAAAGTTATGATGTATGTTGGAAATAATAGATGTCTAGGGAACCTTATAAGGACAATAAGAATAGTAACACGCGTCTTGAACGCAGGAACCATACAAATAGGGGACCTAACCGCTTATACCCTCTTCGATACCGGTGCAACACATTCCTTTGTTGCCGCTAGTATAGCCTTGAAGACCGGTTTACCTATCACCACAACCACAACAAGTTTTCGTATAAAAACCCCCACCGGTAGTGTGGTGACTACCAAAGAAGTAATAAGGAATTGCCCCATGAAGATACAAGGCCATGAAGCAACTACCGATCTTATAGTAATAGAAATCAGCAAGTACGAAGTGATTCTCGGAATGAGTTGGTTGTCCATGGTGGAAGCAAAGGTAGATTGTAGAAATAAAAAGGTGGAATTCATGGGACAAGACGGGAAGAAAGCTACGTTTTTGGGAGAATCCGCAACTTCTAAAAGTTTGGAGTTAAGTTCGTTCGAGGTAATTGAAGAGGTTGAGGAAGGAGTTGAAAGTTATGTGGGAAGTACGGAGGAGGATAAGGAAAGACCCAACATTGACGACATCCCCATCGTTAATGAATTCTCTGATGTTTTTCCAGAAGAATTGCCTGGGTTACCCCCAAAACGAGAAATCGATTTTGAGATCGATTTGATGCCAAAAACAGAACCTATATCCAAGGCACCATACCGAATGGCACCTGTTGAGCTCAAGGAACTTAAGAAGCAATTACAAGAATTGCTTGACCAAGGATTGTTAGACCAAGTGTCTCGCCTTGGGGAGCTCCGGTATTATTCGTAAAGAAGAAGATGGATCGATGAGGTTGTGTATTGATTATCGAGAACTCAATAAGGTCACTATAAAGAATAAGTATCCATTGCCAAGGATTGACGATTGACCAACTACAAGGAGCAAGTGTATTCTCACGCATTGATTTGAGATCTGGATACCACCAGCTGAGGATAAAACCAGAGGATGTGTCAAAGACCGCTTTTAGAACTCGGTATGGACACTATGAGTTCATGGTCATGCCATTTGGATTGACTAATGCACCAGCTGCTTTCATGGACTTGATGAATCGGGTGTATAAGCCGCTCTTGGATAAATGCGTGATTGTCTTCATTGATGATATTTTGGTCTATTCTAAAACACGGGAGCAACACAAAGAACATCTGAGAATGGCATTACAAACCTTAAGGGAGCACAAGTTATATGCCAAATTATCCAAGTGTGACTTTTGGTTGGACCAAATATCTTTTCTAGGACATGTTATCTCAGGGAAAGGAATATCAGTAGATCCTGAAAAGATTAAGGCCGTAATGGAATGGAAACAACCAAGGACGGTGACTGAGATTAGAAGTTTTCTTGGATTAGCTGGCTATTACAGGAAGTTTGTGCAAGATTTCTCAAAAATAGCTAAGCCACTAACTCAGTTGACCCAGAAGAATGAAAGATTCATTTGGAATGAGAAGAGGGAACAAAGTTTCCAAGAGTTAAAGCAACGGTTGGTATCTGCTCCAATTTTAACCTTACCTGATCCGGAAAAGCCATATACCGTCCATAGTGATGCGTCAAGAAATGGCTTAGGATGCGTGCTTATGCAAGAAGGGAAGTAATTGCTTATGCTTCACGGCAGTTGAGGCCGCATGAACAAAATTACCCGACGCATGATCTTGAGTTAGCCGCAGTTGTCTGCTCTCAAGCTTTGGAGGCACTACCTATATGGACAGAGATGCGAGATTTATACGGACCATAAGAGCCTCAAGTATTTTTTACACAAAAGGAATTGAATATGAGGCAAAGGAGATGGTTGGAGTTGATCAAAGACTATGATCTTGGAATAAATTATTGCCCTGGAAGAGTGAATGCGGTAGCAGACGCTTTGAGTCGGAAGAACCATGGAGAAGTTGCAGCCATGCTCACAACTCAAAAAGAACTTATAAAGGAATTCGAGAGATTGAGCATCGAATTTGTGGGCAAAGTGCGGAAATAGAAATTTCCCATTTGGTAATGGAGCCAACTCTGATAGAAAGAATCAAAGAATCTCACGATATGATGAAGTCATACAAAAGTTGAAAAGTGAGATACAAGGAGGAAGGTATGATGATTTTGAGATAGATGAGGAGGATGTAGTAAGAATGAAAGGGAAGATTATGTGTACCGAATGATGAGGAGATGAAAAAGGAAATATGAGTGAGGCACATAACTCGGGATATACCATGCACCCCGGTGGTACCAAGATGTACCAAGACCTTAAGATCGCTTTTGGTGGAATGGTATGAAAAAGGACGTAGCTGAATTCGTAATGAAGTGTCCCATATGTCAACAAGTAAAGATTGAACACCAAAGGCCAGGAGGACTTTTGAAACCATTGGCCATACCAGAATGGAAATGGGACCAAATTACCATGGATTTCGTATGTGGATTGCCCCGAACATCAGCCGGATATGATGCATATGGGTAATTGTGGATCGACTTACCAAGTCAGCACACTTCATCCCCATCAACATGACCTACTCGATGGAAAAGTTGGCCCGGCTATATGTAAGGGAGATTGTGAGACTGCATGGAGTTCCAGCAGGATTGTATCGGATCGAGATCCCGATTCGTGTCAAAATTCTGGATGAGTCTTCAGAAGTGTATGGGAACAAGTTACATTTCAGTACAGCTTATCATCCACAAACTGATGGACAATCAGAGCGAACTATCCAGACCTTGGAAGACATGTTAAGAGCTTGTGTTATGGAATTCAAAGGAAGCTGGGAAGTACACCTACCTTTGGTAGAGTTTGCTTACAACAACAGCTATCATTCAACAATTAAGATGCCACCGTACGAAGCTTTGTATGGAAGAAGGTGTAGATCGCCTCTATTTTGGGATGATGTGGAAAAGTTAACAATTGGACCAGATCTCATCCAAGACGCCTCAGATAAAGTCAGGATTATTCAGCAAAGGATGAAAGAGGCCCAAGATAGACAGAAAAGTTGGGCAGATAAAAAACGAATCCTTGAGTTTAACGTTGGTGATCATGTGTATCTGAAAGTGAATCCGATAAAGAGTATTCATCGTGTACGGGCTCGAGGAAAGCTAAGCCCAAGGTATATCGGACCTTTCGAAATCCTCGAACGAGTAGGAGATTTGGCTTATCGCTTGGCATTACCACCAAACCTGTCGGGAGTACATAATGTCTTCCATGTCTCAGTACTAAGAAAGCATATCCCCGACCCTGATCGGATTGTGGACTTGAACCAGTCAGGCTGAAAGAGAACTTGACTTATGAGGAGCACCCAGTTCAAATTCTGGATCAAAAGGTTCAAAAGCTGAGAAACAAGGAAATCCGATATGTCAAGGTGTTATGGAGGAATCATTCGCAAGAAGAGGCTACTTGGGAAGCCGAGGATGAGATCCGAAAGAAATATCCAAATCTCTTTGAAGAATCAGGTACGAATTTCAAGTTTTGAGGACAAAACTTTCTTTAAGGGGGGTAGGTTGTAAATCCCCGAAATTTTTGGATCGAATTATAGTTTAAACCCTAATCGGAAGTCAACCGGACCAAGGTCAACAAACCCTAGTTTATAACCGCTTAAGTCCGGCATTGCCGTTTTCTAGCCCTAGAAAACGAAGTTGGAATAATTAGCTATAGTTCGTAATAGCTATAGGTTTTATTAAAAATATCAGTTTTCAAAATTCGAGTGTCTTTGAACCCGATCGGACACAGTTCTTGAAAAACGTGTCCGGAGCGGAATAGGAAAAAATATTCCGAATATACCGTTAGACTCGTAAAAATATAAGATTTTCAAAAATATCAATTTCGTAATTTTTCGGTAGCTAAAAATATCAGATATCGCATTTATACGCGTATTTTCTTACTACCGGCATTTAATTGTCATGTCTACTTTTACATTACACTATTTTCTACTATTCTACACTATTCATCTATCTCTACTTTTTCTTACAACCTATCTTACAACCATACACCTATTTCTTACACATTTTCATTTCCAATACAATTTCACATCTTTCATTTCTTACTTTTAATTAACAAAAAAAAAAAAATAAATTTCCCCTCTCCATCTCACCAATTAGCGTCGGCCACCCCCCTTCATCCAATTGTTTTATTTTCATTATTTAATTAACACAAATTATCTCCACATTTTACTATAATACCCCATCATACCTCACTCTTTCACACTTCTTCATTTCTAAGTTACTCTCTCAAAATCTCTCAAGAATTCTCCTCCAAGAAGCTCTCTTTAGTTCATTCTTTTAGGTAAACTTTCTTCAAGAAATCCTATGTTCATTTATGAAATTGTTATTACTTTTAAAAGTTGTTCGAATCTAAGCTTAGAAAAATAAAAGCATTCTTTAGAAATTTAGAACAATTACAAGAAAATTAAATTTAGAAAAAGAAATACTCATTTCAAGTAACTCAAAATCTTTCAAAGTAAAATGAATATTCAAAAATTCTCAAGATTCAAAATCATTCAAGAACTTACTTTTTCATAAATTGAGAACACTTCATTACTTCATACATTTGTTAATGAGTCATTACATATATGTATATACCTTTCAAAATCTTATAAAATATTTTGAAAATCTATCTCTTCAAGTGAACTTTATTTTAAAAGGAGGAACTCAAGCTTTGACAAATTCGTGGTAAATCTGGTCGCTACCTTTTCGGGACCCAAACGACTTAGTTTTATGGAAATAAGTTTAGAAATGTGTAGATCTTTCCGAGTAGATAGAAAACGATATATTATTTGCAAAATTCCGAGTTAAAATGAGCAAGTTATGGCCATTCTAAGTTGAAATTTCCTCTTGTACGATTTTACCGCGATTTTTAGAAAAGTTTAGAATCTTCAAGAGGAAAAACTTCATGAAATACTCATTTTGGGTATTCTTCTTGATTAGATAATCTCGAGGAGGATTGTTCGTATCCCAAAGATTATTACGATTAGTGGAAATCCCGAACGACTCATCCATTTCAGAAAAGTGTCATCATAGCTAAGTGAGTTTACTTCCGTTATTTTTCATACTTTGGATTGTGCTTGTAAAAATTAGTTCCACTAGAATTTAGCAAAAATCAAATGAAAGTTTGTATGATAATATGTTGAAAGAAGTTAAGTATATCGAAACTCGATTTGTTTGTAATAAAGTTGTATGTACATTAATAACTTGGAGTGTTTGAAAATTGATGCTCACCAAAAAGAAGTTAAATATAACTCTAGACTTTAATTAAGAATTATTCATGCACTTCATATGTTGAGTCATATTGCTTCACTACTATACAATTGGTGGGACAAGTGATAATAGTGGTGGTAGACATAACCGGTATAACGTGTAGTGGCGAGTAGCAGCCAGTAGAACTACGTAAATTGGTGGCTAGTAGGAGCCTGTAAATACTACAAGTTTTTGATGGCGTATAGGAGCTGTAGGAACTATAAAAGTGTTTTAAAAGTTGTGGCTGTAATTGGCCTGAAATACCTAACCCCGAATGAAGGGCGTAATTCATTCAACATATGATTCCTGAAAAGTCATAGTCTTGTATGCGCACGTGGTTGTTGCATTTCATTTGTTTGACTAATAAACTTGATTGATAATTTACTTGTGAGTATGAATTTTTGGATTTACTACTAAGCCCATAAAGCTTACACCCCTATAGGTATTTGTATTCTCAGGAACACCTATTTTTATGCTCGAGGGCTCCCCATATCCGTGTAAGTTTTTCCATTGAAGCTTTTGGAGGAAATCTACTTGAAGACTTACATTGAATTCCTTTGAAAATCTTTTATATAGTATTTAGATGTTGTTAAAGACTTCACGATCTTTGATTAGCAGAGGTATGCCCCTAAGAAATCATGTAATAGACCTTTGGTATTAATGATATAATATATTTTATTTCTGGATTCTTATATGTTCGTCTTTACTTGCTTTTAAACTATGCTTCCAAAGCATATCTCCTATTACCGTGCTAGACGCCTTACATATAATACTAAGGTTTTTGCATGACTCGGTAGTCATTCTTAAGTCTTGATATTATATGTGGTGGACTGCCACGTTTAGGGTACCCTTTGGGGTGTGACAAGGTCACCCATCCTAGGATTAGTTTACCTTAAGCACGCTTAACTTTAGACTTTCAATGAGCTCCAAGCTATTACACCATAAGATGCCTTTATGATTATAGTTCCACTATCTATATTTAAGAGGTATCATATTAGGTTAGCTAGGGTTCATGATCTATTGTAGGGGCTCCTTGAGCTGGCTGGTTGCTGAATTTGATTGTGCTTCTAGGCTGATACTTGGCTCGAGTTAATGCTTCTCGAGCTTGCTAATTTCTTGAGTTGGTGCTTATAAGATAGCTTTTTGTCTAAATTGACGCTTCATGAGCTAGCTTGATTTAACTTAAAATGAGCTAGAGATAGTACTCTTTTGAGTCCGTTAGATGATGCTATTATAGGTAGGTGACTATGAGATGATGCTTCTTTATGCAAACGATCCTAATAGATATGTCAGATGGTGATCATACGAGCAAGAGATCCTAATACTAAGTTGGATGACATTCCTATGAGCAAGCGATGCTAAAACCGGATGGTGTTCCTATATATGAGCAAGTGACCCCAAGGCTAGGAGAGTGCTCCTTTCAGTAAACGCTCCTAATACTATGTTGGATAGTACTCCTATGAGCAAATGACACTAAAGTTAGGATAATTCTCCTTTGAGTAAATGATCCTAATACTATGATGGATAGCACTTTTACAACCAAACAACTTGAAAATTAGGACAATACTCCTTTAAGCAAATGATCCTAATACTTTAGTAGATAGTGCTCATACAAGCAAGTGACCCGAAAACTAGGATAGTACTCCTTCACGCAAGTGATCCTAATACTATGATGAATAGTGCTCTACGAGCAAGCAACCTGAAAATTAGGATAGTGCTTCTTCAAGCAAGCAATCCTAAATTTAGAGTCACCAATCTATTAAGTCTAGATTTGATTTTCGATTTAATTTCCTTTAATCCGATTTGTATCAAATCTTAATCCATTTGAATTATACCCTCGACTAAGAACTCCTTTTTCAAAGTCGCCTGGTAGGTGCCTACATACCTGTTATTCAGGATTAGACAATATGTAGTTTTTTTAATTTGATGAAAAATTAAGTTTCTTGATTAATTTTAAAAACTCAAAATCTTATCACTTTAATTCATTAAATTTTTGTAATTTTGTAAAAATTGATTTTTTATTGTCAACCCTAAGAATTAGGTTTTGATAATTTATGAAAATTTACTTTTTTTCTAAGTGATAAAAGATTTTGGAATAATGAACTATAACGATCATATCAAATCAATTCCCATGTCATCGCAATTCAAATTTCATTATCTTGGACATATTCACAAGATCATGGTATCACATGTATAGTATGAATTAATTACACTTTTAAGCTAAAAATATTCCAATAAAAAAATTCATGTTAAAGCAAGATATCAATTCAACGAAAAACTTTACAAAACCATATAAAGGAATTCTTAATAATATCAATTTTATAATACAATTTCAATATTATAACAATGACACTATTATTAATTACAAGATTTTAGTTTTCAAAAAAATCAAACACAATACAATTCACAATGTAGTATTTTACTACTCTCATTATTATTAATATATGATATTTTACTACTTACTATTATTATTATAAATAAAATAAAAAAAAAACGATATACTTATCTACAATAGGTGTGCATAAGTGTGGAGAAGGCTGGCGAGTCGGATCACCGGAGCTAGCACAAAGTCCAAGCCAGGTAGCTACCAACTAGTGGTAGTATGGGACCATTTCGGCTCAAGGATAGCTGTAGTCAGCGCTTGTGGCTGTTAGAGACATTTTTGACCACCTTGGAGGGGGCTTCCACCACTGACTTGTAGGTTTTAAACTTCTAAACACTCTTGTAACCTTTAATTTCATCAATTTTGCCTATACGAACACCAATCTAGATCAAGAGCTCCAAAACCCTAATTCAAGAATATGAACACGAAATTAGTAATATGAGTAAAAATCAATGCCATTCCCCCTGGGTTGAGTTCACAGGTTCTATTTATAATGCTAGGGTTCCAAACTTATGCTCAAAGCTTGCCGGTTTTATCAATTTCATGCCTAGGGTATTCTAACCAATTTGTTTTCTCGATTTAAAGGATAAATTTCCAATTAAATTTGATACTCGATACTTACACATTGTCTAGAAATTTCTCATATCTTTCAACTTGCTTAAAAAACTCAAATTTGACATGGATTATGATTTTTCAGTAAAGTGAAAATATGAATTTTCCTAAATTTTCAAACTTCAATTTGATCTAGAAAAACCCATACCAAATCTTACATATATGGTATCAAGTGAAAGCCCTTTCATGTCTAATTTCCAATTTCGCCATCAATTTGGTAAAAATTGCAAATTAAATCAAGTGAAAAATGGAGCCAAAATAGCTCCATCAAGTTGATCCGCACCTATCTTTTTTTAGGAAGAAGATCATATGCTAATGTTAATAATGACATCAACATTTGATTTTTTTTTTTATATTTTTTAAAGGTTATATCTTAGGACTAATTAAATAAATCCTAAATTAACTATATGAAAAAAATTACATTAAACTTAGATATTTTTTCTAAAGCATATGAAAATTGAGTTTTATGCCATTGAAAATATTTTAATTGTGGGATTTTAAGTTTAATATAATATTTTATTTTTATCATATACTAAAATATACAAATATCTCATTTGTATACTTTTAAGCTTGATTAAGCAAAAATGGGATGTCTACATTTGTCCCTCTTTGTGGTAAGGTTTGTTAAAAACTTATCACAAAGATAAAAAGAGACCCATTTTTATTTTGATGAGTTTAGAAACTTATCTAAAGGTTCAGATCCACAGGGGTTCATGATTAATCTTATGTGGAAGTTCCTTGAGTTGATTAGTATTGAATTTTGATCATGTTCCTTAGATTTGAGTTGGTGCTTCTTGAGCTGGCTTTTTCTGAACTGGTGCTTCATGAGCTAGCTTGATTTAACCTAAAATGAGATAGAGATAGTATTCTTTTGAGCTTATTAGATATTGTCATTATAGGCAAGTGATCATGAGGAATGTGCTTTTTGAGCAAATGATCTTAAGAGATATGGCAGATAGCGCTTCTTCAATCAAGCAATCCTAAAGCTAGGATAGTGCTCCTTAAAGAAAATGATCCTAATACTGTATGGAATGATGCTCCTATGAGCAAGCAATCCTAAAGCTAGAATAATGCCCCTTTGAGCAAACGATCCTAATACAATGATGAATAGCACTTCTATGAGCGACCCAAAATCTTAGACAGTATCTCTTCAAGCAAGCAAGTATACTCAGCTATGAATATGAATGAAGAAATGAATGCCGGGCTCTTTCTTTCACTGCTAACCCCAAGAATTTTCTTAATGCTGATACTTTCTCTTTCGTCGAGCCCCGAGCTTGTGGTCCTCCTTTGAGTGTGGGTTCAATTGGATGAATCTGTCAAGTCAAGGTCAACGTACATAGCTGCAAGGATGGTGCATCGCCTATTTCTCGTTCTCGCTCGGGAGCTAGTACTCCTTCGAGCAAGCAACTGAAATCTAGGATAGTGCCCATTTGAGAAAACGATCCTAATACAACGTTAGATAATGCTCTATGAGCAAGTAACCCAAAATCTAGCACTGTGCTCCTTCGAGAAGATGATTTTAATACTATGTTGGATGGTCTCCTACAAGCAAGTGACTTGAAATCTAGGACAGCCTCCTTCGAGCATATAATCCTAATACTATTTAGGATGGCGCTCCTTTGAGCAAGCAATTTTAAAGATAGGACAGTACTCCTTCGAACAAACGATCATAATACCAAGGACTTGATGATAGTGCTCTAATGAGCAAATGATCTACTAAGGGCTATGGCTAAGAGATGATTAAATGCTTTTAAGAATTATGAAATCTTTTATATGAAAATATTTTGGATGGAAGGAGTCACTTTGAAAAATTTTCTGAAATGTTTAGGCTGATGCCCTCATCATGAAAACTAGTTTTCTAACAAGAGTCTCATGGACGTCAAAATTGCAAAAAAGCAATAGCTTTTCTCCATTTACATTTCATTCATTTCTTCCATTAATATGCATCTCTTGACGACCTTTTTTTCATTGTGAGGGGCACATATCTTATAGGGTAAATGAATTCTTATACCCTTATGAATAATTCTTAGGACTTGTATCACTGCCTTGATCTTGAATTGGATATCTTATGCTTCATGTATTTAGTCAAAAAGGAATTTCTTGCACTCTCTTAAGCTTGTTTTCACACATGACTTGAATTCCAAAACTTATGGTCTGATTTGTAAATGATACGCTTTGGTTAATCTACCAGTCTTTTCTCATGTTGTAACTTAGGCTTTTAGCCATTGGCTTGCAACAAAAGGGATATTATGTACATAGCATTTTAAAAGGATGTTACATTCATGTCTTCATGGGTTTACAAGTCAAGAACCCTTGATGAAACAAAAAATGAGGTTATTCCTAGTTTCAAGGTGTTAATAAATTAATTTCTATAGTTAGAGAGCTTCTACAAGGTGGTATTGTAAGCCAAATCATATGCTATGGATTTAGGATTGTAATGTTAGATTTTTAATGTATGTCCACTTTAGGCTTTGGTCTTCAAACAAGATGATTTTAGCCTTCAAACAAGTATCTCCATTTTTTGATGATTTAGGGCCTTGAACAAATGCTGCCATTTTTTGTTTTAGGTACATTCCTTTTTAACTGAGCATCCTCTATTTATATATATAATATATATATATACATATTTCAAGGACTTCAGAACGATCTTCATGTGATTCATTTTCATTAGCCAAATTAAAGGTTTAAAGTGTATGGATGGTGTATCAAACTAGAGGCTCTTCTAATTTTCAAAGAAAATGACTCATTAGTATCAATTAATCACCTTTGAATTGGTGCAACTAGGATAAGCACAAATGTTCATCATTTTTCTCCAAATAAATGACTCTAACATCCCCATTGCCCCATTGTTGGGTGCCCCATTATAGGCTAGTTCTTGAAAGGGTTTATATTTTAAAAAAACTTCCTTAAATGGCTCGAATGGGTTAGCAAGGGATAATTGTATTTTAGAATATCAAAATGAAAGTATTGTATCATTTTAACCTGCATACTAAGTTCAAAACAGACCTCCTTTGAGGAATGAGTCTTACACATCACTTTAAAGTCACCCAACTCTCAAGTGTTTAAAGGCTAGTATCTTAAAATTCTCAAGCAATAATCTATCCATTTGTTATAAGTTCAATTACTTGTTTGCTCCTTGAATAATTAATTGTTTTCAAAATGCCCCATTCATGAAGGATTAGTAAAAGACATGCTTGCAACCATAATTAAGAGAAAAGATAGAGAATGTAATTTATTTTAATCACTTATCTTCTATCACACCCTAAAGGGTACCCTAAAGATAGCAATTTGCCACATATAATATTAAGACTTAAGA
Organism: Combretum micranthum; assembly: GCA_024138025.1. Classification (NCBI taxonomy): domain Eukaryota; kingdom Viridiplantae; phylum Streptophyta; class Magnoliopsida; order Myrtales; family Combretaceae; genus Combretum; species Combretum micranthum. The sequence continues at coordinate 13,947 of JAMXBD010001168.1, forward strand.
ATGACTACCATAGCCATGCCATGCGAAAGTCTCAATATTATATGTAAGACATCTAACACAATAATAAAAGATACTGGTAGGATATGTGGTTTAAGCAATAATATAAAGTATACAAGAGCTAATAGACATATACTCACCGGTTTAATCATAATAAGGTCTTTACATAAACTTAGGGCATTTCCCCAATAAATTCCAAGGATCTATAATATAACTTAAGTCTTACATACATAAATCTCTATGGCCAAAAGATTTTAATGGAATTTCTATCTAAAACCTTTGATCGAATTTCCCTAGAAAGCTTCCCAAAAACGTGGTCTAACCTGAATATAAGGGGACCTTGGGTATATTAAAAGATGTTCTTGTGACAACAAAAATCTGTGGAAATGTAAGCTCAATTAGCTTAGTGAGAATATTCCCAGGTTATCATACTCAAATCAAAATATCAAACAAGTTATAATTAGACAAGTATATGTGATGCATCAAACATGTGAGCAAGCAAGACATATGGTTTATATGGTTTTGCGTAAACCATATGTTGAATGAATTTACACCCTTCATTCAGGGTTAGGTTATATGCCAATATAAAACATGTAGATTATATCGGCTACTACTCGCCAACACCAAACATGTAGAACATACTGGCTACTACTTGCTAACACGTAGATACTACCGGTTATACCAACCAACACGATTATAACCTCGTCTCACCAAGTGTATAATAGTGATTGCAATATGACTCACTACATGCTATGCATGAATCCATTTATTAAATTCTTTCATGTAATTAGAATATCTTAGAGGCGATCATAGGATTTACAGACACATTAATATGGTAATATATATATATATATATGTCAAACTTTTAATTAACAACAATTAACTCCTTGATATTCTTAACATAATTTCAACAATCATTGTAAGGCACATGCACTTTCCAATTTCATCTTGTCTTACTTCTAGTGCTTCTAACACTACAAGCACAATCATGAGAACAAAACTTAAGGAAGTAAACTCACTCGGCCATGATGCGGAAAAGCTCCTAATCAAAGTAATCTTAGGGATACGAGGCTTCTCCTTCCTCGTCACCTAACCAAAATAAATACCTGAAATGAGTATTTCATGGAGACTTTACTTAAATTTTCTAATTCTATCTTAAAATTCGTGGTAAAATTTGGATTGTAGAAATTCCAACTTAAAACGACCATAACTTGCTCATTTTAACTCAGGGTTCCGCATATAAGATATCGTTTGTTACCTACTTACAAATATTTATCTATTCCTAAGGTTATTTTTTATATTTAAATTCGGTTGGGTTTTGAAATGAGCCGATACATAATTGATCCTAAAATCCTGACCCATGAATTGTAACTTTTCAAAATTTTACTCCATTCGAAAAGTCTATAACAAACACATAGATAATCATATAGTTGAAAGATCCTTTTAATATATATATATAAACTCAAATTATATGCATGATTCCAATGATGTTGTCTCAACAATGATTTTTCATAAAACAACTTGTCTTAGGAGTTTGAAAAAGTGTAACTTGACAAATTTATTTTAAGTTGTTGGAAAGAAAAGTAAAAACTTTTGAGTTATTATAAACGGGTGATTTCTTATTATAATTATTTTTCCTTAACTTTTAAAAGATAAATTAAATTACAAAAATTTAGTCCTTCAAGTTATCTACCAACTTTTATTCTTAAGTGGATTTTTATCTAGAGAGTTGATTCTTGCTTAACTTGAAAAACTTGTCTAGTTCTTAGTTTTTTATTAAAGTGTTGGTGATAATTTTATAAGTAAGATTTTAAAAAAAATTGCATAGCAAAAGAATTAACGACATAAGGTTTTGAATAGTAAATTTTATTCTTGATAGTTTGAAAGAGAGTAATGAAATTTCTTAGTTAAATTTTGAAAAAACTCTTGCATAAGAACAATACTAAAATTTATAATGAACTTGTCTAAATTTTTGAAGAGAATTTTGTTGTAACATAATACTAAGTCTTTAATGGAAATTTTTTCCTAAGTGACAAAAATCATTTTTATAGAGAGTTTAGTCTTATTTTCTTTATCAAAGGAAGAACTTGTTTTATTTTTATCAAGACAACAACAATATAATCATGCATGCCTACGAGCTTGTCGATAAGTAACATGATAAGAAAAAATAGTTCATATGAAAGATAAAAGACATAGAAATAAAATAAACACATAATAAAAGTCAAGTATTTGGAAGTCTTAGCTTAAATCAAGGCTTCCCGGACTTAAACATGGGCAAGCCCAAAAAGAAAAATAAGAAAAAGATTGCTTTGATTTGATAATGGCAAGTCTAAGACTAGAAAGAATAATCTTAACAAAATTGCATGAAATAAATAAATAAATTGTAAGAAACATTAGAGCATGAATAATTAAAAGTTATGTGAGTGAGCTTATAGGCTCTAAGAATATAATATATATATATATACATAAATATACTTAGTAATATATAAAAGTTAGATTAGGTGCAATAATAAAACATAATAATATAACAATAACAACAATAATAATACTTAAACATTGTTAATCAAGACATGAATATATTATTGCTTCCATAATACCCATAGGCTTAGGAAACATACACTATGGTCATGTTATGTTAATATGAACATGAAGATGGTTTTAGGATTTTTTACCCAAGATTAAATGTGGATGGAAGAAGAAATGAAGTATTGATAGTTTTATGTGAATGATGGTGGTATGGGAAAGAAGAGAGTGTTGTGAAGAGAATTTTGGGAGAGAATATTTATAGAGAGAATTTATGAGAGTTTTGTTATATGTATAAGATATGTGTAAAGAATGAAGAAGAGAAGGGATATTTATAGGAAAAGTTGGAGGGAAATTGTGGTTGATTAAATAAATGAAAAAGAAAAAATTTTGATGGCATAAATGAGAAGAGTGATTAAAAATTAATTTTAGAATAAAAGTGTAAGAGAAGTTTAGTAATATGTTGTTAGAACTTTTTTGGAAAATGAAAATTGTAAAAAATAGGTATATAGGTTATAAGAATAAATGGTAAAAAAAAGTAGATATAGGTGAATAGTAATGAATAGTAAAAAGTGTACAATGAATAGTAGATTAGACAATTAATTGTCGATAGTAAACAAAATACACATAAAAAGTCTTTATCTAATATTTTTGGATATAAAAAAATTACAAAACTGATGTTTTAGGAATCCTTGCTAAATTACGAATTTAACCATATTTTCAGATAATTTTTACTATCCTAACACCAGGACACATTTTTTGAGAACTAATTCCGTTTGGATCCGAAATGATCAATTTTTTTACAATTTTGATCTTTTTAAGCTATCTCATAATATTTCGAACTATAATCTATCATTAACTCATTTCTATTATTCTCAGGTTTCGAGCGTGGGATTGTCGAAGTTAAAACTATTAGTATGCCTTGATCTTTATTGACTTTTGAAGTTCCGATTTGATTAAGGTTAGGGTTTACTTTAATTTTACCCTAAAATCGAGGGGTTTACATCTTGATTACAATGATAATCACTAATTCTCTTCTTTTATTTCTATTGATCCCCTTACAACATCCTTGCTATAGGTGATGCGTCACTTCATTAGATGGTAGAAGTAAGCTCTCAATGCTTGATACTAAAAAGGACTTGTTGGAATTTCTTGAGGTGTTGGAAAGGAATTACTGCAACTATCAAGCTAGAAAGACTCCAAAAGTTGAGGTTGAATGAGCTTAACATCAACTAGATCTTGGAACTTGTTCTTCAACCTCCGACGACTTTTTATGGAATGCCCTTTTTAACCCATATGACATTCACATTGTGTATTAGGATCATAGCTTCATGGTTTATATCTTTCTTTTAGAATCTCACATGTTATCATATTCATCTTTTTCAGTTAGCTAAAAACTTGGACCATTAGAATCTTAAATTGTGTGAAATGCCTTTATGTTAAGCGAGCATGCTTGTCTTCGCCTATTGCTTTTAATGTTTAAGGCCTAATCCTTTGCTTCTCCTCTTTTAGCCCATTTTTCGTTTTCATAGCCCGATGACTTCCCTTGAGTCTCATAAGACAATGATTGGTTAGCAACAAAGTCTAGATATTAATGTTTGTCCAATACATATTTCATGACCTACTCGAAGGTTTTGATCCTTCTTGCCAAAAGATACAAGGCCTTATTCAAGAGTCTAGCTCATCCTTTCCCTTTGGATGATAGGCTTGACTCTTCATCATAAATTTGATGTTCCTAGTGCAAATGGCCCCTTTGTTCAAAATTTGATGTCATCCTAACATCTTGTGTATGGATCATGTTGATAGTGGGCTTTTCATATATCAATGAAGGTATGCTATTGATGTCGGGTCATTGGGACTCTACGAAGTGTAACTGAACATTGTTTACATTGATCAAGTCGGACTTTTTTCTTCAGTTCCCAACAATTATCAGTAGCATGCCCTTGTTGAGTGACATAATATTCACATTGTGCATCAAGGTCATATTTTGGTGGTCTATATCCCAGTATGGGCTCCTTAGGGTGCAACAATTGGCCTTCCCTCTGTTTATTGTAAATTTGAGATAGTAGGATGGCGATATGTGTGAACTTCCTCTTAGGCATCTATATTGGTTTGATGTAGGTTTTTGTGTTCACCACATTGATTGTAACCATAGGATCTACTCCATAATGAACTTGGAGTTTGCCAGCAATGAAGGCGTTTTTAATTTTGCACCCTGTCCCCACTATATCTAAGAAACTAGAAGATGTATGCCCAATAAGGTGAGAGAAATAAGGTTCCTCTATTGTGCAGATGAATGTGAATGTTAAATCCTTTTCTAGCAATAGAATGGCAACCCTATGCGCTAAGGCTCTCTAGCGTTGGGCATATTCCTTGAAGGTCTCATTTTTTTTTCTTTAGGTTGCTTAGTTGTAAGCCCACTAATTTTACACAAATTGATTTTGATAATTGCTAAGAACAGGATATAAAATTTTGAAAAGCTTTGATAAAAATCGCAAAGATCACTCTTGATTTTTCACAATTTAAGAATATTAAAAGTATAAACAATTTGATAAGAATCTCTACAAACAAAATTCTGAGATGCAAAATGTAACTTCCATAACCTTAGGTAATCAACAATGAATAATAAATCAATTGTTACAAATCTGAAAAACTTAAAAATATTTACAACACCATCCTTACCCGAAGAGAAGTCTAGAGAATACAAGCAAGAAGTCACGAGAGTATGAGAATTTCAACTAGGATAAAATCTTTCCATCTAGAAGTAAGTGATTCTAACCCCTTAACTATATATTTCAAATAGACGAAATTAATGATTGGATGGGATTTGGAGAATAGCAAATACCACACTTGTGATTATGAAGAAAAAAGTAGGATGCCATATATAAATTTAATCATGATTGGAAGATTGCAATATAATCGTTTGATTTCGAAGAAAATATCAAGTTGGTGAAATCATTAATAATCATTAGAACTAGATTCCCAATCAAGAGATGACTATGGAAATATCTGATATTAGTGGATTAGTAGATATTATGTTTGAGATTAATGTCCGAACAATTACAAAAGGATTATGTGGAGGTTTTGTACAAGCATAAGAAGATGAGAAACCGATCATCTTATGTGGTGATATTTATGCAACTTATCAAAGTTATTTAATCTGAGAGGATCATCAAATGTGGTGATAATTGATGCATCCATAAAGGAGAAATCAATAACTGATCAATTAAATATACTAGGTTTGGATCTACATAGTTGTTTCTTAGTAGTTTATAGGATCAGAATTAAGGACTAAGTCATTGATTGTCAAATTACAACAATATTGATGGTTCAATAGTCATCTGCCAATGGAGACGTTGGCTAGTGAATGGAAGATACCGTGTTTATTTAGAAATATCTAACCCATGATCTTGGTGATAGAAATAAAAGTTATTGAATTAACAATCAAAAGAAAAGTTAAGATAAAGGATAAGTAAAACCCATAAAACCTCAGTTATCAACTAAGAGGGTCATTTAAAGCAATGACTAGAATTAGAACACAAAACCCAAAATTCATAAGGTCAAAACCCTAGTTCATGAAGTTTAAACCTCATTGGAGAGATCTTAAAATCCTAGATATTTTCTAGGAAACCCTAAGTAATATATATAGATGTGAACCCCTAAAATTTTCAAAAAATTAAAAGCAAGCCTTAGATTAGTGATGAGATCAGAAACCTTAATTTGTGCTAATTCGATTAGAAACCTTAAGAATCTTAGATGCAAACTGATAGAGTTGATATACTTAGAATACAAGTCATACAAAATTAGCCAGCGAAACCCGTAGTCAATTACTTAGGAAAGCCACTACAAGAAATTTTGGCTTTAGAGACAAAAAATTCTGTCTCTGAAAGTGAAAGATTTGTCTCTAAAGACTTTCAGAGACAGAATTTCCGTTGCAAATTTCTATTTCAAAAATCATCGTCGCTAATTCTTTTAGAGACAGATTTATTTTCCATCGCAAATTTGCTACGGAATTTCTGTCGCAAATTTTGTCTCTGTTTTATAATTAGTTATTTTTAAATATCCAATTAGTAAATATTAAATAAAATTATTCCGTCGCAAATTTGTCTCTAATTCTAAGACAAATTATTAAAAAAATACAAATTTGCCTTTTATTTATCCTTCCCAGGAGGTCACCCATCATAGAATGCTACATACTAAGCACACTTAACATTGAAGTTTTCACAAGCACTAAACCGATAAACCAATTCGTATCTTCATGAGTAAAGTTCCACTACTGTTTATTTAAGAGATACCACAATTTACAATATTATAACTATAAAACATTTTATATATCTTTTATAGTTTATTTTTATTTTATAATTTCACTTTACATATTTATTAAGGATTTTTCATTAATATTTTATTAAAATAATATATACAATGTTTACATTTTATTATTTTAAATTATATATTTATTATAAACATATAATATTTTCAGTAGTATATTATAATTTTTTTTTCCAAATATATTATTATTAAAAAATATTATATATTATGTAAATATAAATAATGTTATACATATAAATTTATATATATTTAATGATATATAATATAATTATACTTTTTACATTAGTTATTTAAAATTTTATATTAAATTAATAAATTGTATATTTTTAATTAATGTGTTTATTTTTTTATTTCATTTTTGTTGCACTTAATAAATTATATTATAATGTAAACAATATAAAAATATATTTTTCATTATTATATTAATAAAATAATATATAATACCAATTTAAATATATTTAACTAATTATTATATATTACATATTTTATTAATTAAATATACTATATTTTTTACATAGTATATTATTTTTTCCCGAAATATGTTATTATATTTTAAATAAAATATAGTATGTAAATATAAATTATGTAAGATATATATAATAAATTTTTTTATATTAAAAAATATATGAATAGTCGTAATAAATATATAATAAAAAATTATAAATAATATGAATATATATTTTTTATTAAAATATTATTAAAATAATATATTATTTATATATTTGTATATGTTTAAATATACTAAGTTTACATTTTATATTAATTATTTTATTTTACATATATTATATTGAAATATACTTTATTTTTAATTAGTATTTCATGATATTACTTGCATATAACATATTATATTATTATTATACACTATTTTATTAAGTTGTATAATTTGAGTTTTTTATAAGTTATTATGTAAAAGAATATATAATAAGATATAAATATAATATTTATGTTTTAAGTACTATTTTTAATTTATACTTTATTATATATAAATATGTAATGTAATGTTAAATATATTATAAATAAAATATATATAATTAGTTGTAAATAACAAATTATACATATTATAGTTATTATATAATAAAATTAATTTACAAATATAATATATGTCCTTATTATATAATGCACATTTATATATATTATATTAGATATGTATAATTTAAAATAAATTTTAAACACAATTATTTATATATACATATATGTAATAATTTAGTTTAGAGACAAATTTGCAACAAAATTTAAAAAAATAGAAATTGGCGCTAAAATAATTTATTTGCCTCTAAAATCAGAGACAAATTTGCAACGGAAAAATTTTCGTCGCAAATCAATATGTAATCCGTCGCAAATTCCGTCGCAAAAGCATATAAAAATTAGAAGATTATTCATAATTTATGTCATCATAAATCCGTCGCAAATCTGTCTCTAATTCATTTTTTTAGAGACAGAAATTTTTCGTCGCAAATTTTATATCTCTAAAGGCTAGTTTTCTAGTAGTGAGCATGCAACTATCAGCACAAACTACATATCTAACAAATCATTTAATACAAAAAATATTGTATTAGATGATTGTAATATCAAATAATGAACACATAAATCAAGAAAAATAAGAACATGATATTAATTTAATGATGTAGATCGAACTCATATCAGGAAATTAATTAAGATTTTAGTCAAATAAACTGAGCACATCATGAATTCTAGAATTCACATCAAAACTGAAATTCTAGACCGTATTATATCAGACTCAAACCTTATAAACCCTAGATCGAATCAAATAAATCTCTTAACTCGAGAATATCATATGAATTAGGTTAAACTCAAAACCCTAAAACTGATTTGAGTTAATTCGAAACCCTTAAAACACTAAACGAGATCAGACGAAAATTTAAAAACCTTAGGATATAAGATGAATTAGACACCTTTAGTAAAAATGTGTCACCATCAAAACGATCCAAAATATGATAGTTTAATCGATTCGAAAACTCTAAGCTAATGATTTATCTAATCATTAACTCATAAATCGAGATGATATATTTAAATAATATTTAATAATAAAATTGTCACGCCCCGGAGGGCACCCTAAACATGGCAGTCCCCACATAATATTAAAGCTAATGAATGACAACCTTAGTCACGCAAGAGCTTCGATATCACGTGCAAGGCGTGCTTCTAAGATAGTAGGAGACTCAAAGGAGTATTACATTTAAGCAGATAATAAAAGCATGCAAGAACTTATAAAGGTAAACATGTAATAATCATTAAGATAAAATTCTTACAACTTCTTAGGGGCATTCCCCCATACTTGAAATTTTGCTAGTCTAAGCCATCTTAATAACATACATGAATATAACATAAGTCTACTATAGAGATTTTTTTCTTAGAAGTCTACATCCAAAACTAAATATAAACTTCTTCCAAAAATTCCCAGTAGCTTTGGGTCATACCTGACAAAAGGGGCTCCTTTGTGCCAACCACAAGTAATCAAACTGTAACAAAAAGCTATAGGGGTATAAGCACATCTAGCTTAGTGAGATAACTCCCATCTTCAAAACATTTCCATAAAACACACAAGTATTTAAACAATCATATGAGAATGCATCAATCACATGAGCAAATAAAATACACACAATTAACCGGAAACCATGTGTAGCATGGATTTTACGCCCTCCATGTCGGTGGTTGGGTGGTTATCGGCCCATGCGATCATCAATAGTTGTAGACTTACCGGCCCATACTCTCCTACCTCGTCTGTTATTAATCTTAGTTTTAGACCTCTTAAATCTTTGCAAGGGGAAAAAGATCAGAAATACCGCAAATTTACACAAGAAAAATTCTCAAGGTAATCAAATCAAAAATCATCAAACCAAACACAAGAAACTTTTCATTACTAAATCAAAAGTGGGTAATAACCTTTACATAACCTAAGAGGGTTAAAACCAATCTCAGCAAAATAAAGTATATAGAAATAAGAAATAATAATTAAAACATATTCATTGAAAACATAACATTCCTGCATCACAGGTAAGGATATGCCTATCCTAATCCTAGGAAGAAGGCTATTAAACTCATCGGAGGTGGTTAATTCCTTCTCTATTTCCTTCTTCATCTTTTCCTTCTTTAGCTTTTGCTTCTTCATAGTGATGATGCAGGATTCATGCTTCGGCTGGTGGAACCTTTGTGTCTTTTGACAAATTGTTGTAGATATTGGCTTACTATCATTCTCTTTCCTTTGTACCTCAATGTGATTTCAGCCTGAGATGGCCATCCATCTTCTTGCGTAGAATTTCCATTTTCTTAGGTAGGGTCGTTGGTCACTTCTTGATTTCCTTGATTTTCTCCTTCTGGTGCTACTACCGTCGTAGGGTTTGGGACCTGGTTCTCAAGAATCCACTTGATTCATAGTTGTTCCTCCAGCGCTGATTATTCCTCCTTCCTTCTTCTTCAGAGTTGGAGATCATCACAGGGTTGTTTCTTGCAATCATCCTCATGGAGGCATCTTAGCTCAACCTACGAGGGGATACCGAGCTGGGAGCTAAGGAACTATCCTCCCAAAGAGATACAGATGGAGTATCCTTAGGTTCTAGGTCCTTTTCTTGGTCTTCTTCGAGATTTCCTTTGGTTTCTCCATTTCCCTCGTTCTCATGGGCGTTTCCCATAATGAAGTCCTCGTCCGAGATTACATCCAATTGTATTCTAATTGAGCTTGGTAGTTAGGTACTGCATTTCAACGGCATTGGAACGATATGTCTGTAGGCAGCATACCAGTAGAAACGGTCTTTTGCATCAGCTTGTAGCAAATCACTATGGTCTGCTAGCTCGTCATGTGCATATATGTAGAGGGGTCCTAACTCGTTCCATATTCGAAAGTCTGGGATTCTTCGGGTTCCTTCATTCTTTAAGATAAAGGTCATTTCTTGCAAGATAATTTCTTTATACATAAAGACCATCATCCTCTCAACTACATAAATTACTTCCACATCACTCCACCTTTGTCTCCTAATGGCATCAAATCTCAACTCTTCAGGTAGATTTCTCCATAGGGAATATTTCAAACCCTTTTTCATAGCTTAAACATTTCCTAGTGGTTCGAGGCCTTCCTACAAGTGCGAATTCCTCGCATAAGACTCTCAATCTAAGATGATAGATTACAAAAGTCTCATCTGGGTCCTTAAGGAAGTTTCGAGCTTTTTCTTTCAATCCAGGAGGGTTGACTATCCAAAAGAACAAAAATATATGATCAGATCATAAACTCAGGTTATAGCTTCTTATTATCTATCTTAAAGTCTATTTTTACTATCTTTTATCCTAAAACTTGCACTCTGATATTAAACTGTCACGTCCTGGAGGGTACCCTAAATGTGGCAGTCCACCGCACATAATATTAAAGCTAATAAATGACAACCTTAGTCACGCAAGAGCTTCGACATCATGTGCAAGGCGTGCTTCCAAGATAGTAAGAGACTCAAAGGAGTATTACGTTTAAGCAGATAATAAAAGCATGCAAGAACTTATAAGGATAAACATGTAATAATCATTTAGATAAAATTCTTATAACTTCTTGGGGCATTCCCTTATACTTAAAGTCTTGCTAATCTAAGCCATCTTAATCACATGCGTGAATATAACATAAGTCTACTATAGAGATTTTTTTCTTAGAAGTCTACATCCAAAACTAAATATAAACTTCTTCCAAAAATTCCTAGTAGCTTTGGCTCATACCTGACAAAAAGGGCTCCTTTGTGCTAACCACAAGTAATCAAACTATAACAAAAAGCTATAAAGGTATAAGCAAATCTAGCTTAGTGGGATAACTCGCATCTTCAAAACATTTCCATAAAACACACAAGTATTTAAACAATCATATGAGAATGCATCAATCACATGAGCAAATAAAATACACACGATTAACCAAAAACCATGTGTAGCATGGATTTTACATCCTCCATGTCGGGGTTTAGGTTTTACCAGCCATACGACCATCAATATTGTAGACTTACCGGCTCCTACTTGCCCTGTAGACTTTCCGGCTTCTACTAGCCTATGTAGACTTTCCGGCTCCTATAGCCACATTAGGATTCCTCCTTTCCCCAACAAAATAGTAGCGAAAAATAAATGTGAATCACAATATGATATGCATGAATTGTTTTAATATTGGTTTATTCAATTATTGTCAAGTTCAAGTTAAAAGTGACCAAAAAATATTCATCATACATTGTAAGAAAACATAAGTTATTCATCAATTCCTCTTTCGATATACTTAGCTTTTATTCAACAATCACATTATTCAGTCATGAATCCAAATCACACAACGTTTATTCATTTATCTTTTTCCTTACTCTCTAGTGCTACTACTTATAAGCACAATCAAGGAAATGTAATTAGTAAGGGATTAACTCACTCCATGACGATCGCTCCTAGTCGAAGTAATCTTTTGGGAAGGTGATACCGGTTCCTTCTTCACCTAAACAAGATGAAATACCCAAAATGAGTCTTTCATTGAATTTCTATTTGAAGATTCTAAATCTATCTTGAATTCGCGGTAAAATCGGATTTGAAAGAAGTTCCAACCACAACTTGCTCATTTTAACTCGGAATTTCGTATATTATATGTCGTTTTCTACCTACTCGAAAAGATCTATTCATTTCGAAGGTTAATTTTACTATAAAAGATCATTTAGGTCTTGGTTAGAAGGGTAAATATTTAATACGAAAATTCCATACTTGAAAAACAAAAAGTGTCAATCTTTCCTTTACTAAGGCTTATTTAAGTAAAACTCAAATATGTATATTTTTTAAAATAATTCCTTATATACATAAATATACTCATAATTTATGCATGAAGCTATGGGTGTTGTCTTGTTTAATTTATTTCCTTAAAGCATCCTTTTTCTAGTGCTTTGGAAAATTTAGATTTGTTAGACTTTACTTTATGTGGGTGAAGTAATTTATAAAATTTTGGATTTATCAAAATCAATTATATATATTTTGATTCTTTAGTTTATCAAAAGTGAGTTGAAAATATAGTTTGGTCTTTTGAGGTTATCTACTAAATTTATTTTAGGATTTGAAAAATAGAGTTTCCAAAAGTTTTCTTTAATAGTACTTGATGTGTTTATTCTTTGAAAATTCATTTTCCTTGTAAATTGATTTTCTTGAAAACGTATTTAGCTTTTGGTTTAGGAAGTTGATAAAAATAATACCAAGTTATTATCTATATATCAAGACTTTATTTGAAAAGGAAATATCTATAGACTTTAAGGAAACTTCATTTAATAGTTTGAAATTTCATGAAGTGTTTTACATAAACTTTTAAAAGAGATTTATTTGAAAATATTTTTCTAAGTCTTTAGAAGAACTTTGATCAATTTTATTTTTCATCAAAAGATTCATTTTCCTATTTGGACAACAACTTATTAGCCATGCATGAATATGATCATGTAGTTTATAAAAGCTAAAAATTATCATAAGATAAGGAAATAGAAAACATAAGAAATAAATAAGCATAATAATAATTGTCAAGTATTGGAAGCCTTAGCTTTTTCAAGGCTTTCCTTTTTCAAGGCTTCCCAACTAAGAATAAATTAGTCCCAAAAGAAAAAGAAATTTGTTTAGACTTGATGAGGACAAGTCTAAGACTAGAAAGACTAGTCTTAAAACAACTTGAAAGTAAATAAATTGCAAGGAATATAAATAAATTGCAATAACAAAGGAGCTTATATGCTCTAAAAGATGTATATAACTACATAGATATATTTAGTTAGATATATATGAGAACAACATAAAAGAAAGTAGTTTCATGAACAAAAACAAAGTATGAATTTATTGTTGCTTTCTTAACCTATATGGGTTTAGAAAACACACATTATGCTCATACTAAGTAAATAAACATATAGAAAGCTTTAAACTATTACTTATAGAAGACATAGAAACTAGAGAAAACTTGAAAGAGCTTTTAGAGAGATTTTGAGAGAGTAATTTTAGTGTATGAAAGGTGTGAAGGAAATGGAAGGAAGATGTGGTATTTATAGAAAAAAGTGGAGGAAAATTTGTATTAATTAAATAATTGAAAAATGAAACAATTTGAGGAGAGAGGGGGAGTGGCCGGAGCAAATTGTGAGTAGGAGAGGGAGAGAAATTTATTTTTTTTGTATTTTTGTTAATGAAAAGTAAGATATTAGAGATGTAAAGTTGTATTAGAAATGAAAATTGTAAGAAAATAGGTGTATGGTTGTAAGAGTAGGTTGTAAGAAAAAGTAAAGATAGATAAATAGTGTAGAATAGTATTGAACAGTGTAATGTAAAGTAGACATGACAAATAAAATACCGGTAGTGAGAAAATACTCGTATAATTGCGATATCTGATATTTTTAGTTACCAAAAAAATTATAAAATTGACATATTTTAAAACCTTATATTTTTACGAGTCTAACGGTATATTCAAAATATTTTTACTATTCCGAGCTCTGAGACACACTTTTCAAAAACTATATCTGGTCGGGCTTAAAATGAATCTCGGTTTAACTAATCTGGTATTTTTAAGCTTTCTCATATTATTCCAAACTATTCTATATACTAATCTCTCACTTACTCACTTAAGGTTACGAAAACGGGATTGCCGGATTTGAACGGTTGAGTCTGACTAAGGTTTTTTTGACTTTAGGATTTTCGGTTAACCTTTTAATTAGGGTTTAAGCTTAATCAACCGTAAAACTTTGGGGGTTTACAAAAATAATATTAAATAATTTCCTATAATATTATATTAATTTATACAATCAAAATTTCGTCAGTTAAACCAAATATATCGCACTCTAATGATAAGAAAGTTATCACATTAAGTCAATTTTATGTTACTTCCATCTTCCCTCTTTCTCTTATCCTTCTTCAAGAAGCAATCCCTCTCTTGCTTCACTCTTCCTCTATGAATACCCCAATTCACCTTACCTTTTTCTTACTTTACAAACCTTACACTCCTTTCTCTCTTTCTTTCTTTCTTGCTTTCTTCTTCTCTGTTTTTCCCTCTCCCTTTTTTTTTTTAAGTACCACCCCCCAATCCAACACACACACACACCCACACCTACCCCCCCACCCCTTACACCTCCCACCACCCCCCCTGCCCTCTCTCTCTCTCTCTAAATTACCCTCTCTCTCACTCAATTTCCTTGACAAGTTTTATACTCTATAAATGCCCTCATCCTCTTCATTTCAAATACTAAGCAACTTTCAACATAAACACTCAAAGAATCTCCCTTTTCTCCCCCTCCACCACTGCCACTCTGTCTTTCTTTTCTCTCCATTCTCGACCCCCTCCTTTCTCACACTCATCTACACTTCCTCACCAAGTTCTTTAGGTAAACAACTTTAAACATGTGCCTATATCATGTTCATTATCTTATATATGTGCCATGTATCATTTCCATGGAAATTTCCCAATGATGCCTCAAGCTAGGGAAGGAAAGGAATAGAAACTTACTTATCCCATGTTATATTTAAGTTTATGTTCTTATTCACTTTAAGTTTACTTTACATATACTAATGTATATGTATATGTATATGATATGTATATGATCTTTAGAGCATAAAAGTTAACTAGTCTAACATTTTAATTTATTTACTTTCATGTAATTTATTTAGGGTTAATATCAAAAATCATACCTGAACTTTTGCAAAAAGTTCAATTAAGTGCTTAAAGTTTTGTTTTGAATAATTTGGTATCTAAACTTTCGTAAAAAGTTCAATTAGGTACTCTGTCACGCCCCAAAAGGTACCATAAACGTGGCAGTCCGCCACATACGGTATTAAAACTTAAGAATGACTTCCCGAAGTTAAGCAAAAGTTTCAACACCATATGTAAGGCATTTATCACAACAATAGGAGACACCGGTGAGATGTATAGTTCGAGATAGTAAATAACGCATACAAGAATTCTAGATTACCATCTCATTTCAATTTTTATAAGAATATAATCCTTACATCATCTTAGGAGTTTTCCCCTATAAATCTCCAAACAATCCCAATATCAACTTAGTCTTTCACACAAGGAAACAATACTGATACCAAAAGATATTAAGGGCCTAAGATCTTCAAAAGATTTCTAGAAGCTTTCCAAATCATAATCCCACTCGAGCATATGAAGTCTTTGAGCATAAAAGATATAGTCCTATTACATCAAAAGTCTATCAAAGTATAAGCATAACTAGCTTAGTGAGAATATTCCTGAATTAACATACTCATATCAATAATTTCAAACAAGTTATTAAACAAGCATATGAATGCATCAAGCAAATGAACAAACAATACATATGATCTACCAGAAATCATATGTTTAAACGGATTTACCCATCCATTCAGGGTTAGGTGTTTCAGGCTCTTTAAAACCCATCTTTAAAATCTAACTTATGTAGTTTATTTCAGGCACCTACTTGCCCATCTTGAAATAATTCTTTCAGGCTCCTAATCGCTCATCTTGCAGATTTATGGCTCCTGCAAACCCGGCTACTATACTCTTGTTCCATCGAGTACCGTAGCTCATGAGATGAAACTAACTACATGATATGCATGAAACGATTTAATATAACTCATAATATATGATTAGAGAAATTTAAAGGTGATCACAAAATTTGCACACACTCCAACAAAATAATAGAAAAACACAATTTAATTAACAACGATTCATGTCTTAGTATGCTTAGCATTCTTTCAACCAATATTATCATACATAATTCATTTTCATCTTTTCCTACTTCTAGTGCCTCTAGCTACAAGCACAAACAAGTACGAAAAAGGTAGGAAATAAACTCACTTCGCCATGAGGACACTTCTTTCTTATAGAGGAGTCGATCGGTAATTCCACTAATCGAAATAATCCTCCGGATATGAAACTCTTCATCGGGATCACCTAATCAAGAAGAATACCCATAATGAGTATTTCTTGTTGATTCTATGGTTACTTATCAAAAACTATGTCATAAGATCATTAAAATTCATATAGAGGGTAATTCCAACTTAAAATGGCCATAACTTGGTCATTTTAACTCGGAATTGCGCAAATAATATGTCGTTTTCTACCTACTCAAAAAGAGCTATCCATTTCCAAGGTTATTTTTTTTCATAAAAGCCATTTGGGTTGAAAAATACTACGGTACAGAATAGTTACAAATTTATAGATCACATAATATGATTTTTCCAAACTTCACTTTACTCAAAAATCCTTAAGCAAAATATATGGACATATATATATATAGTGGAAAAATCCTTTGAACATATATATATACACTCATATTGTATGCATGATTTTTGCAGTGTTGTCTCAATATTGATATTTAATAAACAATTTGTCTTTAAGGGTTTTAAAAGATAAAACTTTTGAAAATTTCTTCTTTTTGAATTGTTAGAAGAAAAACTAAAATATTTGGGTTGTTATGAGTGAGTATTTTCCTATTATAATTCCATTTCCTATCTTTTCAAAAGTAAACTAATTTTCAAAAAATTGGTTCTTTAAGTTATTTACTAACTTTATTTCTAGTGATTGAAAAATAAGCTTTTCAAAATATTCTTTAAGTTTTTTATGTGATCAAATATTTGTAGTTGTGTTAAATGTATGTTTTCCTCTCATTTTATATATGCTTTTTCTTCTTTAGAAAATAAGTTTACCTTTAAACTTTAGTTGCTTAGAAAATTTTATTTTTCTAAGTTGGTTTCTAAAATAGTGAGTTGATTTTACCTTGATTTGAAAATCTTTTTTTATTCTTAATATTTGTCAAGTGGTAGAATAATTCTTTTTAGACAAGTTTATAAGAAAAAGCTTTCTTAATAAAGATTTGTCAATATTAGATTTTGGCAAATTTTCATTTTAACTTTTGAAAAGAGAATAATAACATATAAAATTTAAGTTTTGAAGAACTTTCTTAGTATGTGATTTTCCAATTCTATAGTGAACCTATTTAAGTTTTATAAAAGATATGGTTGGGTTAAAATCTTAAGTTCGATGTTAATAATTCTACCTTTATGGAGTATTTAGTTTTGATTTATAAGAAATGAGTTCCTTTTATTTGAAGCATTCTTGGGCATTAATACTTTAAAACTTATAATCAATTTGTCTAAACTTTTGAAAAGAATCTATTAAAAACAATATTTAGACTTCTTGTTGAAAATTCCTTCGTTGAGAAATCTAGTTCACTTTTTCTTATTTAAGAAAGAACCCATTTTTATTTTCTTTTAAGACAACAACATTCTAATCATGCATGAATATGATTATGTAGCAATGAAAAAGTAAGAATAATACATAATAGAAAGAAATACTCATATGCAAATAAACGTAATAATAATAATATGGTCAAGCATTGGGAACCTTAGCTTCATCAAGATATCCCGATCATGTATTGGGAGCCTTAGCTTCATCAAGGCAACCCATGATTAAGAATAGACTAGTCCCAAAGAAAAAGAAAAGAAAGAAAAGAGAAATTGTTTTGACTTGATATGGACAAGTCTAAGACTAGAAAGACTAGTCTTAATAAATTGTAAAGCATGAGAATAAATGAATAACAAGTGAGCTTATATGCTCTAAAGAAAATATATACATAATATATAATACTATATAGAAGTTAGATTAGAGCAATAAAAATAACAATAATAACAACAACATAATAGTAACATAATATAAAATATGAACATGAACAAAAACAAAACATGAACACATTATTGTTTCTTTAACTCTCATGAGTCTAAGAAACATACACTAAGCTCATGCTAAGTTGTATGAACATGATAAAGAATATAGGTAGGATTTTACCTAAGGTTTAATGGAGAATTTGAAAAGAGATGAATGGGTAGTGTGTTTGTTATTTTTCTTGAAGAGTAGTAATTAGTAGAGAGTGTTTTGAGAGAGAATTGTTTTTTAGAGGTTTTGAGAGAGAATTTTGGTAGAGTTTTATTATGTAAAATGGATGTGTGAAAGAATGAAGGAGGAAGGGGGTATTTATAGAATTTTGGAGTGAAATTTTGATGTAATAAAATAAATTGAAAAAGAAAAATAATTGAGAGGATAGGGAGAAAGTTGCGCTGGCCATAAGGAAAATGAGAGAGAGTGAGTTGATTTTGTTTGTATTTTGTAAGAAAATAATTAATATGTAAGATATGATTTGATATAAGATGTATTGGAAATGTAAAAGTGTAAGAAAATAGGTATGTAGGTAGTAAGAAATAGGTGTAAGAAAAAGTAGAGATAGTGAAATAGTAATGAATAGTAGGAATAGTACTATGAATAGTAGACTAGACATATCAAATATCTGTGGTAATAAAAATATACGTAAACGAGCTGTATCTAATATTTTTGGTTATCGAAAAATTCTAAAACTGATATTTTTGAAATCCTTGTATAATTACGAGTTTTTGGTGTTATTAGAATACTTTTATTATTCCGAGCTTCGAGACATGCTTTTCGAAAACTGATCCCGATTGAGTCCGAAGGACACTCGAAATTCACGAATATGATATTTTTATACTTCCTTATATCATTACAAACTATTATAAGCCATTATCTCAATTTCGTTTTCTAGGGTTTGAGAGCATAGGATTGCTGGAGTTGAAACTGTTTGATTGTCTTGATCTTTGTTGACTTTTGAAACTCCGATTTGACTAAGGTTAGGGTTTAATCTAATTTTACCCTAGAATTTGAGGGGTTTATATCAGAAATCGGATAGGTGGATCTTCTCATGTTCAGGTTTTTGAATCAAATGATTATTGAACTTTCTATTTTTGTTTTTGAAGATTCTCTTATGAAATCCCGTGATCGAAAATGCTTAAGGTTTGGTTTCAACTTAGGTCAAACTTTAGGGTTTCGATCCGATATTCCAAAACCATTCTCGAAAAATTCAGGGGTTTACATACTCAAAGTTTGGTTTTAAATAATTTAGCACCTAAAGTAACTTTTCATGTACATTTTTCCTACTTAATTAAACTTGCTGCAGGTAAGAAAAATGTACAAAAAAACTTACTTTAGGTACCAAATTGTTTAAAATCAAAATTCATGTAGGAAAATGTATACGATAACTTGCTTCAAGTACCAAATTATTCAAAATCAAACTTCAGGTACCTGATTGAATTTTTTGCAAAATTTTAGGTACCAATTTTGACATTATCTCATTTATTTATTTCTATCAAAGTTTATTTCTATGTTCGAGACTTGGCCACTTCAAGTCTTAAGAAGACTAATCTTAAATCTAGTCTTAGACTTGTCCATAATCAAGTCTTATGGTGATTTATCCACTTCAAGTCCCAAGTAGCCTTCTCTAATTCCAAGACTCCCATTTTACTTTATATTATGTTTATATTTCATTAATCAAGAATTTATTTTCATGTCCATGTATGTAATATGCTCATAGTGATGTTATTGATAACTCTAAAATAAAATTTTGGAACTTGAAATGTCATGATGGCAAAAAGTCTCTAAATTACAAAGTAAGAACAAAACGATGATCATTAGATTGTCATAACACTCACTTATTTAGAGGGCCTAGCGTAAAAGTGAGAGGTTCATGTAATTATAAATATCTACACTATAACAATTCTTTGTTATGTAAAATATTTTTTAAAACTTGGTTTTAATACATGGAAAACCATTTAGTAAAAGAGAAATTTGGAAACAAAACTCTATCCCCTAAATTTAAAAAAAAAAATGTTATGACAAATATTAATAAAAGGGGATGTGAAACTTAGATTTTTTTTTTTCTCAAACTAACTTGATTTTAGTGTTTTAAAATGATCAAGCAAAATAACAACTCATGCTCAAAATTTTTTATAAATGTCAAGACCTAAGCAAGAGCCAGGAGAAATTTCAACTTTCCATTTATTTTTTTTATATAAAACACATGAGTTCATTGTTTTGAAAATAATTAATCAAAATGGAACTTGGCTATAAACTCCTTTTATGCCATAAATTTTGAGCATGAACAGAGTGTGAAACTTCATTTTCAATCTTGATTTACTAGTTTTAATAGTCATGAAGTAATCACACCAAAAGGGTTTGATTTTTCTTTTTTACCAAAATAGATGAAATATTTAAGGTCTATTATAAAATTCCTTCAAGAAAATTTAATGAGCAGCATCACTAAGATCATGAGTATGCAATGAATTATTCTTCATGTTTCATTTATATTTGAACGTAGGAATAATAAGTATACACCTTAGAGAGTTTTCATAGAAGTAAAATCTTTAGAAAATACCGAAATGGAGTAAAATATAAACAAGAAGCAATATGACCTTAACTATTCTAAGACCTTAGAGACCTCATATAATCAAAATAACCTTAGAAATTGATAAAGAATTCGAAGTAACCATTTTAAGGTCTAAACAAGGCTACTAGGAAATATAGCGAGAATATTAACCATAGAAGTAGAAGTCTAGATGAAGTTTATCCAAAACATCATTTTGGGTTTTTCCTTGTTTAGGTGATGAGGATCTCGAAGCCACATTTCTCGAGGATCACTTCGACTAAGGATTACACTGCAAACAAGTGAATTTTTTCTTATAATTTTGCTACCTTGTATATGCTTGTAGCCAGTTGCACTAGTTTAATAAGAAAAGATAAAATGGATATGTACACGAATTCATGGGTTATGTATGTGATTCTATGCTTGTGCGATAAAGTGAATATTAAGCACATTGTAACCTCGAATTTTTTTTATTAAATGCTTTGATTTTTTATATGTATGGTTATGTAGTGCTTGCTAAATTGTTTAATCACATCCTTAATGAACCTTAATAAGGTTTGGCTTAAGAAAAAGAAATGTTCACACGTTGCATTCATTGAGTTACATTTCTTTTTGCTACTACTCCTACGCATAGGACTATATGGGTGATTAACCATACATAAAGTACGTGCCCTACTTTTTCTTGAGAAATTACAACATTTAGAGAATACGACCTCACGTTTGGAGACGTATTGACTTGATCTCTATGAGTTGGTACCCAGGGACTAGCAGTAGTGGTCACGAGGACCCAGTAGTCATAAGGACCCTTTTTTAAAACAATAGTGGTTGTAAGGATGCCCCCTCCCTCTCCTTTTTCATAGCATTCCCTATCCCTTGATACGGAGGGCGTAAATCCATTCTATGTATGGTTTCTAGATAACCATACATACTTGTTTGCCTCATGTGCTTGTAGCATAGCATATGCTTGAACTTAATACTTGTTTGTTTTGGTTGTTATGGTATGATTAAAGGAAATATCTTACTAAGCAGGATGTAGCTTACCCCCCTTCCCACCCCCTTCCCCCCCCCCCAAATAGTTTGTTTTTACAGGATAAATGAAATCTAGGATTAAGATAGATTCAAATGCAAAGTGCATCAAAGATCAAATCAAGCCAACTAGAAGATTAAGAAGCTGATAGACTAAACCAAGATGAGAGAAAAACATAAACTTTATTATCTCTTTCTTAAACCTTTTCTTTTCTCTTTTGTCATTCCTGTAATTAATTAATGAACTTAAAGTTTACCTTATTTTATCTTGTGATAAGGTATTTGCACTACAAGAAAATAGGCCTTTAAATACAGAAAATTTGCAACCGAAAATGGGTAAAAGAAGTTCTATTTTTATAAATGCAATCAACGATGATGGTTTTTGTAATGGAAATTTATGTTTAGAGACAGAATTTGTCTCTAAAACCCAATTTTCTTATAGTGATTAATTCTCTGTGGTCCTTGTGATTTATGGAATTATTACTATCCAAAACTATTTTCTCAATAAATGTGTATATGCATAACACAGTAAGAGGAGAATTAATTAGAGCCTTACAAACTCTAACTTGCAAGGCGGTCCTTATATTATAGGTGCATAAATGATATGATGGCTTTAGGCAAATCCTACTAGTCTCCTATTTGGGTCATGGCATTAGGTCCCATGTAGATGGTATGACCTTAATATTGAACTTGTATTGGTCATAGAATGTCCTTGTAAACTTCTCTCATGTAATGATATTATTAATGTCCAATTGAGCAAACCAGGTTAGGCCGGACTAATGAGACTATCAACTGTTTATATTGGGCATATTGGCTCATCTTCCTTACATAGAGCCTGGTGTATAGGTTAGGACATCCAATGCCATCATATTTCTCAAATTCTAGGATTTTAAACTTTTCAGGGAAAACTACAGTCTCAATCATAGGTGGGCCTATGATTCCGGTTTGGTCAAATCTATCCACTTCCTCAAAGGCCTTAATCTTCTCATGGAGTTTGAGAATGGGCCCTCTTTTCCATCTCTTTGCTTTGGGCATCGAATTCCTATTTGAGACTGGTGGAGTTAGGTTCAGCAATAGGTTAAGGCATATGGTTAGCTTCTTGCTTCTCAATAGGTTGGCCATCGACACCTTTTTTGGTTCCCGAATGACCTTTTGGCTAGTAGCTGGCGGGTTTTTAGAAGACCAATACTTTAAGTGATGATTTGAAATTGTTTAAATATTTTAAGCATGGACAGTTCAAGGAACCTAACTTGTTGTTCAATAATGGGATAGAGATCTCCATAACTATCAGCCATCTTTAAACTTGAATGAATGAGCTTTAGGGATTAGCTGGGCATGCTTAAGGGTAATTTTAAAGGCTTTTAGGAATCTTTACTTGTTAGCAAACCTAAAAAGAAAATAGTTTTTTTCAATTTTCAAATCAAAACATATTTTACAAGTTGACTTTTTTTTTTTCTAATACAAGAAGTAATGGATTGATTGACTCGATACTATAAGAAAGGAAAACCTAGGACCTATGAGAAAAGTGATCCTAGTTGAAAGGCTTTAAGATTGATCGTAAGGATGATTGAGAGATAGCCTATTATTTACAACCCATGGACAATTACTAGCTTCATATTAACTATCTACATTCTATTGAGCTTATAGAGTATTTACAAGTCCTATAATTTTTACTAATACTTTATGTATAGAGTTTACGTCATTTTTCAATTGATATTATCAGGGAATTTTTATCTAAAAGTATCTATTAACAAGAATAAGAAAAGAATTGTTTTTCTTAATGTATTTATTAATGTACTGAAATATCCCAAGTCCTAACCTAGTTAAATTAGGACGGTTTAATTAAATAATCTAATAGATAATTAATTTAAATATAGTTTAGATGATTTAAATGAGTAAAATAAATAAATAATACAAAATGAATAGGCAAATCGATATAACTAAATTAGTAAATAGGTTAATTTGAAATTGAGATTTAGATTATCTATTCTCTAATTGTTTAATTGTTTTATGTAACTATTTTTACAAATTAGAATTTTATTCTCTGCTAATTTTACAAATATAACCTCCTTTCTTGAAATTTAAATCTCTAAATTCCTAAACTTTCAAATTTTATGTTTTTCAAATTTCTAAACCTTTAAATTTCATTTTGGTTATCATATCTTTAATTTCCATGAATTTTGATTTCATTTACCCATCTAAAAATATTAGTTTTAATCACAAACTCAAACTAAACATTAAATTTTTACAAAGTTAAATTCCAAAGCTAGATTTTCATTTCTACCTAATAATTTCAATGCCATAAATTCTAAAGTCATGTCCTAATTATTTTTTATGCTTAAGAAAATCATCTAACAAGTTTAAATACCAATCATTTATCCTTAAAAATCTTTTAATCCTTATCCTATATAATTATTTCCTCCTTATCCTTTTGTTGACAATAGGGTCTGCCTTCATTTTCTTTTTCTCTTTCTATTTCTCTTTCTTTCTCCACCGGTGGTCTCTACCTCTCTTCATTTTCTTTTTCTTCTCAAGTTTTTCTCTTTAAAATCTTAAGTTTAAGAGTAGATTAAAGGAGAAATGGAAGATAACAACAAGAAGGAAGTGTAGAACAAGCATGAAGAAGTATTTTTAACCAAAAAGAAGTAGTAGCGATGAAGTTTTTATGCTTAGGTTTTTCTTAAAATCAAGTAAGTTTTCTTTTTATTTGTTTGATTATTGTTTCTTCATGTATTTGATGGAGTGGAACTAAGGAAAAGTTGGATCTGTGATGAAATTTATGATGGAGGAGGATTTGTGCATGGAAGTTGAAAACCTAAGTAGATATATGTATGTATGAAGTTGGGTTTTGATGAAGTAGGTGGTGATGTTTTTATGAAGTTCATACTTGTTTTGAGTTGTTAATTGCATGTAGTATGTTGTATGATGCTTGTGTAGTGTTTTGGTTGAAGTGGAGTATGAGAATTATGTGTAAAAATGGAGTTTGAAACTGGGAAAGTTTGAAAAACTTTAAACACCCTGTCAAACGCCCTGTTTGTTAAGGGTGTATAGGTCATATAACCCTTGAATTGGCCTGTATGAAATGGTGTTGTGCTCTTTGGAGAGATTCACATGAATTTCCTAGTCCAAAAAGCCTTGAAAGCATCCCTATGGGGGAATGGATGGAGTAAATGGCCTTAGAAATGGCTTGTTTGGAGGGATGTTTCACTTTCGGATTATTTTTTAGTAAAATTCCTAGGTTAAAATGGCTCTTTATACGGCCCCGTTTGGTTTTTTCTACTACGAAATTATTTCGTATTTTACTCATAACCTTTTCATCTAACCTTGGATTGGGGTGATTCAAAAGGCTATGAAAAGCTTAACAAGAGACCTACAACTTTCATGTTTTAAATTTTTGCAAATTTAAAAATGATCAAGGCCGAAATTTTATTTCTTTTCAACTGCTATGTTTTCTAAATAAAGTTAAAAATTTGTTTTACTAGTTAATTGTATGTAGTAAAGTATAAAATGAATTTTTTTGAGCTAAAATGAAATAGATAAATGATAGTTAATGTGTTGTGTTTTTTAAATGATATAATCAAAGCATGAGTTTAGTAAATTTATAGGTTTAATAAATAATTTAATTAGATATAAAATTAGATATAAAACAAACCTAGTTAATAATCTAAATTCAACTTAGCTTAATGAACTTGAATGAACTAAAATGAATTAGATTTATTAAAAATTAATCAACTTGATTAAGATTAAGTTAATATGAATCTTAGATATAAAATGAACTTAGTTAATCAATCTTAGTTCAACTTGACCAAATAGACTTTGATAAGTTAAAATGAGTTAGATTGACTAAGTTTACTCAAAATGACTTAGTAATTGGATTAAATGATTAACTCTAATCAAATTGATTAAGATTAAGTTAAAATGAGATAATAATTAATAATTGTCTTCGGTTAATGAGTTAAGATCAAGCTAAAATCGGTCAATAACTAATAATTAGATTAGATTAATATATTAGGATAAACCTTAATTTAATATGGGGAATACGTTGTTTCATATGTGTGCTTGCTTAAGAAATGAATGTTTTTTAATATGAATGATGTCATGATGCTTTTACAATAAATGACTAATCAAAGTGAAAAGAAATACTTTGATAGACAAAGAAGAACTGTTCGTATTTTGGCAAAGCGATATTCACAACCATAGCGAGGTTCATATTTAGTGTCTAATCAAAATAAAATAATTTTGATGTAATGGATAATTTATTTAATTGCTTATATGATTAAATTCTTAAACAGATGTTTGAGTTCTACTTCTGAATCTTTTGGATTATCTTTTAAGATGGCGTCTAAGCCTTTATTTTGGATTTCAAATAAAAGTTACACAGTAACTTATGTATTGGATGCTAGAGTAGCTATACTAAAATGAAGTAAAACTTAAAGACAGCCCAATTAATTGAGTGATGCTTGTGCTTATGCCGTTGAATTCGGTTTGAAGAGCAGCAACGTTGTCTAAGTGGACACAGTAGTTTAAGCACTTAGACCACTCGTCATGATACAATGACCTTACTTAGTGGCTCGACAAGGAATTGATAGGGAGTATTGTATCGTTGTAACATTTGATTATTCTTAAAATGATATAATATGATTTAGTTCATATTTATGAGGACGATTGAACTAAGTAATATTATTGATTAAGTTAAATAAAGTTGATAACGGCTGTAAACCCTAGATGACATTACTTTTCCTTTTATCGGTTATATCGGAGATATAAGTATTCGGACTGTTTATATCAACCCTTGAGCAGCTATAGTTACTCGAAATCCCTAGATTCCTGCCCTGGATAGTCGCTTGCAGGGGCTATCGGCACGCTTCTCCATTGCTACAGTATTGGGCGAAGGATGGTAAACCATTTTCTTGGATTGTTTCAGAGAATGAGTGTTCCAGTATTGATTTGTTTATTTTAAATTAGAAAAAATAACTTATTGTTTGTTGCATTGCATTTAGTTATGCTCGTTTGACATTATGTTATTGTGTACTGAGTTTCCGCTCATTATTATTATTGTCGTCTTTTTCCTTCCATGCCAGTATATTTATTATTTTCTATTTTTTATTTTTCGCTCTCCCTCTCCCTCTCGCGCTCCCCCCTCTCCTTCTCATATGCGAAAGCGCAACATTGAAATCAAAAGTCTCCTTCCTCCCTGCATACCTTAACCCTATAAAGGCATGCATCCCACGGCCATCCTTGATTTTAAGCACAAAGTAGCGCAACGAATCGAGAACGGTCTTGACAAAGGACTCATGTTGGCTGGGGTTGACCAAGTAAGCCGCGAAAAGGATCCTCGAGACAGATCTCACAATGGGACTTGTAGGAGATGGCATAGACGTCCCGACCAGATCTTGTCAAATTGGAGCCACCCGCAGCATTTGTTGCCACTGGGGGTAGGGAAAGGTAGGATTTTGTAGACAGAGACTTCGCAAACTATGAGGAGGGTGTGGTCGAGAGACTCTTCGTGATCTTCGACTAAGAAGACAAGATGCGGGATGTAAGATTGTTTTTAACAAGCGAAAGGTCGATTAGCACTGAATGCGATGTTTTGACAATCTTGATGATGCTTTTTTCGAGAGAGCCATTTTCCAGAGATGGGTATGGGAAAAAGGATTGAACTTTTTGTCCGATTTCTCAAATAGAAATCGAAAAAGTGGGCTGGAATGGAAACTTGAAGGGGGAAAAAAAAAAGAAAAAAATTGGGAAAAGGGAAATAACGGTGAAAAGTCAAAGCGAAGGTGCACTGGTTGTCTCTTTTTTTATCTGTTCAAATCATAACACGCTTGGAAAATCATACATATGCTAGTGGGTCAGAGTCCTTGGAAGAAAAAGAGCATCGTAAAGCATCTTTTGGTTTGGTGGCTTCGTAGAGAGAAAGGACCATGGTTTTCTAGAGAAAGAGGAGAGAGAGAGTGGGGGAGGGGGGGGGGTGGGGTGGGGGGAAGTAAAAAAATTGGGTAAAACGTAAAAACAACCCATTGATCTACTGAACTTTAAGAGTATATTTTTGGTCCTAAAAATTATAAATAATTAATAATAAGTTTATTTTGTATTTTTCTGTCAAAAAAGTATAAAAAGTTTACTGTTAAAAAGTTTACTGTTAAAGGTATACTTTTTTGTATGAATTTCTATAAATATGTATGGATAAGGATATAAAAAGAAGATGAATTGGACTTATTTATTAATTATTTATAGTTTTAGAAGTGAAAAATTATATTTTTAAAGTTCAAAAGGTTAGTGTACACAGTTTCTAAAGTTTAAACGATGTTTTTGCACTTTTTACTAAAAAATAAAAAGAACAAATATGTTAATTTGGAATGAAAAAATTAATCTTTTTAATGTAGATTTTATGCTTAATCAACATATCATTAGATTTTAACAAGACCATACGTTGAAACATTTAAAAAGTTAAGATATTTAAAAAAAAAAATTTGTTTCATTATATTTATATGATCTTAAAAAAAAGTTCACAACCCATCAGTGAAATTAACCCGGTAAAACGTAAACATAACTTTTGGGCATTTTTCCCTGAAAAGAGGAAAAGAAAAAAGTTACTTAAAATATTTATTTCATGATATATGCGGTACTATATTCTCAGCCGTAAATAACGCGACCTGGAATTGGCCATTCCATCCCAATCACTCAAAAAATAATTCCTATGTACTTGTATTATTCTTTTGTAAGCCGGGTTCCAGTATAGGCTATCCTCATGAAATATCTATTCTACTATTATGAAATATTTCGTAAATCCTGCAAACAAGGGAACTATATAGAACATAAGAGAGGTCTTACAAGTATGATAGCGTTTTTCATAAATTTATGTCAAGTTCTTACTTCTTAATATCCTCCATAAGCCTCAGTTCGTGCCTCACTAATTCCTAAAAGCAACCATTGCAATGCACTTCAAATCCACCAGGTCCGCGTAAGAAAAATCTGAGTCTGGAATGGTAAAAAACTTCCAACACCAGTATCACACTTCATTTGCAAATCAGCGTTCTTACGCCTCGTGATAATGAGAATCAGTGATCTTAGATTATACAACAAAATTATGTTCCACTAAGAAGAACTAGGAACACTACAAATTGTGGTTCCAAATGTCAACTGCAGAAACACACACTCTTTTATTTATAGCAGACAATAAAACATCATCCCCTTGTAATTGGGGACAAGAATTACTGACTCGCTTTGCTGATGAGCCTACATAAGGATCCTCACTCATGCGCGGTGGCTTCCTCGGATGGGGCATTTCCTCCATCTATATTTTTAAAAAAAATTAAAAATAAAAAATAAAAAACCAGAAACTTATTACATCCTTACAGAAATAATGATAAATATAAAATAAAAATATAGTTGTATTAGAAGAAGAAGAAAGAAGATATGCAGGAGTCGACTGATACAAGAGAGAGAAATTTGCCATAGCTTATCGGACAAGTTCAAGGAAGCTATGCATACCTTCACCATTCGATGGAGCATAAGGTGACTTCCGGTATCTTGTCTGCTGTTGCGTTGGCTGACAAAAAGAAACCGCACACATCCCATAAGATATACATCAACTAAACTTGTCTAATGCACTGAATGTTATTGAATGCCTAATTCAATTCTATAGAAAATCCATGCATTGCGTGTGATGGTAAGGGAATGCATCAAATAAGCAATTTGTATACTACCAAAGAGCAGTCAGAAACCAATCTTTGGAGGTTAAGTGCCAAAGAAAAATCCCATTGCTACAATGGATGTTTTTTTCCAAAATTTACCAGTCCAGCATGTAACATACCAGCTGTCTATTCTCAAGAGAATGGGAGTAATCTGCAAGGTTCTACCAGGAAAACTGCCATCCACATCTTAGTCAAAGAACAGCAAAGGCTCAAAAGGTATAATATCCTGCTAGTATGCTTCAAAACTGTAATTTCGTCTTACATCTATTATGGAAATAGGATAACAGCATATCTCATGAATGCTCATCTCAGCACCAATACTATCTTGGTTGAGGCACAACCCCAATTCCAACTGAACCATTTTAGAAACAGAGGTTTAATTTGGTTTCGATTTGATGAACACCCCAATTTTTGCAGATAATATGCTCGAAGTATACCATATCTTGCACCCTATTGGATGCTTTGCAGAGAAAAAAACCTTAGGCCAGAAGTAAAATACTAATGCCTTGCAAAAAATGTCATAATACATCATTGCTCTGAATGCAGAAGAGGTGCTGGTAATAATTACTAAGAAGAAAAACGCGCTGATGATTGCTATTATAAATCATTCTCTGAATGACAAAAAAGGTTAAGAATGGCATTTTTTAAGGATTTCCAGAAACAAATAGTGAATGCATTGGAATTGAGTCATATAGAATTCTTGGGCAGAATAATAACTCAATGAAGGAAAACTGATTAAAACGGAAACATGAGAAATTGAGTTTTAGCCATATTACCAATCTGTGACAATCCAAGAACATTACATTGACCAATTATATACATCCTGCAAAAAGGCTTTCATTACATGAAGCTCCGTATAGATTGATTTAACCACCATGGCTCAACCCAAGGTCACTGATCCAGATAACTATACAGCTTCTCAATCTACTAAAAAAAAATGATATACCCATTTGGTTCAACTCCATCCCAATGAGCATTCTTATGTGACTAGCTTTCATGTCGGCTATATTCATCTAATTGGAATAACCCATATTTTATTTGTTAACATGGTCGTGTAGGTGTATGCCCCCTTGGGTTGCCACTTGACACTTTTCTATAAACATGACTTATTTGGACTGTACCAAAGTCTTCCAGGGTGCTGCAATCATCTGTTTATGTTGCAGGAGTATTCCTGATAATTAACTACCATTAGAAGCCTTCCAAATGCTTAAAACGAACTATGATGGAAACTTTGTTGATTTCACCAGAATGAGGGCAAAATAGATCAATTCACAATAGAAAGCTAGAGAACCAAAAGTAGCTTCTTTCATAGAGAATTTGTCTTCTCAAGTTGACTAGTTGAGGGATTAACAATCAAATCCAACATGTACAATTATTCATGGAAGATGAATAATCCACAAACCAGGGGCAACTGAACGTTAGGTCCTCTTAAGCTTGTAAGCATGGGTGAGTTGAAGAAATTCATGCATGCGTAGGTATTCAGTGGTTTGGGGTGCAATTATGCATTTGCCAAGTGAGTAGCCGAACCATTATTATTGTCTGTCAGCTTGCCAAATACTTATGTTGATTATTGTCGAGTGAGCCATGAGTCTATTAACTGATATGTTGTGCCATACTGAGGTGAAGTACTGTCAACTATAAGAGTGACATGTTGGTAATGTTATCATGGCCATCTAATAGAAAATGAGCCAGAGATTTATTGTATGGCTTAACCTTACCCTGGGGCTAAACTAGTGAAACTTAAGTGGACCCTCCCCCAATGATTTATACCGCCTGTAAGGATCATGTCACAAGGTTATATAGTGGCACTTACCCTGCACCTGATTGTTATACCTGTTGAGTTGTATATATACATGTCCCACACAACTTAGACTAGAAAAAACCATCTTTTTGTATATGTATATATACTTGTACAGTACAATACTAATAATAATATTTTTTGGTTTCTTCTCTCTTTTCCCTCTTCTCTCTCTTTACATGGTATCAGAGCCATGAGATGAGAAACCCTACGTCACCTAAACACAAACCCTAACCCTAAATCACCCAAACATAAACCCTAACCCTAATTCCAATGGTGTCAAGGCTTATTACCTCTCTTCCCAATATTGGATTTAAAATCCAATCATATCACCATGTTCCTCTCTTCTCTGACATCATATTCCAGAAATCTCACTATTGGAAACTACCCCACGTGTTGCCATGCGCCACCACCGTCAATCATGTCTTCTATTTTTTTTTACGTTTCTGGTTATTCTCTTAGGTCCCACACTGGTTTTCTGCTTCTTTGAGGCTCGGAACACAAACCCCATCATCTTTCACCTTTATTCGTTGTCTTTTGCTGCCAACCGTTTGTCTGTTCTTTTCGCCTTTTTTCACTCTATTTCCAAGTGTTTCTTCAATCCAATATGGCTCACGATAGTTCCTCATCGAAAACTAGTCCTTTTTCAAACTTATTATCTCCATCTCCTGCCATTGCAGCTGAGAAACTGATGGACAATTCAAATTATTTATCTTGATCTACAGTAATGGAGTTAAGATGTATGGGTCAAGATCTATAGGACCATTTGACCACTAAATTAGAAGATACGCAGAAAGGAAAATAGAAATAATTGGATAAGAGCTGATGCTTTATTATCGAGTCTTTTGTAGCAATCCATTAAATCATCCTTTTATCCAATTTACAATCATTATCATATATGTTATGATGTATCGATTCAAGCAAAGACTCTTTATACTAATGATATCCAACATCTGTATTCGTTAATTTCTAATCTGCTCAACATGAGACAGTCGAGTATGTCTATTATTGATTTTCTTGAAAGATAGGCATCCATTAAGACTGAGTACAACTTTCTCCTTCCTCCTGATAAATCTCTCAAGGATGATTTGGCTCAGAGACAAATTCTTTATGGTTTGTACTCTTGCTACTCTCAGTCCTGATCTTATTCTAGTTCGTGATCAAATACTAGCTACTATTGTACCATCTATGGATGAAGTTTTCTCCCACCTTCTTCATGTCTCATTCCCTAATGCACCTTTACATGGTTTTCCTCTTATGGATAACTTATCTTTAGTTTCTCGTGTGGCTCTCAAAGCTCAAATAACTACAAGAGAAGCACAAGGTGGAGATCGTGGAAGTAATGGGGGAGATGTCCTAAGTGTACCTATTGTCATCGGTGAGAGCATACTAAAAACAAATGCCATAAGTTACATGGACGTCCTCCAAGCTAATATCATTCAAAATACTAATTCTACACCATTTGAAGAACAACATCAAGACTCTTCTTCTCACAGGAGCTGGTCTTGAAAATTATTTTCAATATCAAACTTCAAAGCAGTTATCATCTTCTACTGCTTTCCTCACTCATATTGGTAATTCAGTTGTGTGTCTCACTCGTTCTTCTTCTTCTTTAAGCTCATGGGTGGTTGATTATGGTGATTCTAAACACACTTCTTGTAATCTCCAACTGTTTTCTCATTTTTTGAAATTTACCTTATTACCTTCAATAGTTGTAGCAAATGGGTCTCATACAGTTGCCAAAGCTGTAGGTAGTGCACAACCCTTACCATCTCTGCCATTAGAAAGTGTTCTTTCTATCCCTCATTATCCTTTTAATCTTGTATCTGTTAGTATAATCACTCACGAATTAAACTGTTCTATTAAATTTGACTATTATGTTATTTTCCAAGATCTCAGTACGGGACAAACGATTGACATAGGATATGAGTCATAAGGGCTTTACTACATCAAGTCACCAGCTTCTTCTATTACATGTTTTGCTATAATATCTTCAACTCTTCTCCACAATCGGTTAGGTAATCCTAGTTTTGCCAAATTTCGAAAGATAGTTCCTTACTTCTCCCATTTGTCTATTTTAGAGTGTGTGTCATGTCAATTTAGAAAACAGTCTAGAACTTCGTTTTCCAAGAAAGTTAACAATCGGGCTACATCTCCCATTTTTGTAGTTCATTCAGATATTTGGGGTCCCAGTCGTTTCATCTCTATTTTAGGTTTTCAATATTTTGTAACATTTATTGATGACTATTCTCGATGTACTTTGCTATATTTAATGAAAAGTCGTTTTAAGCTATTTTTTATTTTTGAGTCTTTTTGTGCTGAAATCAAAACTCAATTTAAAATATCTGTACAAATTTTGAACAATGATAATGCTCCTGAGTATTTTTCTACTCAATTTATATCATCCCATGGAATTGTACATCAGTCCTCTTGTGCTTGCATACTTCAACAAAATGACGGTGCTAAGTGTAATAATCGACATGTAATTGAGACTGCTCGCACGCTTTTGCATCATCATGTTTCTACTCATTTTTGGGCTGATGTTGTTCTTACTGCATGTGATCTCATTAACCGAATGCCTCCTGTCGTCCTTTAACACAAAATTCCTCACACTATCTTATTCCCTGAGCAACCCTTGTACTCTCTTCCACTACGTGTCTTTGGTTGCACATGCTTTGCTCATGACATGTCTCCTGGTCAAGATAAACTCTCAACTTGATCTATTAAGTGTGTTTTTCTTAGTTACTCCAAACTTTAAATAGGTTACAAAAGCTGTTCTCCCATTACTCGTCATTATTATTTATCCCCTAATGTCACTTTCTTTGAATCTTCTTCCTTCTATTACCCATCTTCATCTGAGAGTCCTATGTCTAAAGTTTTACTAATTACATCTCATCTAGCTCTTCCTGAGCCTGTCCGTATCATTCCTAAGTCTATCCCTCTTGTTCCTGACTTTGTTTCTTCCCCTCTACCATTGTAGATAATATCAGATGCTCCTATTGACTCACCTGCTCTAAAGCCTCCACCGACTCAGGACCTCCCTAAAACAAATCTTCCTATTGGCCTTAGAAAAAGGTAATCATTCTACTCGTAATCCCTAACCTGTATACAATTTTCTTAACTATCATCAGTTGTCCTCATCCTATTGCATTGTTGTTTCATCTTTATCTTCTATTCATGTTCCTCAAAATGTAAGTGAGGCACTTTTAGATCCAAGATGAACACAGGCAATGGTAAAGGAGATTATTGTCTTGCATGCTAATGGTACTTGGGACTTGGTCCCTTTACCCCCTGAAAAACCTCTAGTTGAGTATCGATGGGTTTATGCTATAAAAGTTGGTCCTGATGGTAATGTTGATCGGCTTAAGGCTTGATTGGTTGCCAAGGGTTATACTCAGGTGTATGGTTTGGACTATGTTGATACTTTTTCCCCTGTTTCTAAGATGTCATTTGTTTGCATCTTTCTATTTATTGCAACTATGAAACACTGGCCTTTATACCAGTTGGACATCAAAAATGCATTTCTTCATGGTGAGCTCCAGGAGAGGATTTATACGGAGCAACCGCCTAGCTTTGTTACTTAGAGAGAGTTTAATATGGTATGTAAACTCTGTCACTCCCTTTATAGGCTGAAACAATCTCCACATGCTTGGTTTAGCCGGTTTAGTACTGTGGTTATGGAGTTTGATATGATTTGTAGTTCATCTGATCATTCAGTGTTTCATAAGCACACATCTAAGGGGAGATGTATTTACTTAATAGTCTATGTAGATAATATTGTCATAACTGGTAACGATCAGAATGGTATTACTGCCTTGAAAGCACATCTTTTTAAATATTTTCAAACCAAAGACCTTAGCTTGTTAAGGTATTTCCTTCATATTGAAGTGGCTCAATACGGTTCTTGTATAATACTTTCCTAAAGGAAATATGCTTTAAATCTTCTAGAAGAAACTAAGATGCTCAATTATAAACTTGTAGATTCTCCAATGGATCCTAATGTGAAATTGTTACCAGGACAGGGGGAGTTATTTTAAGATCTTGGTAGATACCGTCAGTTGGTTGGCAGAGTTTGTTATCTTACTATCACTTAACCTGATATATCCTTTGCAGTTAGTATTGTTTGCTAGTTTCTCCGATCTCCTTGTAGCAGTCATTGGATGCAATTATTAGGACTTTAAATATATTAAAAGTGCTCTAGGTAGAGGCCTACTATATGAAGATGATGGTCATTCCCAAGTAATTAGATGTTATGATTCTACTTAGATAGGTTTTTCATCTGATAGACGATCTATTTCTGATTATTGTGCATGGATTAGAGGTGACCTAATATTATGAAAAAGTAAAAAGATAAGATGTAAGATGTTGTGGCTAAATCAAGTGCAGAAGCAGAATACCGTGTCATGGTCTTGGCAACCTGTAAGCTTACTTGGTTGAAACAATTACTTTAGGAGTTGAAATTTTGTGAAATATCACAGATGAAACTAATTTGTTATAACCAAGCT
This sequence comes from Combretum micranthum, assembly GCA_024138025.1. Lineage (NCBI taxonomy): Eukaryota > Viridiplantae > Streptophyta > Magnoliopsida > Myrtales > Combretaceae > Combretum > Combretum micranthum. The sequence goes on from JAMXBD010001168.1 coordinate 50,023, forward strand.
GCATTACATATATCCTTTAACCCAGTCATAGAGATCGATTGTCACTTCATTCAATAAAGATCGTCTCTAGCTGCATTATCACTAGCCATGTCAATTCAAATGATCAATTGGTTGATATTTTGACTAAATCTCTTAGGGTTCTCGTATTGAGTATACTTATAACAAGCTTGATGCATATATATGTTTCAGCTTGAGGAGGCGTGTTGAGTTGTATATGTATATATATCCCACATAGCTTAGACTATAAAATACCGTCTTTTTGTATACGTATATATACTTGTACAGTACAATACTAATAATAATATTTTTTTCTCTCTCTCTCTCTTCTCTCTTTGCAATACCAATGACACTTCTACGTAAATCTTGCCCAAGAGGTTAAGCTGGTGGCACTCCCAAGTGTGTTACAACCAAGGCCCCATTCAAGTGTATAGGAGGAGAACAAGGCCAAGCAAGGCATAGAAGTAGATATTTCTATCATCTTTACTGCTTGTTTGGTAGAGTTCTATTAGTAGTCTATAAGTAGTTGTTGGCTGTATTTTCTGTATGGGTGTTTTGTCTTGTTTTTTTGCAATGACCTGTTGTGCAGGTAGCAGGTAAACTTTGGTACTAGCCTATAAATAGGCAAGTGAGCCGTAGGTTAAGAGTTAGTGAGATTTTTACAGTTTGAGAATTAGATTTTGGAGCACATTTTCTCTGGAGGAGTCATAGCTGACTTCAGTATAAATTTCCTTTTCAGAATTAATAAAATTGCCTAACCAAACCCTAGGCATAACAGAGTGGACACTGTCCCAAGGGTTTATATCAATGGCAATTGATGATTGTCACTGCATGCAGGCACAAATATGCATGGGAGCACTTTATCACATGCATATTGATTATCCATCATAAGCAGCTTGATCATGAAATGGTGTGTTTTGGGTTATTCAGACAAATTGCTTGCCATGGAATTGTAGGTTATAGGCAATTCAAATGAGGAATCTCAAGTGATGTATCAAAGAATAATCAATGCTATGAAATGCATGAGACTTGAGTTATTGCATGTGCTTGGTTGAACTGTGTCAAGTAACATAAGTAAAAACCACACTATTTCTTAACTTTATAATATTTCAATATTCCCATTCTCCCAATTTATTTCCCAACATATTCAGTTTTAAAAAATGGAGGGCAAACGCAATCCTATTTTCAAACTGGAATTCCTTCTGTAAATAAAAGAGACAGGATGCAGCATATTCCCAATTGTATTTCCACAAACACTTAAATAGAAATCATAACTACTTTTTCACAATAGGAATCAACATTGCTGAAGCTCCATAAATAGTTTTCTTATTCATTCAATAAGACCATGGGTATAGTTACTGTCTGAGGCATCAAACTAAATTATTTGGGAAAGGAATAGCACTTTGGAGTTTTTCAGATGTCAATTCAACATTAACACAATCAAAGCTCACAAAAAATTCATTGCTACCTCATTAACTTGTAAATTTGCCTCCACTTCGATGTTGAAGAAGCTGCATGTATCCTAGCCTAAATCTGCTAACTAAACCACACAAGAATCATCGCCAATCACCACTATTTATGCTGCTGCCAATCCCATCACCTTCTCTCTTATTATCTTCTTTCTTTTATGAGTAGCATTTATCTAATTTCCTTTACTAGTATGCTTAACCAAAACAAAGTCTGTTTAGTTTAAAAGGTTTGCTGCTGCATTCAAACAGCTTTAAAAAACACAAAAATGGGGATGAATAAAGGCCAAACATCAAGAGCAAAATGTTAACTCCCACTATATTAAGTATAAGTTGACACCAGCATACTTAAATGTTCTCCTACTAGCTGACTTCAATCGATGAAGATGATGCCTTTTGCTCTTCAAAATCATTAAAATTAGCATATTTCATCAAAAGTCTACACCTCATCCAAGAACAACAATATGGAAAGTAAGATAACCTTATTGTCTTTGATCTCATCCATTGAATTATGTGTTGACCTTCACTGCCTATTCACTTTGCTACATAAATAAAATCTAATGGAATCACTATTACCAAGGAATGGAATCACTATAATAGGATTTCCATTTGTAAATCTTTTACTTAAACGAAATTATTTTGGAGAAAAGACAATCCTTGCATTGAACTGACATTCATAGAGTTGAATAAATAAAAATCAATTAAACACGGCAATAGCTCTTCATAAGGAATAAGGTTATAATAAAATTATTACTGCAGTAAAGTAAAAAAAAAGTCAATATTTAATTCCGAGTATTTCCACTTATTGCAAGGTAATAATAAAAATAAAACAAAGGGAACAATTCCATTCGGGATTAAACTAGAATTTCTGGTACCATAGCCCAGCACAGAATTCAGCAGGCAACAGTGTCATGTTATGTCCATTAAAAATCATTCTATGATGAAAACAGATCTAACTTGTTAAAACAGTTAAATCACTGTAAACTAAAACTTTATCATTTTATACATAGTCAAAAACAAAACAGATTTCCAGGTAAGTACCTGCAATTTGGGTCGAAGGGCTTCAAGAGGTCCTTTTGGTTTCTCAACACCTTGCTGTTAGCATCAGAAAGACACATGAGGATCTCTTCATATTCATGATTCAATACGAAAATAAGAACAAGTAAAGAAAAGAGATACATTCAAGTACCTTTCCCAATGCCCAGTCAGCAGAATCAAAATATGCACGCTCATGGTCCTGAGAGGAAAAATAAAGCTGTAAATTCACTTCATAGTAGAATACTGTACATATTAATTTATAAAATGAAAATCATAAAAAAGAAGCAGTTAAGAGTCACCTTAGAAATGAGTGGAGGCTTCTTGGGCATGATTCCTCCATACTTTTTCTTTATTGCTGCCTCCTGGTGAGCAACGGATATGTATTAACCAAAGAGTCTTTTTTCTCTAAGACCCTTTGCTTTAGCATTAACCAAAGAGTCTTTGAAGACCACAGTACTGGTGATTGCCTTTCTAGCATCCAATTTTGATGAAAGCACACCAATTTCGGGCCTTAATATCCCCATATATTGTGTAACTCATACAAGCAGAAAGTGAATGCCAATTACAAAGATATCAGACTGACTACAATGAGATATTCTTAACAAATTAAATGAACTTGAAAGTTGGAATTTCCAGCTTCGTAAATACTGCTGGTCCACAGGGAGTTCAAGGAAGAAAGAGGCCTAGCTATGGTTCAAGAAAGAAAGAGATCTAGCTATCATTCACATTTGATTCATAAATAGTCCTAAAATTAACCTATAAAAGCATTGAAATTCCCCTCTAGTTTCAAACTCATAGATCAGTTCTTATAATCACAATATAATTTCAAGTATTGTTTCTTTTTGACTAAATTAGCTTCAGTAAATAAAACTTTCAATACTTACAGCCCAAAACATGAAAAGAAAGAATGCAACATATTTCCCAGATTCAATGATATTTCCAAAATGCTGTCATACCAATACCTCTAGTCACTAACTGCAGCTATTCCAAACTTCTCATCTTATGCCCTTATAGAACCTAATGCTTTCAAATGCATCTCTAAACCTTCTATAGGAAAGTAAATACTTAATCTATTTGGGAAAAAACAAGATATCTCTTTTCGGATACCAGGTTTAGTATCATTTTAATTTTGTTTTTAAATCGAACCGATACTGAACTAATATTTAACCAATATAAATGTGATAAACTGATAATTTTACTCATAAACTAATCAAACCGAACCGATATTGATTCGATACTGATAAGTTACCTATACAAATCCAATACAATAAAAATCTGACAATCCAATCAGGCCATAATAACAAAATTCAAACCTGCTATGTAAAAATGGAAAGGCAAAAAACGAGGTCCCACAAAGCATTTCAAAAGGGAACAGATCCATAAAGCGTCCAACACATAGAGACAATTGTTACCCAAGGAGCTTAAATAAATCAAGTTGCTAAAATGCATCTTCAGACCTTAATACTGAACCTCATATTGAAAAGGCATCACATAAATTGACCTCAGGAACCCCATAAAAACGCGAAATTACTACGTTGCATCTCTCACACCGATAGAACCACTCGCAAAAACACTATTACAGATTGAATTACACACATGAGGGAAGGGAAAAAAGAAAAAAAAAGTCTAATATAGACCCAGTCAATAAGAGTCAAATTGCAGGTACATTGCGCATTGTACCCAAACCCTTAAATGGTCTACATGGACAAAGTTCACACAAGAAATAATCTATATACATATCTTATCAATTTTATTTCTACATAACAAATCCGATTCTCCGACACAATAAATCTCGATTACTCCGATTCATCTAAAGTAACAAAATAACAATATTCTTCAAGTCAGAAAATCAAAACTACTTTTCCCACTCGCTCCCTCCCCACCCCCAACCCACCTCTACGATGAAATAGGAGCTGACCTCATCTTGAGAAGAAGGCATAGATTTCTTGGAAGATTCTGGAGCATTATCGTCGACGTGTTGTCCTTGCTCCTTCAAGTCCTCCATTTTTTTTCCCTCTTTCTCTCTCCTCAACTGGATTGATATACTTCCTGCAAGATGCAAACAAATATACAATCGAAATTCGGAGGAAAATCAAAAAATTGTTACGTAGATCGAATCGGATTTAAGCATGGATTGAAGACGTTGAAATTGAATGGAAAATGTAGTTTAATTTTGATTTGATTTGATCTGATCTGATGTAAAACACCTGTCCAAGTCCAAGGTTGAGGATGTTGATCGGTTCTATTTAGATGCAGAGAGAAAGAGAGAGACAGAATTAAGAGAGATAAATCAGATGAGAGGAGAGCTTTTTTTACTTATTTATAAAATGGAAATGCACCTAAGGCCATCTTCGATGCAAAGTAACTTATTTAGTTTGGTAGACGCCACGTCAGCACTTCAAAAAACTCTGCAGGAAACTATTCATTTTTTTATACTTTAAGAGAGTTTCTTAATAATTTTTCAAAATTTTTATAAGTACTACGTTACTATTACTTTTATCCGATATATTTATTATTTTACTAAAGGTAATTTTAGTATAAATAATAAAAAACTAAACAATATTGCAATATAAGTATTATATATGTATACTATTAATATATACTTTGTTACGTAGAACGACTATTTTTTTTTTAACATTTTATCGTAGCTTCTATTTTTTTTTCTCTTCATTCACTTATCTTATTTTAATATTTATTGTCTTAAAATATTTTTACAAATGCATGAAGAAACGGTTTTTCGTAGAGAACCCTAACATCCGTTTCACTTTTGCTTTAACGCTTAAGGACAACCCGTCCGTTGTTTAGGCCTCGAAATTGTCGCCAAGGAACTGCGTTAAAGATGGCCTAACCTGAACTTTAAAAATATAACTTTTCACACTATAAACTATAAATAAAGATATTTTATACTTTTCTATAAAAGAAATACAAAAATTTTATTGCTTCAATATACTTTTAATATGAAAATTGTATGGAGAAAAAGACAAAAAAAAAAAAAGAACAGGATATTCTTATTCATAAATTATTTATAGTTTAAGGATTCAAAAGGCACGTTTTAAAATTTGGAGAGTCAGTCATGCCACCCTTAAAGTTTAAAGGATGTTTTTGCATTTTTCCTTTTTGTTGTTTTTACACCTCAAAATATGATACCGTGATTAATTCAAATTGAGCCTACAAGAAAGAGAGAGAGAATTGGCCATAAGCCCTTTTCTCCATTTTAGTGTTTTTTTTAAGTATTAATAATAACAACTTTCACTTTCAGTAAAAAAACATATAGACATAAATATAGTAATGGAAACACAATTTAAGCGTGGTACTCTCATGATTTTATCTCTTATATCTTCTACATCCTAATAGTTACTCATTCTAAAAGTATCATTAAGCAACCTAACTTAAGAGTGCCGATAAACTCTAAATAATTAGACTAGTAAAAGAGTCTTAATGATTGAAGTTATTAGCCATACTTCATATAAAGGATAAATCCCCTCCATTATTAGAATTAACATCTTCATCAATTTCATTGCATATAAATAGGATCACACTAAGTGGGCGGTATCTAATTGTGCTCCTTTGCAAGTTTAAGAGGTGCCCCATATAGTGACACTTCCCCTCACATGTCATTTAACTCCCTTATTTCTAATTAGTGAACTACTCTAACACACTTGTAACAATTGGCCTAAAACTCTACACAACAAGGTATTGTTCACTTTATTATAATATGCTTCACAGTTCTATCATTTATATCAACTCCTTCCCAAAAGGTTTTCATCCTAAGAGTGCTCTTTGTTAAGTAAATTTGTGACCTCCAAATGAATACACCAAAAGATACCTCATTAATTAAAGTCTTAATCACACTTCAAATGATGGATATCACAATTTAATCAAATTTACTTGTTGATTAAAGCCTCAGTCACACTTCATGTGATGGAATCACAATTTAATCAAAATTTACTAGTCATGTGCTAGCTAACCTATAATTGCCTTATGGTTATTAAAGTGTATAGAGAATCATTTTGGTAATTGGGCTTTTGACCCAATGTAATGCCACAAACCGTTCTTTTGGGCTAGTGATAAGGCTCAAAGACCGAGTCCAGTAAGAGATGTAGTAGGGAAATATGACTTGGGAGTCTCGAAATAGGGATCATTGACTGATTCACTTCGTTCTCAGCCTAATTCAATTTTCTCGTGCGCAAAAAATAGACTCTAAAAATATTTTCCTTTGTTAATTTAGGCTTTATTCGACTAAAATAAGTCTTAAGCCCTTTATATGAAAAAAACTATTCAATATAAATAATGAGCTTTTTATATTATAAAAGCCTTTAGGCTCTTTTCAAACCCGTTTGCAAGCCCATCTCATTTCTAAAGATTAAAGAAAAGAGAGCTTCAATAGTAGCCATTAGATCCTTAGAAATGATCTAAATGTTAACATCAATTTCTAACATATATAAATAGGAGGCTGCTCTTATCATTCAAGAGAGAATTCTACGCATTGCTAAGATCGAGAGCAATGTGGAAACTCTGTTGAAACATCTTCAAGAAAAATCAAAGCACTTTTTCTAAGAAAAACAAGTAAAAAATAATCAAATCTATCTGATTTGATCTTTTGTCACACTCGCACACTCGAGAAACTGGGTTTGCTTATTCCTCTTCCCAAGCCTCTCTCTGCAACATCCTACATATTTCAATGGTTTAAGACTTCTCTCAAGTCAATTGCCATACCATCACATGAGATCGGTTAGCTGCAGTAACCCCACCATATATTATTCGGCAACTCCACTAGGAAGAGAGCAAGTTCTTGACAAGAATAGTACCTCTACACAAGAGAGCTAAATAAGATGCGAACTGCTAAGATCAGGAGAATTATCTCGATGTGATTGAGTAGACTCACGCGGTTGAGGATAATGCCACTCCTGCTTCTATGCAAACCCGTGCAATTGATAGTGCGCTCATGATACGCATTATGCAGAAGAACATTCAGGCTCTCAATTAATTCTTGAATGCTTTCATGTAGTTTTCTATCGGGTATAACTAATACTACCACTACTTTGGTAAGTACGCTTCCCAAGATAGCTTTACCTACACCAAGCATGCAAGTGGCTAGTACTGTGCCAGCTGCTAGTAGCCCAAAGGGTGCTCGATGATAAAGTCATATTTTACTCACTTTTTATTAAACAATTCATGATAAATCGTTATTGATTTTATAAAAATCTTAAGAAAATGGTACTTAATTGTATTTAATTTGATATTTCAGGTCTTAAAGGACTTATCATACAAATGCAAGCAATTGGGAGAAATTTCATATAAATTTGGGAAAGAAATCAAGCAAGGTCAGCCATCATGCAAAGTTGGCCGCCAGGTTTTGGTGATGTTTCATAAATTTAATATATCTCTCTCATCCAAGCTCCTATTGAGATGATTTAAAATGCCACTAAAATCTAAGAGAGAGATCTTCAATTTTCATGTTTTGGGTGTGAATGAATTCGGAATGAATCAAGGCTAAAATGCATCATGAAGTTGTCGTTATTACAGTAATGGCGTTCACATTTTAGAAAATGATAGAGTCTGGTAAATTGCAGATATCTCTTTCATCCGATGTCCTTTTGAAGTGATTTAAGAGATAGATCTACAATCTTTATGTTATGAGTTTTTGCTAATAATGAAAGAATGAAGGTTGAAAACCATCTTGAAATTACTATAAGTGTAGAATATCACTAAAATATATGGCTCAACACTGTCTTATTAAATTCGACATATTTCTCTCATCTGAGATTCGTTTGATATGATTCAAGATCCTATTAAAAGAGAAGAGAAAGACCTACAACTTTCATGTTGTAAGTTTTGACAAATTCCAATTGGACTAAAGTCAAAAATTGCCATGAATTTTTTGTTCATAGTACTACCTCCAAAGCTGATAGATATCTTGCTTCAAAATAATTTTTACAATGTACACCAGCTACTGGGGATTCTAGACCACCAGCATTGAGCCGATGTACTTTTCAAAATGCTCTCGAAAATCAATTTTCGAAAGGAAGGTTGGCTGATTTTAGTCCTACACCACTGATGTATAGTGCTAATGTATCTCCCCTGCAACCCTTCATATATAAATTCATCTTGTTGATCATTTGTAAAGAGTAGAAACCCTAGGCACAAAAATAGCTCCTCTCTCCATTGTTCCTTGATAGAATTAGGGCAGAGAACACTAGTTTTCTTTTCTTGTTAATTTGATATCGGATTCCATACCGGGATTCAAATGGAAGACATCATTTGGATTTGAATCTAAGGACAAGATTATTTTGTTCTTTTTTTTTATGTTCATATTTTGGATGATGATTGATGTTTGCATCCTTTAATCTTAATTAGGGTTTTAAGTTATTGATTTGAATTATTTGATTAATGATCCCTGTTGTTGATTGAATCATTATTTCTATTCAAGTTGTTGATGTTATTTCACATATTAGGTATTTTGGCATAGATCTAGAATTCATGATAGATTAGGATTATAATTGAAAAATTCTTTTCTAATCATTTCTGTGAATATCTAATTTGGATTTAAAATCACATAGGGATATGGGTTTTGATTCGATTAGGGTTTGGTAATTGAAACAGATTTGTCAATTGATTACTTTCCAAGGAATAGGGAACATTGATTGTTTAATCTAGGGTAATAGTTTACTTTGGAAAAAAAAGTTTTTATCTAGTATTTGATTGATTGAAAATACTAAACCTATTGACAATTTAGATCGGAAAGTTTATCAAATTCAATAGGAAACAAGGTGGTGCTAAGAAGCACCTTTTCAAGTTCATTGAGACTCTTAAAGTCTATGGACTTGATGATGACATGAAGCTCAATGAATTTTGTAAGTACTTGACGAAGGAGGCACGTACTTGGTATGTCAATCTCACCCCTAGCTCTATTGACTCATGGGGGACTATGTGTTGAATGTTTCTTGAGAAATTCTTTGAAACTCAAGAACAAGTGATACTGATCGACATGGGGTGTATCGGAGAACACTTATAGGAAGACCTTATGGATTACATTAAGTGCTTTAGGGAACACTCCTTATACATCCAAGATATATGCGATAAAAGAGAACTCATCAAAATCTGCATTTGGGGTATGTTCACAAAATATGTTGTGTACCTGGAGAACTTGTCACTTACTTAGCCTTCTTGATGTTAGTTGAAAACGCTCGAAGGATGAATAATTCTATTATCAAGCAAAAGGGTGACCTAAATAAGAATAGGCACCCTTCAGTGAGCACTACTCAAGGGGAAAGCTTCAACAATAATAAGAAACTTAAAATAGATAGCTCTCAGGAAGTTCTACATTTCCCGGATGCTATAAATAAAGTTCATTTTGTCCTTGACCGATGGTTAAAGGATGGTTTCCTTAGCTTGCCAAGGGTTGAGTGGGAACCTACTGTATAAGAGAAAGGAGATGCAAAGTTCTGTAGGTTCCACAGGATGGTGGGACACTTAATAAAAGATTGTCGAATGCTGAAGAGGATTTTTAATGAAAAAGTTCTCAATAGAGAACTTGAACTTGAAGACAATGATGTGCGAGTGATGGATGATGAAGGCACGGATAATGAATAGCATTTCTTATTTAGATGGTATTAACTATGTACTAAAGGAAAATGCTATCTATTACTTACTCTTATCTTGTAATAAGAAAAAGAAATAAAACAAATGATAATGAAAATGCAATATTTTTTCTTCCATCTTCGCTTGTCTTAATGTCTATAACACTATTGATAAGCATGGTAAAGAAAGAAATATTTAAAATGGTTCGAGGCGATTCTCTTTAAGTTATAGTTAAGTTAACATCGCCACCATAGACACATGATACTTATAATATAGCTAAAGATGCTTATTTAATATCTTATCTCACTATGTAATAGAAGTATGTCTTATTGATGAGCAATTTCCAACCATAATAGTATAACTATTGTTGCTAACATGACGCGATGCACTTATGAAAGTGATGGTGTAGCTAACATTGCCATTTTTCTTTGCAACGTTGTTGATCTTCATAAAAAAAAAAAAAAATTGATGCAGCTAATATTGCCTCCACAATGAACACATGGACATAGCTAGCATCATTGTCTAGTGTTCCTCACTTGGGATTGAAGCGATCTTAGCTATAATGAGTTGTAGTAACTCTATAGCAGGCTTGGCAACCATAACGCCATTTCATAAAATCGAGGTCAAAGCGACCTCATCTATGGTTGATCGCAACGATTACTTCATAGCAGTTGCAACTGCTTAATAGAACCATCTGTTCTTGAGTAAGTAACGGGTGCAATACCCATTTCTACTACATTATTTTACAAGATCAAAATTATCTCAGTTGTGACGAGTCGTAGCAACTCCACAGTAGATTTGGTAACCGTAATGCCATTTTACAAAATCGAGATCGAAGTGACCTCATCCATGGTTGATCGAGTTAATCACATCATGGTAGTCGCTAAGCATCTGCTCCTGAGAATACGATGAGTGCAATACCAATTTCTTCTACAGTATTTTATAAGATCAAAACGATGTCAACTGTGATAAGTCAAAGCACCTCTATCGTAGGTTTGGCAGTCGTAATGCCATTTCACAAAATCAAGGTTGAAGTGACCACGTTCATGGTTGATCACAATGATCACTTCATGGGAGTTGTTACTGCTTGGTAGAAGCATTTGCTCATGAGCATACGATGGATGCAATACCCATTTCGACTACATTATTTTACAAGATCAAAACGATCTTAACTGTGATGAGTCAAAATGACTCCACCATTGGCTTAGCACTCGTAACGCCATTTCACAAAATTGAGGTCAAGGTGGCCTCATCCATGGTTGATCGAAGTGATCACTTCATGGTAGCTATTACTCTGCTTGGTAGAAGCATCTACTTCTGAGCATGCAATGGGTGCAATACCCATTTCTCCTACATTATTTTTGCGATTAAAGTGATCTCAATTTTGATGGGTCGAAATGACTCCACAACAAGCTTGACGGTTGTAACGCTGTTTCACAGAATTGAGGTCGAAGTGACCTCATCCATGGTTAATTGAAGTGATCACTTCATGGTCATGGTAGTCCTTATTGCTTGGTAGAAGCATTTGCTCCTAAGCATACGACGGGTGCAATACCTATTTCCGTTACTTCATTTATGAGATTGAAGTGATTTTAGATGTGATGAGTTCAAGCAACTCCACAGTAGGCCTGGTAGTCATAACGCCATTTCACAGAGACAAGGTCAAAATGACCTCATCCATGATTGATCGAAGTGATCGCTTCATGATAGTCATAATCATCCAGTAAAAGTGTCTGCTCCCAAGTACACGACGGATGCAATGCCCATTTCTGCTATAATGTTCATGCGATCAAAGTGATCTCAGTTAATGAGTCAAAGTAACCCCACAGCTATAAACCCCGAGAATTTTCATATTAGTGTAAATAATAAAAATACAAATATAAAAATAGATTTAATGCAGAACTCAACAAAGATCCTAAAATAAAACTACGAGTAGTAATGAATCTATAACATAACCTCAAACCCTAAAAACAAAGTTCCCTAGATAGTAATAGATATCAGAGAGAAGATTTCATAGTGGGTATTGAAAACTCAAAATATTAAAATAATTAAGATAAGATCTTCAAGTGCATTAAAAAGTAAAAACCAATAAAGCTTATAGTTAGAAAAATGATAATTTAAAGATGAACCGTTAGAGTTATATATACATAATGGGAACAAAAACAGATTTATAACTAACAATCTTAACTCTAAATAAATGTTTGGAGTACACCATTATTCTAGTTAGAGAATTCTTAAGCTTTTAGAGACTAAAACCAAAATTGGCCTATGAAGCTCAGAAAACCCTAATCGTATGAGATAAAACCCTAAAATAATTAATCGCGTAAACTTTAACTCACAATTTGAACTCAAAGATAATCTAGAAAATTTGTAGAAGTTTTTAAATAAATTTTGGAGACAGAACTCCTAAATAACTTATATAAATAATTGTTTAGCTTGATAAACTATCTTAAAACTAAGATAACTAATTAATTAAATAAGATTATAATTTTAATGTACAATTTTTGGTGAAAAAGGGATGCATTTTGTGGCTGATAATTGTCCAAAATTTTCAGTTGAGATTTGCAAAATAATGGGTCAATTTGGATCAAACAAGTCAAGACAAGAGATGATTTAAACCAATCAAATTTAGCCAACAAAGCAACTCATTAATGCAAGTAAATCATACAAACACAAGTTAAATTCAGTAGAGAAAATTGCTTTCATCTTAGCCAAAATATCCTTGAAACCAGCTGTCTTCAATTTGGATCAAAGAAAGTCAAGACAAGGGATGATTTAAACCAATCAAATTTGGCCAACAAAGTAACTCATTTAATGCAAAGTAAATCATGCAAACACAAGTTAATCGGTGGAGAAATTGCTTCATCTAGGTCGAAACATCCTTGAAACCAGCTATCTTCATTTGCCTATAAAAAAAAATTCTCTTAATTAATTGCAAACAAAACAATTAAAACACACACAAACTTGCAACACAAACAGCAACCCAAAACACACAAATACAACTCCATATATAAACAAACTTCAACAAGTTCCCAAATACAAGCTTAAGGAGGGAACAAAGTTAAGGTAAGGAAATAATTTGTTTAAGTTAGTTTATTTATTACACATTAGCTTAAACGATGTTTCTATTAACTTAGGTTCGTATCAAGCTTAGGGGAGGGTTAAACATCTTCATAACAGCTCTATACAAGGTAATATCTAACTCTAAAACTCTATTTATATATCATGATATGTATAAAAGCTAAGAAATTATATATTATGATGATTGTAAAATGTTATATGAGTTGATAGATCACGAGTAATAACTGAGTATCATAGAAAAACACTCAAAAATAGCTAAACAGTAAGTATAATATGTATATGGTGTAGTAAAAATAAACTTCGAACCAGGAAAAAAGAGTAATAAACAGTATATACATCGACCCTACGCCGGCGCCATACATGGCAGGGCCGATGGTGTAAACGTGTGTGTCACGCCCCAACGGGTACCCTAAACGTGACAGCCCGCCGTACGCAATATCAAAACTTAAGAATGACTACCTCAGTCACTCAAAAGCTTCCATATCGGTACAAGGCGTACATCCACATCAAAGGGAGACCGGTGAAGTAATGCATTTTAAGATATTGGCTGCGGAACATACAAAATATCACTTAATATATTGCATTAAAAATACAAAGTCTTACATCTTCTAAGGGGCATTTCCCCGATAATAACAACATGGTTCTAATAGAGATAAAGTAACTAAAGCTAGAAGATTTTAGAAGAAATCTACTCTTCGACTTCAAAACAGAATTCCTCCAAAAGCTTCCCAAAATAAGGATTCTACCTGGGGAATCAAGGTGGTCTCGGGTGCAAAAGATAATCCTGCAAAGTCAAAAGTCTATAAGAGTATAAGCATGACTTGCTTAGTGAGATATTCCTTACGCAAAAGTACTCATAACTAGCAATCAACCAAGTTTATTAAACAAGCATATCATATGATCAAACAGTACATACAACTATCCGGTTTCGTATGTGTGATGGATTTACTCCTCCTTCGGTGGTTAGGGAATGCTTTGAACTGGGTCCCGACCGACCTCCTTAAAGTTGCGCGCGTCTTGGGGTTCCAACGAACCGTACTACTAGTCCCCGAGCTTTCCTTATCTAAAGCGATCGATCCGGCTCAGCTACACCTTGAGGCCATATTCCTCGAACGTCCTAACCCTCAAGATGTAGCTAGGCAGCTTACCTTTCTGGTCCCACGCTAAGGAGTAGTAGCAAACTTCGAAAATGATATTCTAAGAGATATGCATGATCAATTTATTATATGGGTATTTCAATATGATATTAAATCATTTAAAGTGATCAAACAATATTTGCACCCATAACAATTCATACATGAAAACATTTATATCAATCACAAATCAGGTTCCGATATACTTATTGTTCATTGATCACACACAACGATTCACATACATAATTCCCATGATATCCCACATGCATATCAATTTTATCTTTTCCTAACATCTAGTGCTTTATTCTACAAGCACATGTGCGAATACATAAGCGTAAAGGAAACTCACTCGTCCATAGCTTTCTTCTAGGAGTCGAAGTAATCCTCGGGGAAGAGAAGATCTTCGTCCTCGACACCTAAACCAAAAGAAATACCCAACATGAGTATTTCATCCAAGATCTATTCAAATTCTATAATTCTACCTTAGAGAATTCGTAAAATTCGTATGAAATGGAGATTCCAACTTAAAATGGCCATAATTTGCTCATTTTAACTCGGAATTTCGCATATTATATACCGATTTCTATTTACTCGAAAAGATCTATCTATTTCTAAGGTTATATTTATCAAAAGAAGTTATTTGGATCTCGGAATAGTAACATGCAGATTTGATACGAATATCCAAAAATAGAGTTTTCAAACTTTCTTCATTCAAGAACTCCTTGTTCAAAAATATAAATATATTGTATGATTGAAAAATCCTTTGAATACACATATATATATATACTCAAATAAATGCATGAATTCCGTAGTGTTGTCTCAATATTGATCTTATAAAACAATATGTCTTGAAAGTGAGATAAGCTTAAGACTTGTAAAGAAATTAGTTTTGTTAAGAAAATTCCTTATTTTACTATAAGTGAGCATTCCCTTCTGTTAGCTCCATTTCTTAAATAAAAGTAATTTTAATCTTTTTGAACTCCTACTACTTTATTTCTAATGTTTTGGAAAACATAGTCTTTATAAATACTTCATGGTTATATGTTCTATAGCTTTGCTAAAGTTAGATCCACTTTAAAAGAAATGATCTTATAAATTAATTTTGAAGAACTTATCTAGACTTTAGTATTTTAAAGTGTTGGTAGAAAAATTTGATAAAGGAGTTTAACAAAACTCTTGGTTAATTCAAAATTAAGTTTAAAGAAACTTTCTTATTTTATTGGTTTTAAAAGAGAGTTTGTGATAACATTACTTTATGTATTTCTTGGTGAAATCACATATTATTACTAAAACTAGAGCTAAACTTATCTAACTTTAGACAAATATTTGTTAAGATAAAACTTTAAATCTTTATAGAAAATAATTTCTTATGTGATAAAATTTATTTTTAAAGAGAGTTCTTATTTTTATTACTTAACAAAACTCATTTTCATTATGGTTGAGACAATATCAACATATTCATGCATGAATGAGAATATGTAACTTTATGGAAAAAGGTAATAAAACAATATAACAAGATAAAATAAGAGCATAAAAGTAAAGTCAAGTATTGGGAACCTTAGCTTCATTAAGGTATCCCGGGACTAAGAATAGACTAGTCCTCAAAAGAAAAAGAAAAGCAAAGAAATAAAATTGTTTTGACTTGATATAGATAAGTCTAAGACTAGAGAGACTAGTCTTAATAATTGCATGAAATTAAATAAATTGCATAACTTGAAAGTAAATAAACAACAAATGAGCTTATATGCTCTAAATAAATATATATACATAATATATATAATACTTTATATAAGTTAGGTTAGAACAAATAATAATAACAATAACAATAACAATAACAACATAATAATAAAGAAAAGAATAAGACATGAATAAAAACAAAACATGAATAAATTGTTGCTTCTTTAATTCAATGAGTCCAAGAAACATACACTAAACTCATGTTAAGTTATATGAACATGATGAGTATATGAAAGAAACTTTTACCTAAGGTTTATGTGTTGGTTGAAGAAGAAAAGAAATGGGTTGTAGTATTATGTGGGACTTGGTTTTCTAAAGAAAAGAAAGGACTTGAGAGAGATTTTGAGAGAGTGATTTTGTGGAGTGATTTTGGAAGAGTTTTAGTATGAATTGTTTTATGTGAAAGAATGAAGGAGGATGGAGTATTTATAGATTTTTGGAGTGGAATTTAGTGTGATTAAATTTAATTGAAATTGAAATAAAATGGATGGAAGAGGGAGGGGATGGCACCGGTTTTAGGAGTGTGAGGGAGAGAAAATGATTTATTTTGTTTGTTTTGTAATAAAAGAAGTAATGTGTAAGGTATAATGTGATTAAAGTTGTATGGGGAAGGTAAATTGTAAGGTATAGGTATGAGAGTGTAAGAAAAAGTAGAGATAGTGAATAATAATGAATAGTAGAAAAGTACTATGAATAGTAGACTAGACAATTAAAATACCGGTAGTAAAGAAAATACGCGTAATTAAGCTATATCTGATATTTTTAGTTACCGAAAAATTCTAAAACTGATATTTTTGAAAACCTTATATTTTTACGAATCTATTGGTGTTGTCGGCATATTTTCATTATCCGGTGCACCAGGGCACGATTTTCGAAAAATGATCCCGATCGGATCCGAAGGACACTAAAAAATTACGAATCTGATATTTTTAAGCTTTCCTATATAATTACGAACCATAATCCCAATTATCTCAATTTCGTTTTCTAGGGCTAAAGAACACCGGATTGCTGGACCTAGATTCACTAGACTAATCATATAACTAGGTTAACTTTAGGGTTTCATTTTGACTTCCGGTTTTTAGGGTTTGCTTATATAATCGAGAAGTCTAGGGGCTTACGGTGAGCTAGCAACGTTTGAGTCAACTTATACTGGAACAACGCTACGTAAAATTTTTGTTACGTGTATAAAATACATGAACACTGGTGGCATATATCCCAAGGCCGTACATAGAAAAGCTTGTGGGCATCATGCCAGCGTTCCTTGGAAAGATGATACGTAAAAATTACATGAGGGCCAACAATTTGAGGTTCAATGCCGGCAATGTTGATGTCAGTGTATGTGCAAAATTTTCCCTGAACGAAATCTGTTTCATCCGTAACATATAATATATATATATATATATATATAAATAGAACATGAAAATTTAATAAATAAAAATAAGATTATTATTTTGAATAATTGTTAAATGTCAAACTTTAGTAACTATTACAAATAAGAAACACTTTTGTTATATTAAATGAAAAGATTAGAATATAATAATTATTTTATATAAGTAATTTTATAAGAATGAAAAATGTGAATAAGATATATTAAAAACAATGTGATCTATATAAATAATAGATAATAATATAAAATGAGATCAAGAGAAACAAGATGAAAATAAATAATAGAAAATAAATATCAGTTACCATAAGGTGATCAAACTAAAGAACAATATAAAAATAATAACGATGATGATAATAAAATCTGAATTTTTAAATACAAACTTTGTAATTACCCAATCAAAATAAAATATTTTCAAATTATTAATTATTGGTAAATAATAAATTAGAAAAGATAATATAGATCTAGAAAAAGATAAACAATGGTTTTATGATACTTAAAAACCAATAGGATTTATTTATACAAATATATATATATATATATTTGATTAGTGAATATTCATTTGTCTAATAAGTGATACTGATCAGTTCGTGGATTTTTTCGAAGACTATTATGATTGATCATCATGAGCAAGTGAGTAACTCAGATATATTACATTGTTTGTGTTTGTAACTAGTGGCATATGTAATGCAAAGATAATAATATGGTTGATGTGGAAGTCTGTTGAGTATATGATACGAGTTGTTTGTTTGTGTTGATAAACTCAGATAATAAAAGTGATAATATAAATTGTTTGATGACTTGAGAAAGGCATGATAAATATTTGTGTACGTAATGTATGATCACCATAAACCTGATTAAGAAATACTGGCTATTAATCAAAACAATAATGCATTACACGAATTGCATTATTGCATATTTTAAAAGTATGATAGTCTGCTACATATTAGTATTTCGGTTCTCTATTAATACTTGGTTTTTCTAAAACTGTTAGTTCTACACAAGATTATCATTGTTCCGTCAGTTCCGTGGGAACTAAGTGGCAATGAAGGGCGTCACCTATGATATCGCTTTGAAATTACTAATATTTAAGGAGTTTCTATGGATTGATGTAAACCCCGGTATTCTCAGTAGTTAAGAAACCCCGGGAATTGAAAGCGAAACCCTAATCCGGTCCAGTTTAAGTCTAGTAAGAGAAGCTTAGGAACTCTAAATCCGGCTTTCCTTCGGTTTCATAATAAAAGAAAATTTATAAAGTAAATGAAATTGAATTATTGTTCTAAAGTATATTTTAGACCTTTGAAAGTTTTAAATTCGAGAATTTTTCAATTTCGGGCATTTCCGAGCTCAATTACGAAAAAAGGTGCCCCGGACCATGAACTCAGAAAAATGTTTGGAATATTCATTAGAACCGTATTTTCATAAGGATTCCAAAATATCAATTTTATAATTTTCCGGGCTATAAAAATTACAGTTATAGCCTTTTCCCGTGTTTTCGATACAACCACCGGTAAAGTAGATGTCTTGTCTACTATTCACAAGTACAACCTACATACACACTACCCATTCCTATTCTTACATCCTTACAACTACTCATTTCAATTTTCTTTTCCAAGAAATTTTGTCTCTTAATTAATTATTACATTTATTACATTTTTAATTACTTAATTACAAAATATCAAATTCAAACACACACACACACACACAACACACTACCCTAAGGCCGGCGCCCACCCCCACCCCCCTCCCCTTTTTCCCTCTCCAATTGATTTATTTTTACAATTAATTCAACTAAAACCCTATACACTTAATAAATATACTAAATTTCTTTCTCTCTCTTCATTTCTACTTGTTCATTTTTTTCAAAAGAGAAAAACTCTCTTTCCCCTCCTTAAGTTGCCGTGAGCCCCCTCCCTCTTCCTCCCAGATTTCCAACTCAAATCCTTCTTCATTTCTACCTTTGATCTCCATTGGTATGTTGATTCAAGCTTTGTTCTTTCTAAATCTTGTAATGGCAAAGCTATCTCTTGTGTGTTTTCTCATTTAAATCCAATGAGCTCATTGCTAGGGACATGAAAACACTTGAACAAGATATCAAGCCATCACAGACATGGATCTAGTGTTTAGATGAGTTTATGTTAATGATATCTTCTTGTTCATGCATGTAAAGTAGAGATCTTGCATATATATTGATGTTCATGCCATGAAGTTTATGATTCATGCACTATATAGTAGTTCTAATGTTTAGACTTCCACATCTTCATCTACATGTATGATCATAGAGTTATTTTGATTTCCATGCATTGATGATCATATAATATAGCCTTGTTTATGTATAGATATGTTAGGTAGTTGATCTCCATGTATAGAAGGCAAAAAGATTGAAAAAGAGAAAAGGTTTTTGTTAGAAAATGGTTTGCTGGAAATTCGGATGGATTTAGACCCCTACTTCAAAACCACCAAAACCATCTTTAAACTCATATTTCACATGAAAAATGAAGGGATGTGCAATAGATATCTTGAAGGAATAATTTTCATAAGTTTAGATGTGAGTTAGGCATGAGGAAAGTCATGTAAAACAAGTAGTAAAGTTAGAATGAAAAATATGGATATGTGGATGTATATCAAATTCGTATTTTTGGGTGATACCCCATGAACCCTTAGTATCCAAGCTTAGATGGCATGTTTTATGATTAATAAAGTCTTTAGATAATAGATACATTGGAGCTTCAAATTTTAATGCATTAAACAAGTTTCTCCTAAGGAAAATGCAAGAAAATGAAATTTCAAAAATTCGGATTTTTACAAGAAGCTATTTAAAAACATGTTTACCAAATGAAAAATGTGGATTTTTATGCATAAATGGAGGCCATGACTAATATGGATGTTGGGAACTCATTTTTATTAGGTGACAAGTAACTTCTAAGGATAAAATCATAAAAACATTAGAGGATGTAAGGTTGATAATAATAACTTTTATAAGGGATCATTAAGGAATTTCTTAATAATTGGGAATTCATAATAGTCCACCATCAAAGATCATCAAAACCATGCATATATGGAGTTCATTACATGATATTCATGTTAGGAATTCATTCATATACCATTTGTGCGTGAATCATCAACTAGGAACATTTTCATCAAAAGCAAAACAAATTTTCGGAATTGGAGGATTTACGGAACAGATCTGATCCTACTGTTCCGTGACCTTAATGTCTTCAAAACTTGAAAATAATATTAGAAATAGATAGATCTTTCGAAGTAGATAGAGTCGAATAAAATTTGCGAAATTCCAAGTTAAAATGACCAAGTTATGGCCGTTTTAAGTCGGAGCTTCCGCAAATAGCGAGAATTCCGAATTCATCTAGTTTAGACGCATAGCTTGGATTAGTTACATGATGAGAATCTCATTAGGATTATTCTTACTTGGTAGGTGATCCCGAGCAAGGACACCCTACCTCCCGACTATTACTACTAAAAAGACCGGCGTCCAATGGCCGAGTGAGTCCTACTTCCACTCTCAATTAATGATTGTGATTGTAATGTAGTGGCACTAGTGGTATAGGCAAAGATAAAAATGGATATGTATGATGGGGTGTGTGGGAGTATATATATATTTGTCTGCTGTTGATGTGTGAAATGGAACTTAAGGAATATCGAAACCGGGTGTTAAGCTATTGATTGATTAGCTAGTATTTTATATTGAATGTTTGCGAATAATAGTTGGCCACCTAAATGAATTG
The DNA here is from genome assembly GCA_024138025.1 of Combretum micranthum. Lineage (NCBI taxonomy): Eukaryota > Viridiplantae > Streptophyta > Magnoliopsida > Myrtales > Combretaceae > Combretum > Combretum micranthum. Next base: position 71,183 of record JAMXBD010001168.1, read on the forward strand.
AATTAATGTATATTCGACTTCAATTGTAATTGGATTCATTCATATCATGATGGGGATGGAGCATTAGCATTGGTTGGTTTTTCGTGATCCATAAAACGAATATGTTGGTTAATCGTGATCCATAAAACGAAATTGTTGGTTAATCATGATCCATAAAACGAATCATTGTTCAGTTGACCATGAGCTTAAACGGCGTCGTATCGCAGGATTCGTTAATCTGCTAACCCGGGATGGAGGGCGTTAGTCCATCCACATATGATTTCCGACTGGTCATATGTGTGTTGAACTCATTTGTCTAATGCACACATTTGCATGAATAATCACTTGTTTGAATGAATTGTACTTAATTATGATATGGAAGTTCTTACTCACTAAGCTAGTTAGCTTACGCCCCCATAGTTTTTACTTATTGCAGCACGAGTTTATCTGGCTTAGACCGAGGCAAGCCACAGCTCAGGTACCGGAGATAGGAGTTTCGCATAGAAGTTTACTTCATTTTTGTATAGACTTCCGTTGGAAACTAAAGGACTCTGGATGACCGTAATGGACTTGATATTATTTTTGCGGGGGAATGTCCCTTAGATTTTGTAAAGTATATTTATGCGTTTTGGTTTATTATCTATGGCTAATGAATGCCACATTAAACTACTTAACTCTATTGGTTGAGTATTCTATTGTCGTAAAGGGACGCTTTACATCTATACAAGACTCCCAAAGGGCTCGGATAGGGAATTCGAGAGCTTATATAGTATGTGGCGGGCTGTTACGTTTAGGATACCCTATGGGGCGTGACAATTGACGTAGGAAATGGTCAGTTAAAATACCCTTAAATTAAAGTGATAATCTACAACGAGAAATCATTGATTTTCTTGTATACTTAGTTTTTCCTGGGCGAGTGGGTCATTAAGTAATTGTTCTTCAACTCTGATGAGAGGACGTAAATCTCTTACTTGTTTGGATTCTAGATCTTCCAGACTTATATTTTGAGTATTTGTTTGATTGTTGCATTACATATAATTGTTAATGAACTTGCTTGATGTGTAATATATCTACTTATTCACTAAGCTCGTAGTTTCGCTCACACTCCTAAAGACCTTTCAGGCTTATTCTATGATCTTGGCTCATTTCTTTTAGCAGCATGACTCTAGTAAGATTTAGCAGCTGGAGGAATTGGGACATTTGAGATAAGTGGTTTATTCTTATTTCCTAGTTATAAATTAGTTAGTATTTAAAATATTAGTTTATGTATGGAATCATTCCAAACATATATGCCATGGTTCCTTACCTCAACAGGGTGGAAACTTATGAGATAGGAATATGGTCTGTAATATTACATTATTCAAGACTTGTGATGTCAGTTATTTTACTAATTTATGGCTTATATGTGTTTATCATTTCTTATCGATGCAACTAAAAGATTCTGTTTGTTTGAAAATATGTCATCCCTAAAGGTATACTAGTAATAGTATACACGTGTGGATTGTATGCTAGTACTAAGATTGCCTCAGGGCATGACAACAGCAACCTTGGCAGTTATAACACCTCACTATAGAAGAACTTAAGGTTAAAGTGACGTCATTCATAAATGCCTAATGAAGGCATCTAACTTTGAACAAGCAGTGAGAGCAATATCCTTTGCTTCTGCAACTTCATCCAGTTGCGGGGTTAAAGCAACATCAGCTTGTAGATTGGAAGCGCATCCATGATGGCTAGAGTACCCCAAGCATTTTGTCTTGTCAAAATGCACAAATAAGAACTAATAGATTGATATTAATTGATGTCTCGTCATTTAATGATGAACCATTAACTGGGGGAGAAGAAGTTGATAGATGAATTTTGTATGGTTTTCTCAAATGTAACTACTACTGGAACTAGCTACTTATCTTAGAGAACAATTTCTTGACTTAAGCACTTGAGTGTGAAGCATGCTCAAGTAATGTACCTATCTTAGTACTCATAAGTGATGTATCCATCTTGGAATTCATTGGGGTTGTACCTCCAACACAAAAATAACAACACATTGTGAAGAGGAATTGATACACATGCTAACATAATGTTCAATTGACGAATGACAGACATAAGTTTTGCATACCCTAAAAAGTATTGTGTCACTCGATGTTGTTAAAAACATTTAAAGCATGCATGACAACCAAGTGAAGCATGTTTGTTATAGAGTGCCACTACAATGATGGCGGAGAAATCCTTGCAGACATGGTGGTATGCTTTATTAGTAGAGTCGATCAGTGATGGTAAAACAATGATATCTCACTACTAAAATGAATATGTCCTGACAAAGTGTTGATGATAATGTGGGGTGAATATTCATTGGTAAAGTAAACACCCACTATGGTAGTAGCATAACAATGTAAAGTGAACAACTGTTGATGGGATAAGCACCCACTGTGATTGGTAGAATGACAATGTGAAGCAAACACCTGTTGGTTGAGTAAGCACCCACTGTGATGATAGAATGATAATGTTAAGTGAACACTCGTTGGAGGAGGAAACACTCATTACCTAAGTAGTGATACTTTGTTGATGGAGTGAAACCCCAACTTTTTTATGAGAATGACTTGAGACCTGTTACTTGGTCGAATTCCAATTGGACTTAAAGATACGGAATAAAGATTAAGATAATCTGTGGACCCATATCAATGCTAGGAGAGGCGAGGTTCTAGAGCAACACAAGATCACTCATAGGCCATGCCAAAAGGTTGGTGCCAGAGTGTTGCAAGATTACTCATAAGCCTGGGCCAAGTTAGCAAAGACAGAGTGCCAGAGCAATGCATAATTACTCATAGTGGTCATGTCAAGTGTAGAGGAGATCGGGATGGCAGTAGTGACCTATATCAATGCTAGAAGAGTTCGATGCTAGAATAACACAAGTCTACTTGTAGGCCATGCCAAAAGGTTAGTACCAAAGTGACACAAGATTGTTTATGGGCTTGTGCTAAGTCCAACAGAGAAAGAGAAAGGTAGAACAACAGATAAGCCTGCTATGAGGCCTAGTATGAATGGCTTAAAGATCTGCAGGCTTGTATCAAGACTAGAAAAGGTCAGGTGCTAGAGTAACACAAGTCCATTCATGGCTCGTGCCAAGAGTTGGGTACTAGAGAGACACAAGTGTACTCATAGGCCCGTGCTAAGTCTAATAGAGAACAAGAGGTCTAGGATGATAGATAAGCATAATACAAAGACTAGAAACAATAAAACACAATTCTGCTAACTTGCAAAAAGATCAAAACATGTTTTTTTTTTAAGGGGAAATCATGCCAAAAAAAAAATCACTGATTCGAATTTAGGATTACAACAAAACATATGTGACTAAGGTCTAAATAGCCTAGATCCAAGGTAGATTTTAGCATAAAGTTTCAAGATTATCCAAAAAAATTTATGAATCAAACCCCTCTCTACAATTTCTTTGATGGAAGAAGCATATTGTTCAACAAACATAATATTAAAATCCATCACAAGCATTTTAATGAATAACCAGGAATAGATTCTCTCTCTCTCTTTTTTTTTTCAACTATGTGCAGCTTGAAGAAATTGGAGATCAGCTCAGCATGTTCAAGAAGCTGCTCGATACTTGATTGGTTGATTTGCTAATGTATGTAGAGCTTGACTTTTCGGTCTTCTCTTGAAGCTTAGTCATGTCTGTTCTTGCTTGATCTATTACGATGATCATCATCCAATTCAGATCAGTGACGAGAGCCATTGTTTTGAGGAGTTTGATATGACTTTGCTTGGAATGGCTAAGCCATGAAAAAAGTGGTTGCATCTTTGAATGATCCGAATAATACATGGAAATCAAATTTGAACGAATTGTGCCCTCTTATCTAAGCGATAAAGTGAGGTGTAAAATCAACGCATCCATCTTAATTTCTAACCAGCCATACCAACATGATTATGGAAACCTCGATGCGTCAGCAAAAAACTCGATACCACGTCGAGTTTGTAGAAAGCGGCCACAACTAGAAACCTTGATGTGCTTTTGTACAGCTGAGCCATCGATTAGGGTAAACAAAGGCAAAGAATATAAGAAAAATGACCAAATAAGATGAAACTAAAATATTGAGTTTCCAAAAAAAAAGAAAAAAACAAAAGAAACAATCATAATGAGTAATTATATGGGATATTCAATGAAATTAATTGAGAAGGTTTTTGTGCTATTTAACTTTAAAAAAAAAAAAACAGGGGAGGATTCGGGTTAATTAAAGGAAAGAAAAGTGGTGGGCAACATATGTATACGTGTCACTAATAAAGTGAAGGAGATAGTATAAAATTACACCTAGTCAGTGTCATGGAGGCTTTCCCCCGCACCCTACGTTATCTTAGCGTATCCTAAACTTAATTTATTTTTCCCTTGCAAGGGAGTAATACGCTGTTACATTGCCGCTCACTTCGGGCTTCACATCACTTACGCGAAACATCTTCTGATTTACCACTATCCTTTAAGCTTAATTAATGCTTTTATTTAATTATTAAGCATTAAGAAGAAGAAGAAGAAGAAGAGGAAGAAGAAGAAGAAGAAAGAAGAAGAGAGAAGAAGAAGAAGACAAGATGATCATCATAAGGATGCAATGTGAAATAATGCAAGGAAATGAATCTCTCAACAGCAGTTTGAAAAGAAGACTAGTTCATGTTACTTTCAATCCATAAAAGGGAAAGCATAGGACATATTGGTCTATTCAATACCCTAAGTGCTCATGTGACAACAAACTTGCTTCATCGGATATTCTACATTCAGTTTTAAGAAGACTACTTCAACTTACTTTAATTCATCGACAAATACAAGGAGTATTGGCTATATCAACGCAATATGCAACTTCATGTCCATTGTAACTTCTTATCAATGTTCCATGAAAAATATGAAGATAACATCCACTTAATGAAATGCCTAAAACTCCCTTTATGACTTTGCTAAAGGAGCTTTTGGCCAGGGGAAAATTTTAGAGGGTCATTTCCTTGATTTTTTAGTAGGCAAGAATATGCAATAGTTTGAGGGTATACTCTAACCTGGTACGAGTTGAATCTTTGATCTCACTTCCTTCACGGCTATGGACTCCAGTTCTCATCACTAGCTTCTCCATACTCTAAATATGGGTGAGGGTTGTAGACGAGATTTCCGGATGAAGATGTTCCTGAAGAACTTCGATTCCTTTTTCCTTTGTTGCTTTTATTCCTATTATATCTCTTCCTCTTCTTCCTCAGTAGATCCAGTGAAGTAACATGTGGGTTATCCTGTCCAGGGCATGTTTTAGCCGAATGTCCCATTTTTGTGCAATGAAAGCATGCGGTAGTCGTCTTTTTAGGACACTTCTCAATTTTGTGACCAGGTTCCCCACAGAGGTAACACTTGAATTGAAGTTGTGGACACTGTATAAGATAATGCTTTCTCTTACATTTCCAACATTGTATCTTATCCAATATTGTGTCTTCTTCCCTGTTTGGGTCATCATCCAAGTGAAGTGTTCCGACTTTTTGACTCGGGGTCATTGCAGCACAAAACTCCACTTTCTTATTATTTCTTTCTTGCCTCCTCCTTTGGACATTTTCTACTATTCGTGCTCTTTCTAGCAATCCTTGATAACTCCCAATATCAAATTCCTCCAATCGAGTCCGAAGATCTTCTTTCAAACCATTCAGAAACACTTGTCTTTTGAGTTCCTCACTTTGTTTATATGATTCCGGAGCGTATTGCAACAATCTACTGAACTCAGTTTCATACTGTTCCACACTACGATCTCCTTGTGAGATATTGAGGAAATCTGCACTGTACTAGACTCTTAAGCTCCTAAGGAAATATTTATCCAAAAACTCATATTTAAATATCTCCCATGTAATTAGAGGCATCAACTCTCTTTCCTTAGACCCCCACTATACTCGGGCATGCAGGCGGAGCATATAGGTCCTATAATTGACTATCAAGTGGTATGGTGCCTCAAAAGTATTAATGGACCTTAATGTGTGCTAACCAATCCTCTGCCTCATCTGGTTTTCCAAAAGCTCCATCGAAATACTAGTTACACTTTATGAAGCATAGTAAAAGACTATAGTGGAATTGAGGCGATGGTGGCTCGTCTTGTGTTGTTTCTTGCATATGTCTTACCTAGGGCTGCAAATGAGTCGAGCTATTCGTGAGCTACTCGAGCTTGGCTTGTTTGAGGCCCAGCTTCAGCTTGGTTGTTAGCTAAATGAGCCGAGCTCGAGCTCCATCTTAGGCTTCGTTTAGCTAAACGAGCCGACCTTGAGCTTGTCCTTAAGCTTGCGAGCGGCTCGCAAACAGGCTCGTTATGGGCTCGAGAACAAAGCTCGTGAACATGCTCGTTAAGAGCTCGTGAGCCAAGCTCATGAATCGGGCTCGTTTAATATATATAATATTGATATTATATTATTAATATATATTAATGTAATTTATATATAATTATTTATATTAATTTAATATTATAAATACAATTAAAAAATAATATATAAGCTAAACGAGCCGAGCTCAAGCTCATTTAACGGAACAAGCCCAAGCTCGAGCTTGGCTCGAGCTTGAAAAAGCTTAATGGGCTCGGGCCCGAGCCTATATATCCAAGCTTGTTAAAAGCCTGGCTCGGCTCGAGCCCGTTAAAAAATAAACGAATCGAGCCCGAGCTTGCAAAAGGTCGGCTCGGCTCGGCTCATTTGCACCCCTAGTCTTACCGATATAGATGTTGAACTGGCTTGAGTCTATTGCATGTAATTTCTTATTTGTCTCGTAAGTTGTTCAATCTCGATTGAAGCATCTCTCTCTTGGTTAGGTAGTTTAGGTATCGTTCGGTTCTTGGGTCCTAAAGGAGTCATGATGGTTTCTTGTTGTGATCGAGTATGTCTCCTATAGTTTTATTAAGCTCAGGCGAAAATTCTAAATCGTTTATCACGTCTTAAGGCATTAAAAGAGACTTAAAGAAACTTATCGGAAATACAGAACACAGAAATGCGAAAACAAAAACATTTATAAGAAATATTGAAATTCTACCGAAATCAAAATCAATAAGAGGAACTTCATAATATCCAAAACGAAATTCATGAAATCAAGAGAAGATGTAAGTCTTCCATTACAAAAGTTCAAAGAAAGGATGCAAAACATAAATTGGAGTCAATTCATAGACTAGATAATAAACCACAATATCGGTTTACATTTTGAAAACATCTTTGTTCTTTTTACCCAAAAAGTTATTTGCTCCTAACGCTTAATGAGAGATCTATTGCTATTTCTAGGAGACTGACTTCTTCCAAGCAAGGGCAGCTATCCACTTGGTAATTCTTTTGGGGGCATCTACTCGCCTAGTGTCCCTGCTGTTTGCAGATGAAGCACTTTAGGGTTTTCTTCCTAGGAAAATCCATAATCTTATGCTCGGAATCCCCACAGAGGTAACACTTATGCTTTAGCTTTGGACACTGTTTTAGATAATGACCTTCCTTGCACTTCCAACAATGGATCGGACGCCTCTTAAAAGGTTCATTCTTAACAGATAGGCTAGTTGTCTTAGACCTCTTGACTTTGGAGCTTGAACTAACCATAGAAGAAGGAGTCTTAATACTTGCATTGTCACTTGGTGGGGTCCTTCCACCTGGACCGGCACGTTCCTAATAAGCACTTGTTGCAAGAGGAACTTTTGTGCATCCACCAAACATCCTAGAAGGTTTATGACTTGTTGCATGTTCTCCTCAGGTTGTCTCTTAGAAACAAGAGAAAACGGTCACGTTAGCCTAGTTATACGACACACAAGTTGTTTATGGTTTAGAAAAAGAGTTATAACTTTTTATTTTCTTTAAACTCGTTTATTTAGAAAAACGGTGAAAGCGCGCAGTTAATCCTTCCCACCTAGTGGTCTTATAGGTCAAAGGGGTAATCTACCGTTTCTATTATCAGCTTGAACCAAGAGTCGTGTAAGGTCACTTACTCCTGTATTTTTCAGTTGCCAGAATAGATTCGATCGTCCCATCAAATATTTTCAATCTTCCTTCCTTATATGTATGTTTCTATGTTCTCCAGAAGTTTCCATGATAGAATTCAAATCTTTAATAATCGAAAGTCATACCTTAAGGGTCATATAATTAAATCTAGTTTTTCTTGACTGAAGGTTTATCTAACACTTACCTATCCATTCCTAAGATTGTATCTTAACATTCTTTCCTCTTAAAGTCTTCCCACCTAATTCCCAAAACCTTGTCGCTCTAATACCAATTAAACTGTCACGCCTCGAAGGGTATCATAAACGTGGTAGTCCACCGTACACAATATTAAAGCCTATGAATGACCGCTTTAGTTACACGAAGGCTTTCATACTATGTACAAGGCATCTGACACATGTAAGAGACACATTGGAGTGATACATTTTATATTGATATAATTTGAGTGACAATGTAAAGGAAATGCAATTCACTATACTCCAATTACAAGTCTTCCATAAATTTCACTACACAAACTATTACAAGACAATTCACAAAAACCTAGCTAATATCTTCAAGTATTCTTACTTTCTGCTGGAACCCGAAGTCATACTCGGCTCCAGACATCTCGGTCCCCAGGTTGCATTCTCTCGTCAACCTGTTTATTCAAACATCTATTAGGGTATAAGCTATACTAGCTTAATGAGAGTTTCCTTAATTTCGTACCATAACAAACAAGTTATAAATCATCCATATGCTATGCATGAACAAACACATGAGCAGATAATTATGTATGGGTAACCGGAATCTATACACAGAACGGATTTACGCCCTCCGTATCTAAGGTAAGGGTGGTTCATAAGTCATACAACCATAATTCCAATTTTGAGTGGGGTGGTCCATAAGTCATGCAACTATAATCCTGATCTCTTTCTCTTAGTTTTACAACATCTGTTGTTTTATGTGGTAGTTTCAAGTGCCTACCCCACTTCTGTTGACTTAAGCGATTTCGCATCCTTAATGTTAACACAGGCCTCCATGCCTCCGCTAATATACCTTTGTCCCACCAAAGGTATACCTGCTAATGCAATGTAACTCAATACGTGATATGCATGTACAGTTTATTCATATAATCATGGCATGTTAATTATGTAGGTTAAGAGTGATCATAGAGAATTTGAGACAATTCAAGTCTATGCTAGCTCATACAATGATTTTATAACAAGTCTCGCCTCCATATATTTATCATTCATTCAACCAAGATTAGATCACAACTCATCACAATTTTATCTTTTCCTAATTCTAATGCAACTAGCTACAAGCACAAGTAAGGTAACAAAATAAAAGGAAAACTCACATGTCCATTGGACTCTGGTCTTTTAATTGTAATAGTCGGGTGGCAACGAATCCTCGAAAACAAAGACACCTAAGGAAAGAAATATCCAAATGAGTATTTCAAATCAAAACTAATCCACTCTATCTCATACAAACTATCAAATTCATAATTCTCATCCTACGCGGGAATTCTAACTTAAAACGACCATAACTTGATCGTTTTAACTCGGAATTTAGCAAATTATATACCGATTTCTATCTACTTTGAAAGATCTATCTAATTCTAATATTATTTTCAAGTTTTGAAAATGATTTAAGCTTCGAACAGATCTGATCAGATCAGATTAGTAGCAAAAACTAAATGGAAAAATTGATTTTGTGAAAATTCATGAAGTTCCTACTATCCAAAGCAAGCATTCATGCAATATGAACAAGCTACTATCATAAATGATATGTCATGAGATATATATATATATATATTATATAACACACATGTTCTTGATGATATTGAATAAAAGAAATTTTTAGAAAACTTTTTATTTGTAAGACTTTATGAAAAATCAACTTAGAAAGGCTAGTCTTGTATCTTGACAATTCCCACTTGTTTTTAGAAAATTCCTTGATAAAATTTTTTATTCTTGTTAAAATTAAGCCTTCATTATGTATATTCCCTAAGGCCTTTGTTTTCAATAATAATTTCCATTTTACACTTTGTAAATATGTTTTTAAATATGGCTCATCCAAAAATCCAAATTTTGTAAAAATTGTTTTTGTGGTGATTCCTTTAAGTAAACTCATTTGATACTTAGAAAATTAAGGCTCAACCATACCTAGTTACTAAGGACTTCATTTCTTTAATAAAAATTTCATTTTGAGTTTGAAAAATAGGGGTTTTCATACAATTACTCCATTATTATGAATTTCTTAAAATGATAAACAACACAAATTTTTCTACTTTATTTCTACTTCTTGTTCTACATATTTTTCTTAGCAAATCCCATCTCAACTTATAAAAATCATTACTTGATGATATCTATGACCTATACTCTTCATTTTTCATATAAAACACAAGTTTTGGAGTTGATAAAATGGTTTTTATGGCATGGTCTTGAAACCATCCGAATTTCACAAGGTTAGAATAAAACTCAAATTTAATACTTTGTAATCTCTTCCTTTTGAGAATCTCTATTAGTAGATCTACCATTTACTTATAAAAAACATCTCCTATTTATTTATTCCATAAGCCTTTCATTTTTTAAACAAATCCTTCATTTTGGTGTTGAAAAATGGGTTTTCAAAATTGGTCTTGGTTGAGATCCGAATTTACATTATTTATTTTTGGGCATATCTTTTAATAAAATCCATCTAAACTTATGACAATTCATCCTTACATATCCTATCTTAAGAGCCTTCCATATCTTGAATAAAAACTTCATTTTTGAGTATGAAAACATGTTTTTAAGTTTTGCCTTTGTCTAGATCCGAATTTCACCATTTTTGTTTGAGTTCAAAACCAAGATATACACTTTCTATGAACATAAATATAAAATAAATTCATGGTAGTAAACTATAAACTCATAGATCTAAACATGAAACATAATCAAAGTTACATAAAAGTTAGATCTACAAAATATAACTACTTCTGGCAAGAAAATAATAATATTACACGAGGATAATCATGAGTAAGATGAGTGTTTCATTTTGGCATCATCATCCTTAGCTTTGATGCTTATGGAAGGTCTTTTGATGCATGAAACCCTCACTATACTCAACCTACATCAACTATGGAAGCTTAGAATAAGAGTTTTACTAAAGAATCTTGAAAAATATGTGTGGGAGCTCCAATAAAGAACAGGGGCAGTAAGCTTCTCTTGTAAGAACAAGAGAAAATGAAGAGAGAAAAAGAGGAAAAATAGAAAGGAAAAGTTGCAAGAATGATAAAGGGTTAATGTGTGAAGGAGAGAGAAAGACAGAAGGAGTTTTAAGACACTTAAATGAAGTAAAAAAATAAAAATAAATGGGTAGCAATTAATTCCTTATAGCTAGCGTGAATTTGAGGAGGAGAGAGGGAGGGAGTTTAGTTGGTTTTTAACTTGAAATTGTAACGTGTAATTAATGGTATGTGTAGTTTCTTGAAGAAGGATTGAAATAGGGTTACTTTAATTAATTTTGGAGGGTTTCAAAGGACAAAAGGCAGCCAAAAGAAGGTCGAAAATCTACCATGAAGTGATGAGTGAAGTGTAGAAAGATTGAAGTGAAAAAGAAGTGATGTGTGAAAGGTGTACTTAAAGGTATGAGTTGTAAGAGTACTTTCTTAATAAATAAAAATAAAATAAAAAAATAGAAAATGAATTCCAAATTTTGTAGCAGATTTTTCATAATTAAAATAAGATAAATAATTAATTTATTTTAGTGAATTATCAAATAAGTTACCGGTATAATCAAAATACGCGAATAAGAGCTATAATTGATATTTTTATAACCCGAAAAATTCTAAAAAATTATTTTATGAAAATAAAAATATTTTTCAATTATTAAATTAATTTATTTTATTTTTAGTATTGGGTCTTAAACAAAATCTGATCCCGTAAAAAACCCCAAACGAACTAAATTTTAGAAAAACAGAATTTTCTATGATATATAAAATATTTATTTAAAAATATAAGGGTATACGAGAATAGTAAAATTGTGTAATGGATAGTAGTGAATAGTATAAAAGACTAGTTAATTATCGGTAGTAAAGAAATACGAATATAATCGCAAAATAATATATTTCTAATTATCGAAAAATTATAAAACTGATATTTTTGAAATCCTTATGAAAATACGAGTCTAACGGTATTAATGGTATATTTTTTATATTAGGAGCACCGGGACATGCTTTTCAAAGTCTGTATCCGAACGGATTCGAAATAGGTAAAAAATTTACCAATATGATATTTTTAAGCAACCTTATATTACTACGGGTTACTCTACACACTAGCCGAGGAGATTGTTGGACTTAAACTACTATATTCTACTCAGGATTCCTAGGTGATTTTCCGATTTAGATCTTTACCAATTTGAAAACTGATGTTTTATGTTTATACAACATATTTAATTTGATAAATTTATTTTAAATTTTATTTTTGTAAGTATTTAATATCTCTTAACGTTTTCGGAATTCTTGAATTGGGTTTTATTTCCAAAGGTTAATCGTTATTTACCTTTTAATAATTTGTTTTTGGGTTCTATACTACCCGATTTTACAAGTCAGAGTTAAGTATAGAATTTGTCATACGTAGTGGTTTTGAATTTATAGACTATTGAATTCTTATTTTATTTTTAAGGATTCTCATTTTCTCAAGATTAAGAAATTTCTGGATTCGTTCGTGATTTAGGACTAGTCGAAGTTCGGTTTTTAATTTAGAGTCATTTTTAGAGTTTATTTTCGATGTTTATTTTGGAATTATTCACTAAAATTTTCCTGGGCTTACATCAACATCTAAAGAGCCTTGGCATCATTGATCTCCTTGTGCTTGAGGTCCTATCAACACCAATAGGAGGCAACCTACCACTTGCAAGTAGCTTAGTAAGCTAGTCCTCTATGGCAACCACTTCCCTCCATTTTTTCCCATGACCAGCTCCCCTTGAAGTAGAAGCCAGCTTCCCCTCCCCATTGATGACACCAAGAGCAAGATGTAGCACGGTAAGTATAACATCTACAAGTCCCCCACTCTTATTAGAATGGAAAGCACTAGTAACCCTTGCCATTTATTTGCTTGTTGACAAATGCACCCTTTGACTCGAATATGAATGAACATAGAATTAGCACACAGGTAAAAATAAAAAATGGTGGCTATTTGTGCTGAGCAAATGGCATGCAAGATCTCCCTCACAAATTTGACATTGTGCAGACACACTCCACAGAACCCAAACTTGGCACAGTAACTAAGAAAAGCATGGCTATCTTATGACTCTGTTTCGTTAAAATACTATTCTCACACCATTCCCCGACTCTTCATTGGCATCAAGCAGAACGCCACCATTCTAACAAATAAAGGAATTGATCTCCCTCATAGTCTCTTGGCCAATGGACCCAAGTTCTTCATTTCGCCCGTATGGATCAACCCTATGGATCAACCATGACTATCTAGCCCAAAAGCCCAGTTGCTTAGACAACTCAATGATAAGAAACATGTTCTTCCAACCCTTACGGTTAGAATCTAGGATGTCAAAAAACTTTAACCCTGGTTGAGAAATAATGTAACACCAGCTTTCCTTCGAGACCTCTTATGCTGAAGAAGTAACGGCATAATTGAGGAGTTGGCTAATGTCCAACTCTAACATACATTGCCTCCAACAAAACCAACGATCTCCAAGAGTTCGGCCACAATCAACAAGGCATCACATGAAAATAACTAAAAAAATCGTCCTGACATTATGAAAAAGGAAGATGAAGGCTAAGGTTAAAATACTTAGGATATATACAAAAATGGGTTCCATTGAAAACAAAACCTAATCTAACTTACTTGCCATCTTAAAACGGCAAGCACTAGGAAGCATCCACTATACAAAAGAAACAAATGATTTGTACTCTTGATCGTCGAGCTTGGATTTTTCATTTCCTGGTTTTATTTTAATCCAATTTGTCTCAAACCTTAACCCGTCTGATACAAACCTTGACTAGGAATTAAAAAAAAATTTAATTTTTCAAAACATTTTGGAGTCGCTACCCAACTATAGTCGGAAAAAATTATAAGTTAGGATTAATGGGTTGGTTAACCCTAACTTAACTACCAGTCTGTGAAAATTTTGATTTAGAACCAAATTTTATAAATCAGAAAGTTTAGATTCGGGGACTAACCTATTAAAACCATATGGTTACCACTTAAAATTTGTCCTTTTAATGCTAAAAAATAAATTAAATCCCATAAATTTCTAAATTTACAATTTTATTTACAATTTGATGATAAGATCATTTAATATTTACAATTAGTTAATTCAAAATTTAAAAAATGATGGAATAAAAAGAATTTTTCTAATTTTATGTTGCCCTTTAAGTATCTATACCCGCTAATCGGGATCAGGCATTACGTAGTTCTTTTTAAGAAAACTTTAATGTGTTGGCATTTTTTTTATCTTTATAAAATATTTTCCATTTTAAGTTCTTTAATTCTTCAATTTTTACGAAATCCTATAGGCTATCAAATTGATTTTTTTTTTGGAAAATAGGATTTTTCTGTGTCAAAAAGATTTTCTTTATATAGATATTTTATATTTTTTTTATCATTTTTTATATATTATATAAATATATATATTAAGACACCCACACTACATACATATATTTTGACATTCATCACTTTGATAAAATTATATTATATTTTATTTTTTGGGTTTTTTTATTATTTTTTTTTTTTTTTACATTTTTTCTCTAACATTTAAACAAAAATAAAAAGAAAATGAAACAAAAAAATAATATTAAAATAGGAACAGACTTATCTGGTTTTAGGGTGTTCGAGTCTAATCTTGGGTTTGGGTCAGATTTCTGGTCGGACTTGGGATGGATCTAAAGCAGTCAGGTCACGCTAGGGAAGCGGCTGGTGGTAGAGCTCTTAACTTCAGATCTAGCAGCTCTGGGCAATCACGGATGTGTCAAAGAAAAGCTGTGGTGGATGAGGAAGGCTCCGACGGTGCTGGTTTGTTCTGAATCTGGCTAGAAGTTGGTGGTTTGGGCTTCTACAAGCGGTAATCGGTGGTGGTTGTTGATCAAAGATCATAGAGAAGCTTTGGACTGAGGAAAAAGATACTAGCTAAAGCTTTCACCACTCTTAAGTCCAAATATGGCCTTGGTTTGCTCTGATTTGGACTTGATTGAGAGCAATCGAAAAATTTTAAAAATGAACCCTAAATTTCAAGAAAGCCAATTCAAAGCTTGCTGGAGTATTTTTGGGTGAAATGGACTGTTTTTGTTGTTTTGGAATGCTTGTGGATGATCTGAATAAGAAATTTGACTCCTATTTTTTATAGTGTTTAGGAGTCTAATTAAGTGGATTTCATTTGAAAAAGAGTTGGTGAATTGGGCGAGAATTGAAGCTTGTGGATGATCCTCGAGCTTAATGAACTTCTAGAAGGAGGATAGGGAGTTTAGATCAAGATTTCTATAAGCTGGGGTAGGTCGAATAAAAAATTCTAAAATCTGCTTTACGTGCGAAAATGAGTTTTTCATGAACTTTGGATCCAAAATTGAACACCAAATCTTTTGCTTCAAATCTGAAGTATCCTATGTCTACTTCAAATCCCTTCCATTAATTTGACTTGAATTGGGTGAAAAAAGGGAAAAAAATGAGCTTGAAGTGGTTATGTTGCATGGAAAAAAATGGAGAGCTGAGGAAGAAGAAGATGTGTGTGTCGTACACGGGCACCATACACACGAGACACGCATGTGCGTGTATTGCACATGCCATAGAAAAATTTTTTTCCTCCTCAAGCGTGAATTGAACCTACTCCTAATTTGTGTGTATGTGCACGTTTATCCAATAGGTCGTCGGCCTGTGCCTCGATCATGTTGGTCACTCAAATAAAATTTGAATGACCTGGATTGAACAAAAAAATGTGATATATATTTATAAATTTTTCTTTTTCTTTTGAATTATTTTATTATTTTATTTTTGTTTTATGACCATATTTTATATTCTTGTATTCACATTCTATTTACCATTTATATGTATATACACTTTTTCATATAATATTATTACTATTATTATTATTATTATTTTAAGGGTAAAAATAAGGTATCTACATCTACCCCTTTTTGTGGTGAAATTTGGGTAAAACATTACCACAAAGACAAAAAGAGATACCCAGTTTTTGCCCTTAAAAGCACTTACCCATAATTCAGTGCTCTTCGTCTATTGGGGAAAACTTAGCCGAGATAGCAATGATTTTGCTATCTCAGACCTTAACTAATAGAGAGGTGGTAACGACTTTTGGTGAAGTGATTGTATCATGAAAGGTTGACCTCCTCACTAGAGTTGTCCTAAGATGTATCCAAAGAAATGGGGGACGAATTTTCCTTGGTTTCACTCTATATTGTGGGTTTTTTTCTTTGTTCTTAAAAACTCGGATTGGCTTTGATATTTTTTTCTTCTTAAAGATTGGATGGACTTCGGTCTTTTCCTTCTTAAAGACTCGAATGGACTTCGGTATTTTTTCTTCCTAAAGACTCGGATGGACTTTGGTCTTTTTCTTTTTAAAGATTCCGATAGACTTCGGTATTTTTTCTTCTTAAAGACTCAGATAGACTTCGATCTTTTTTCTTCCTAAAGACTCGGACAAACTTCGGTTTTTTTTCTTCCTAAAGACTCGGACAGACTTTGGTCTTTCTTTTCCTAAAGACTTGGATGGACCTTGGTTTTTTCTTCTAAAGACTCAGAGGACTTCCGTCTTTTTTCTTCTTAAAGACTCAAATGAACTTTGGTCTTTTTTCTTCCTAGAGACTAGGATGGATTTCGATCTTTTTTCTTCGTAGAGACTCAGATGGACTTCGGTCTTTTTTCCTTCCTAGAGACTCAGATGGACTTCAGTCTTTCTTCTTCCTAAAGACTAGGATGCACTTTAGTCTTTTTTCTTCTTAAAGACTTAGATGGATTTCGGTCTTTTCCTTCCTAAAGACTCAAATAGACTTTGACCTTCTTTCTTTTTAAAAAGCATCAATAAAGTCTTGAAAATAAATTTCTTTCTTTTATTTTTTTTTAAAGAGTCTTGAAATTTTTTCAAATAGAAAATTCCTTTTAAAACAATTTGTTAACAAGTAAAGGATCCCATTGACTCCAAAATTGCAAATAAGCAACAACTCTCCCTTATTGTTTACCCATTCAATTCTTTCTTTGAAGATCATTCTTTGGTGGCCTCCTCCCATTTTGAGGGACAGTAACCTCTAATTCTTAGGACATTCAACTTTATGATTTTGGGGCATATGAATTCTTATCTTTCTCATAATTTCCTTGATCATGAATCGGTTATTTTTATGCTTGATGTATTCAGTCAAAGAGGACTTCCTCACTCACTCCTTGACTTATTTTCACACATGGCTTGGATTCCAAAAATTAAAGCTTGATTTGCAAATGATACATCTTGGTTAATCCACCAGTTTTTTATGGGGTTGTAAGTTAGGTTTTTAGTCATTGGCTTATAATGAAAGGGATATCATGTACATGTTATTTAGTAAATTTTATATTTATACCCCTTCGGGATTTACAAGTCAATAACTCTTTTATGGCAACCAAAGTAAGCTTGCCCTAGTTTCAAAAGTAACCTTTATTAAGGATAACTTACTCCTAATGATCAAGAGAGCCTCCGCAAGATGGCAGTAAGTGGGTTGTAATTCTTGGGCTTTAAGTTGTAAGTGTATTTAGGTTTTGAAGTATACCCATCCTCCTTATTTTTGGGCTCAAACACTTTGGTCTAGTTTTTATTTCCTTCTCTTTATTTCCTTCTTCCACTTTCTTCTTTCCCTTATCCTTTATTTTTTTGTCTTTTTTTTTTTCATTTTTATTATTTTCTTTTTTTCCTTTTTTTTTTGCTTCAAAATGTTAGGATTATGTGTAGGTTTTGTGTATGAAAGTTGATTCTCTCTCTTCATTTCAAAAAGACTTAAATTATCATCAACAAAATTTCACTTTTGAATCGATGCGACTATGGCAAGCATAAATTAGTTATTTTATGTCTCCTGATTAACAACCCTTACCTTCTGTATACCTCATTGTGGGATAGTTCTTGATAGGGTTTAACTTTTAGAAATCACTTCTTTTAAAAGGTCCAATAGGGTTAACAAGGGATAAGTGTACTTGGGTTATCAAAGTGAATGCCTGGTATCATTTTAACTTATGTACCAAGTTCAAAACAAACCTCTTTTAAGGAACGAGCCTTATAAATCCCCTCAATGTCATTTGACTCTCAAATATTTAAGGGTTAGTGTTTGGTATTTGGTTGCCTCTTTTCATCTTAAAATCTTTAAGTAATAAAATATCCATAGACAAACATTCATTCTATTTAGAATTGCCCATTGAGTATTCAGATTATCCTATGAAGGATAGTAAAAGACATACTTCGCAAAAAAATATAGAGGAATTTATTTACTCATTTTCATTACAAAGATAAGCACCATCATCAATCCTCTTTTTTCCTTTTTCTTTTGTCTTTACTGATCACTTAGAAAATGCTTGCCCCTATTGATATTAGCCGATAAGTTGAACTGCTGCAAATGATATGCGATCCTATCGTGTGGTGACACTAAAATCTCAATAATTGAAGAGGACATGCTTAAAATCCTTGTAGGAGTTAGAACAAAGTTGTTGTTGCTAACTGGCTCATTAGATTCTAGGAGCTTTGGTTGGATATGCTCAACATCAATCAAATCTTAGACTTTGTTCTTTAACCTCCAGCAACTTTCTATAGAATGGCTTATTTGACCTATATGGTATTCGCATTGGGCATTAAGATCATATTTTTTTGACCTGTACCCTTCTTTTGGGATTTCACAGGTTATCATTCTCCGATTTCTCAATTTGGACCATCAGAATCGTAAATTGTGTAAAATGCCTTCATGGTGTTGATCAAGCATGCTTGCTTTGGCTTAATACTTCTGAAGTCAAAGGCTTCATTCCTTGTCTCATCACTTTTGGCTCGTTCTCAATTTTACATCTCAATGACTCCTCTTGAGTCTCATGAGATGGTACTTTGCTAGAAGTAAGGTCCAAATGTTGGAGTTTGTCTAGCATGTATTTCATAGCCCACTCTAGGGTTTCAATCTTCCCTACAATTGTTGCAAGTCTTTGCTCTAAATTCTCATGTGCCCTTTCCCTTTAGATGCCTTAAATTTGATCCCTTTTTTGCAAATAACTTCTTTGATTTGATGTATCACCAATGTTGATGATGTTGAAGTTGGGTGCCGGACCATCCACGAATTACAATTCAACCACCTTTAAGTTAGTCAAATCCTGAATTTTGTTCTTTAATTCCCAACAATCATCAATAGCATGCCTTCGTTGACCCATGTGGTATTCACATTGCGCATTAGGTCATATCTTTGTGGCTTATACCCTAGTACTGGCTCTTTAGGGTGTAACAAGTCATCCTCTTTCAGTTTATAGTAAACTTGATATACAAGGATAGGGATTTGAGTGAAATTCCTCTTGGATGCCTGTATATACTTGTTGTAGTTTCCTTTGCTCATCGTGTTGATTGTGACTTCTTTCACTGCAGGATCTCCATCGGCCTCTTTTTGAATTTTTCTAGAAATAAGAGCATTTTCAATTCTGTACCCTGCCCTTACTACTTTAGAAAAATTATTTGTGGCATGTCCACCAAGACGGGAGAAGAAGGGCTCTTCTAGGGTATTTATGAAGGTGAATACCAGATCCTTCTCTGGAATAGGTAAGGTAACTATAGCTACTAATGCCCTCCATCATTAAGCATATCCCTTAAAGGTTTCATCCTTCTTCTTTTTCTTGTTATTAAGGTCCGCATGGATGTGGCGACCTCAATATCAAAGTCGTATCGGTTGTAAAATGCCTTAGCCAATTTGTATTAGGTATCAATCTCATTAAGGTTTAGTTGGGTATACTGGTCAGTGAGGCTCTCCTGGAAAGTCTGAATCATTAGCTGCTCATATTGCATGTATTAGCTCATCTCCCTCACATAGAGCCTAATGTGCAGTTTAGGGCACCTGTACCGTCATACTTCTCAAAGTCTGACATCTTGAACTTTTCAAGATAAGTGCCATCTTGAGCCATAGGTAGGCTTATGATCCAATCTTGATCAAACTGTCAACTTTCTCAAATGCCTGTAGTTTTTCAATAAATTAAAGGATAGACCTTTCTTCCATTTCCTTGCTTCAAGCCTCTAACCCCTTTTCCAGCTTGTTAGGGTTAGCTTAGATGTTTGATGTGAATAGCATGCTTCTTTTTCTTCAATTAGCTTATCATAAACCCCTTTTGAATTTCGAAATATCCTTTGAATGGTTGTTAGAGGATTTTCACTAATCCAATGTTTTGGGTGAGCATTTGCATTTGTTTGGCCATCTCGAGCGTTGTTTGCTCAAGCGGTCAGATTTTTTGCTCAGTAATTGAATCGAAGCTATCCATTTTGAATGGATGTATTTAAGGGATTGGCTAAGCTTGCTTAGAAATAATTTTAAAGTTTTGTAAATATCCATTCTTGTTAGCAAATTATCTTTTTTCCTTTTTTTTTTTAAATTAAGCTTTATTTCACGAATTGACATTTTATTTCAAAAGAAATTTCTTGTTTTGTTTTTTTTTTTTTGTGTTCTTTTAAGAAATATTTATAAGTGGAGAATGATTGACTCGACACAAAGGAAAAGGGATACCTATAACAAAGGTGAGTTTAATTGAACAAGACTTATAACTATCTAGAAGAGGAAATGATCTAATGGATGATTAGACTATATACAATCTAAGGATATTCACAAGTTCACTACACATCTTATATATAAGCTTTATTGCTATTGTTCTATAGAATTTTTTTTTAAGGAAAAACAAACGCTATATTACAAGAATATCGAACTTAGGCAAGGAAATATTTACATATTCTAAAAGCAAAGAAAAATAAAGTGGCTCATCAGAACAAACATGAACTTGTCCTTTATTTTTATTCAATGACATTTGAGTACATCAAAATGCTATTTCTCTCTTTTTTCTTTTTTCCAACAACATAAGATGTCAAGTTTATTTTGGTTGGGAAGGATTTTGGGGAAAGGAAAAGATCCCATAGTTAGCTGATGTAGCATTTCTGCCATTTCATTTGTCAGGGACTTCGTTTGATCTAAACAGTCCAATAACTTTTGGTTATCTTCTAACAGAGTCTGGATTTTCCTTTTTGCAATGTGGGCCTTTTCCTCCCAAGGTAGGCCTTCATTAGCCAAGCGAAGGTGCGGATCGAGATCCTTAAAATGTGAACAAGTTTCATTACTTCTTTTGGATCCTTTGACATCATCCTGACAACTCATAAAAAATTATTATGAGCCATTTCTTTTTTTTTTTTTTTTAAATTACAAGACTAATGATAATTATATAGGGTTTTTTTTCCTTTTATTTGTTTTGTTTAATAAAGATGTATACTAATTCACAAGAGTAAATACACAACATGCATAAGATATATACACTACAAAGACACATGGATGCAGTATGGGGGTTGGCAACTAATTAATAGCGAGATAATTTAGAAAAATTTTTCATTTGAGTTACAACTTTATCTGAAAGAAAAAAAATTAAGTGGATATATTTACATAGGAAGGATTTAGAAAACCATTTTTTTTTTTTTTAAACTTGTAACTCTCTTTAAGGTATGCCCTATTATTATTTATTTGCCAACCCATGCTTATGAATACAATTGGGTGGGTTCTAAAGGTTCCCTAGTTTAGTAGATTACGGATCAACACTAAATCGCAACGAAAGGTCATTTCATGAACCAGTGGGTGGAAATTCCTTAGCCTCTGGATCTTGCTAGCGACTTTCCTACCTAGGGTTTTAAGAACCAGGTTCAGACTGTATCTAGCACACATTTTTCATAAATTCCCACCCATACACTCCCCTCCCCCTCGAAATAATTTTTTTACCCCATTTTATGTTGTTTACAAGGGGCATATCTGCATCACTTAGAAAGAACATTAATACAACTATTTACAAATTAAATATTGTACAAATATACAAAAATTGGGCATTAAAAGGATAAACTTTAAATTTGAGAATTTCAAGTGGCTAGTCCTCTTAAAAAAATAAGCGTCCTCGGTGGAGTCGCCAAGCGATTGAGCCTGGACTTTTCATCTTCTAGTTTTATTTTTTTTAATCCGATTTGTATCAAACCCTAACTCATTTGACACAAACCCTCGACTAGAAATTAAAAAGAAATTTAATTTTTGAAAACATTTTAGAGTCGTCACCCGACTATAGTGGGGAAAAATTATAAGTTAAGATAAATGGTTTGATTAACCCTAACTTGGCTACCAGTTTGTGAAAAAATTGATTTAGAACCAAATTTTATAAATAAGAAATTTTGGATTTGGGGGCTAACCTATTAAAACCATATCGTTGCTACTTAAAATTCATGATTTAAAATTTATCTTTTAATGCAAAAAAATAAATCAAATCCCATAAATTTATAAATTTATAATTTTATTTGCAAGTTGATGTTTAAATAATTTGATATTTACAATTAATTAATTCAAAATTTAGGAAAAATGATGGAATAAAAATAATTTTTCATATTTTATGTTACCTCAAAGGTACCTACGTACTCGCTAAGTAAGATAAGACAATACGTAGTTCTTTTTAAAAAAACTTTAGTGTGTTGGTATTTTTTTTTATCTTTTTAAAATATTTTCCATTTTAAGTTCTTTAATTCTTCAAGTTTTGTAAAGTTCTTTCTTTTGTGTATAACCATATAGGCTACCAAGTTGATTTTTTTTTTTAGAAATTAGGATTTTTCTATGTAAAAAATTTTTTTTTATATATATTATATATATTTTATCATTTTTATATATATTTATATTTATATAATATAATTACACTACATACATATTTTGAAATTCATCACTTTAACAAAATTATATTATATTTTATTTTTTAGGATCTCTTTAACATTTTATTTTTTTTCATTTTTTCTCTAACATTTAAACAAAATGAAAAAGAAAAAGAAATAAAATAATATAAAAAGGAACGGACTTACCCAATTTTGGGGCATGTGGGTCGGATCCTGGGTTTAGGTCGGATTTTCGGGTTGGACTTAGGTTCGGATTTGGAGCGGTCGAGGGTTGCACTAGGGAAGCAGCTGGCAAGCTCGTAACTGCCAATCTAGTAGCTCTCGACAATCACGGATGCATCGTACAGAAGCTTTGGTGGATGAAGAAGGCTTTGATGGTGCTAGTTTGTTCCGAATCTGGCTGGAAGTTAGCAGTTTGGGCTTCTACAAGCAGTGGTCGATGGTGGTTGTTAATTAGAGACTATTGAGAATTTTTGGACTAAGGAAAAAGCTACTAGCTAAAACTTTCACCTCTCTTAAGTCCAAATAAGGCCTTGATTTACTCCGATTGGGCCTTGATTGAGAGTAATCGGAAAATTTTAAAAACGAACCCTAAACTTTGAAAAAACCAATTCGAAGCTTGTTGGAGTATTTTTGGATGGAAGGGACTTTTTTTTTATTGTTTTTTATGCTTGTGGATGATTTGAATAGGAAACTTGACTCCTATTTATACTTTTTAGCAATCAAATTAGGTAGAGTTCATTAGAAAAAGAGTTGGTGGATTGCGCATCAATTATAGCTTCTAGAACGTGTTTTATGATCTCGAGCTTAATTAACTTCTAGAAAGAGGATATGGAGTTCAGATAAGGATTTCTAGAAGCTAAGGTAGGTCGAATAAAAAATTCAAAAATTTGTTTCGTGCGTGAAAATGAGTTTTTCATGAACTTTAAATCCAAAATTGAGCACTAAATCATCAATTTTAGGGTCATTTTTTATTTTAAATCCGAAGTGGCCCATGTCTACTTCAAATCCCCTCCACAAATTTGATTTAAATTGGGTGGGAAAAGGGCAAAAAATGAGCTAGAAGTGGCTATGTAGCATGGAAAAAAACAGAGAACTTAGGAAGAAGACGACGTGCGTGCCATACATGTATGCCATAAAGTGCAAGTGCATGTATTGCACGTACCATAGAAAAAAAATTTCTTCCTCCAACGCGAATCAAACCTGGTCCTAGCTGTGTGTATGTGTATGTTTATCCAACAAGCCATTAGCCTGTGCTTTGGTCATGTTGGTCACTCAAATTTTATAAGAATGACATGGACCAAGCCAAAAAAATGTGATTTTTATATTTTTTTTATAAAAATTTTCTTTTTCTTTTGAATTATTTTATTTTTTTAACCATATTTTATATTCTTGTATACACATTCTATTTACCATATATATATAGATATAGTTTTATATATATTATTATTATTATTATTATTATTATTATTATTATTATTTTAGGGGTAAAAATGGGGTGTCTACACTAATCTTTAAGCTTGTTCCGCCATCCATAAGCCTTCAAACCCACCCTTTATCTGATGATTGGCCTCAACAAAAAGATTTGTTATGGGAGGATCGTCTTCTCCATCAAGAGGATAAGAATCCTAAGGAAAGAACTTATATAGGCTAACCTCCCTAGCTTAAAGACCACAGAGCCTCCACAACTTAGAAAGAGAAACTACCTGGTCAAACCCTTCAACTACCAAAAAAAAAAAAAAAAAAAGAGTCCCTTACTTTTCTAAGGGGCACATCATTAGATGGACCCCTAAATAATTAGATGGTGTTTACCGCAAATGGATCGAATCACTTTCCTCAATAAACGAAGGGAAGTTCCCTATCTTAGGGGGATTTACTAACCTAATTGTTGGTCCCAATAATGTAAGCAAGAGGGGGGGTGAATTGCTTTTTCACAAAAATAAATTCTTTTCGAAATTTTCAATTTACTTCCTTTTGATTACTTTATTAAACTTAGAATTAATTAAACTTGCTGTTTAGAAACTAATCACAGCTGATAATCACACTTGTATATCTATTTTAATTCAAAACAGATCAAATTTAATTTTATGCGGAATACAGACAACTCTCTGAAGTACTCTCTGAAACAGGTTCTGAAACGTGACAGTTTATCAAATACTTCAATATAAATTGCACGAAAATAAAAAGAGTAGGGTAGAGAAAAATGCAAATCGATTTATAGAGGTTCCGCCTCGAGCGTCAGTCCTCTCTTCCAACTCCACGTTGGGGACCCGGTATTCCACACCGGTTTGTTCCACTATATCCAAAATCAAAAGTTACAAGCTTGTCTTGCCAATCCTCTTGGCTACAATACACTCTGTCCCAATTCTCACGGTTATCCTATAACTCACAATTGGTCTAACAGATAACTTGCAACACTCAACCTCACAAAAAAAATTGAATGATACTCAATCAAGGAAATACAATAAATATCCTATCTTTCGAACAAAAATATTGTGAACACTTTGTAACGCAAGGACTTTTGAGAGAAATGCACTCGAAGACTTTTTCTTTCAACAGAGAGTTAGAGCAAGATTCGTTCTTCTCATCATATCTTCCTTGTTGTTGTGCTTCCTCTATATATATTGTTTTATCTCAACGGCTAGCAAAGAAGTCGTTCAAAACAATTCGAATTCTTCTCAAATTGAAAATATTTGACTTGGCAAATTCCCTCCTTTGAAGTGTCTGTTACGTGTATGATCAATCCCGAATAATCTTCTTAGCTTTATCAAATTTCGTTGATGCTGTCATCTGATAATGTCTCATATATCTTGATATGTTTATCCATAACAATTTGGATAAATACTTCAACAAACTATCCCATAAAAATAGTGATATCCTTTATCCTTGAAGATAAGCTTTAAAAGATCTTCGTTTCGAAAATTTGAACCAACATGAACTTGGTAAATATATCCCTTATCTTTAGGAATTTGCTGACCACGTGAAACATAAAAATCTGACGATCTTCTTCCTCAAGAAAATTAAATAGACGTAACTTATAATAAAATTGATGAAATAAATCCCCTTGGATATTTTATCCAACTTTAGTGGAACAAAATGAATATACTACCCAAATATATTCATTTCGTGGAGTCAGGCCTTCAGATGATAGGTATAAATAAATTCGCAACATTCTGTGCATCTTCTGTTCTGGAACAGATTTAGTTTCTGATCTTCCTTCTGAAAATGAATCTGAAATACCTTCTGAAAAACAACTTTCTCTAAAAAATCTGATGATTAGTTCAATCATGAAATATTTTGGTTTTGGTTTTGGTTTTGGTTTTGATTGCTATACTTTATTTATTTGTTAAAAAGACTTTTACTCCTTTTTGTTATCATCAAAATATTATGAGAGATTCCAACATTCTCCCCCTTTTTGAAGATAACAAAACCTTATGATTAAAAACAAGTATAATATCATATATCAAAAACATATCAGATTTAACCAAAACTCATACATACGGATCATAATCATTAACTCACAAATATAATCAAATCTCATATCATAAGCATATTGCACAAACTATATTGATATCTTAAGATTTGTTTTTCATCATATTCTTCTCCCCCTTTTTGTTATCAGAAAAAAAATAACTCCCCCTGAAATTATGCATATAAAATTCATTGAAGTCAAGGAAATATAGAGATTTCAGCATAACAAAAAAATATCACAAAAATATCCAAAAGAGAAAATTTCATTACAAACCGAAAACAAAATATAGAAAATTCGCTAAGAGAAATTGTCTGTAAAAAAATAAAGAACTCTATTTCTTTCTAGATGTCTTCTTCCTTGCCAGAGATTTCTTCCTGCCAGAGAATTTAGCAGGAGTTGGAGTTGGAGATAGTGAAAAAAAGTTTGTTGTTCAGCAGGGGATTGTTGAGGGATGGATAGGAGAGAAACCGCAGCTTGTTGTTCAGGAGTAGGGTCAACAGGAATGTCTTTAGCTGCAACAGGGGTTTCCTCAGCAGTAGCAGGAACTTGTTCCATTGGATCAGCAACTGGTGGAGTTGGTTCAGGAACATGTTCTGCTGGTTGCTCTACATCCTCTGTAGGTGGAATGGAGTCAGGATCAGCAACATGAGGGATTCCAGCAGCTGATGGAGATGTTGGATCTTTAGGAATGTCAGCCGCAGGTGGAGATGATGAACCAGGTGTTGTTGTAGGAAAGACAGGATCAGAAATTGGCTCAGATGGATTGTGTTTCCACTTGAGGATCGGGGAGGACTAAAGGAGATTTTTGAACAGAGGACAAATCAAATTTCTTCAAGAATGCTTCCATTCGAGAAGAAATGAGATTGTCAATCTGTTGGAGAGAGATAGGTTGGGACGTCTCTCCTGGTGGCTTCAAGGGAATACCCTCTGATTCAGTCTCTGAATCAGAATCTGATTCAACAGTCTGCCCTTCTTTGATCTCAAACTTCTTCCCAGTCCCCAACTCATAATCCCTTTTTCTCTTCTTTGCTGCAACAGGAGCCTTCCCTTTTCCTTTGGCATCCTTATCAGATTTCCTCTTCTTTGATTTTCAACACCATGTGGATCCTCTTTTTCTATTTCGTCCAAGATTCTTTTGAGAGTCAATTCTCTCTTGCGATTCTTCGGATGAACATAGAAAGCTCCATCAATGCTGTACCAAAATTTCTCCTTTATCGAAATACTCATGTGCTTAATCACTTTATCACCAATCTTCTTCATTATTTGAGGACTACGAACATGCTTAGGCATCTTCACATGATGTTTTTGCAAAATTTTCATGATTATGTTTCCATAAATCATGTGCTTTTTATTTCTCCACATGTGCCGTAAGATAATCCTAGGCAAGTCTAGTTGTTTTTGCAACTTCATCCCCAGAACAATGATTGCCTCCTCTTTAGAAATGGAAGTAGGACTTCCTTTCTTTGGTAATATGCACTCGATAACAATTTTAATTCAACAACTCGAATTCAGAAAATATCTTTGGCATGAAACTTTCCAATGCCATCATTCAAGAGTTGCATAGATTCATTTCTACCTAAGGTTATCAGCTCGTGATCATCCCCATGATCTAACAGACCTAAACAATCAATCAGCATCTTTCTATTGACCACGATCCTTTTTCCTCCAACTTTCGAGATCAACAAAGTCTCATTTTCAAATTTCAGATTCTTGTAAAATTCTTCAACTAATTCTCCAATTATATCAATGCGTAAATCACACAACCCTTTAGCTCCTATTCTGTCTAGCCAAAAACCAGCATAAAATCCTTTCTTTTCAAAGAATTGGAAATCGATAAAAGAACAAGGGTGGATTTTGGATTTAACCAACCTGACAGTTTTAGGGTTTCCTCCTTCTGTTTATTTCCCCTTTTTGATACCTTCTTAGGGTCAGCTTTCTTTTTCTGAAAAGACGGAGAGGGTGAGGTAGATTCAGAGCTTGCTTTCGCACTCTCTGATTTTGTTATGGAGTGAAAGCTTTTTTTTATCACCAATAAAACCACAAACATTTCATTTTCAATCATAGAATTTTGAAGAAAATCCATAGAGATCCAAAGATAAATTGTTTAGAGTCCACAAATTTTTCTAAAAATTAACAAATTGCAACCACATCAGTTGAAACTGGAAGGGCTTAGGGCCTAATTTCCTCAAAAAAATAGTAGGCTTAGTATATCGGAGTATGGGACTGATAGAAAAACAAATGTGGTAAATGAAACAATTTAGATTCTAGAAACAAAACCAACCATTCTTTATTAACCCAAGCTCTATCAGTCTTGTCCTTATAAAAGATGGTGTAAACCCTAGATTTTATGATAAACTTATGAGGAACTGTTAAAGCTTAAAGTCAAATTAGAACCCTAAAGTCAACATAGGTCAACAACTTCTAGTGGATTTACATCTAGCAAAACTGCGCTTGAAACCCTAGAACAATAAAAAAAATGAGATAACCCTAGATTATAACCTGAAAAAATATCATATAACTATTATAACCTAAAAAGATCATATTTGTGAAAAATTTGTCTGTTTCGAATCCGAATGGGATTAGTCTTCGAAATCAAGGTCCTAACACATAAAATGATGAAAATATTCCAACAATTAGTCTAGACTCATAATGTAATAGGAAATCATAAAAATATCATATACAACTTTTATGGCTTCTAAAAATGTCAAATATAGCCTATATACACGTATTTTTATTGCTACCGATAAATAATTCGTCTTGTTTACTATTCAATTATTTTTCACCACTATTTATTACTATTCATTTATTTATACTTTTTCTTACTATCTATTCTTACATCTTTGACACACCTATTCTTATATTTTTTTTTTCTAATATTACTTTTTACTTAACTTATTTTTACACATTACTTTTTTTTTTTTTGCAAAAATCAATTTTTAATCACTCTCTCTCACTCTTGCGCATTATGGCTGGCGCTCCTCCCTCTATTATCCCCCTCAATTGATCTTCTTTCTCGTTTATTTTAATTCCCTCTAATTTTCATTTTAAAACTCTATAAACACCTCATCCCTCCTTCATTCTTTACATACACTCATCAACATAACAAAACTCTTGCAAATTGGAAACTCAAACACTCTCTCCATCTCCTCTCTTCTAATCATCCCACACATACATCATACACACCTTATCCATTTGTTCTTACAACTTCCTTTCCTTCATCTACTTTAGGTAAAACTCTAAACCCCCTTTTTAGTTTAACATAACATGAAGAAAATGTATGTTATGATTCTATATAAAATCCGCATGATGCTCATGCTAGGGAATGAAATCATGGAAACAACATATTGTTCATGTCTTGTTCAACTCTATCTTATATTCATGTTATGTTATGTTCTTGATTCTAACCTAGCTTTTTATATGTATATATGTATATATGTATATATATATATATATATATTCTAGAGCCTAACGCTCACTAATATAACTTTTATTTAATGCTTTATTCCATGCTCTTCTTATATGCTTTGAGACTTGTCCTTAATCTAAGTCTCAAACTTGTCCTTAATCAAGTCGAAAATAAATGGGGACTTGTCCATAATTTAAGTCTTGAGAATTCTTGTCCAAATTTTAAGACTTCCATTTTATTTGCTCTTAATTATTTTGCTATCTAAGGGGACTTGTCCATTTTTAAGTCCCAGGGAGCCTTGACATAAATCTAAGATCCTATATTTTCTTATTATTTCATTGCTACTCTTATTTTGTATATGTGACTGGTATTATTTCAAGTCTTAGTGAGCCTTAAAATTAATATAAGAATCCCATGAATTATTTCATCATATCTTTCTTATTTTGATGGTGACTAAAAATTATTCAAGTCCTGGAAGTCTTGAAGATAAGCAAAGACTCTCGTAATCTTTTTTGATTTTTTTCATATTTTAATTATCTATCTCCTAATTTCTATATAAATTATGTTATTGATTTTTGGTCCTTCGCATAATTCATTACACTTTTACTCAAATGCATACATGTTTGAAGGGATGTTGTCATGACAAAATTTTCAAAGACGTGGATATTAATAATTCCTTGTTTTATAAAATTAACCTTCAAAGAACCCTATTGTCAAACACTTAGGGAAAAAAATTTGTCATTTATACTCAATGAATTTTTGAAATGTTAAATAAATTTTTGCTTAAATACAAATGTTGATAATTCTTTATTATGAAATATTTTTAATTGATTTACTCATAAAACATATACCCACCCTTTCTATCAAAAATAAAAAATTCAAACAAATCTTCCATGTTGTTTCTTTTAGGTGTTAAAACTAAAAACAATTTTTAGAAAAATCCAACATATAATAAAATGCAAACATAAGATTTCATGTTTCGAACCACAGATAGATAAAAAGAATTTATGGTAAACATAAATCTCCTTCAAGATAAATGAATACAAAAATAAGTATTCTTGTTAACTAAATATGTCACTTACAACAAACCAAGAATTATGAGTTTCTCCATGAACTTAACTTTTCAAGCTTCTATAAAAGATTATTTTATGAAATATATATATATATATTATTTTGTAACATAACTAAGATAATGTATATATATGAATTAATGCCAATATTAAATGTTTTTCAAAGGTAGTAATATTTTATGTTTACTAAAATGTGTTCAAGTGAAGTGAAATTTTGAAAAATAAAAAAAACAAGGGTTAGAACATGTAAGATGCAATCTGTACCAATCTTGTAAGCCCTAGTTTTCTTTGTAAATTGAACTTGACTTCAAGAGCTAAATCGAAATCGAAACCCTAATCGAAATAGCTAGGGTTAGAAAGAAATCTAGAAACCTTAAGTCCGGCTTCACAAGAATTAAAAGGTAGAACTTTTGAGAGCAAGTTGACCTAAATGATAGTTCTAAAAAATATATTGAAACATAAAAAGATCAGTTTTTAGGAAATTATCTGTTATGAACCCGACCGGGATCAGTTCGGAAAACCGACCCAGGACTGAAAATTAGAAAAATATTCTGGAATACTCATTGAGATCGAATTTTAATAAGGAATTCAAAAAATATATTTATTATAATTTTTTGGTTTATAAAAATTACAGTTATAGCTTTTATATCGTATTTTCTTTACTAATCGGTAATTTAATTATCTAATATACTATTTATTACTA
This sequence comes from Combretum micranthum, assembly GCA_024138025.1. Lineage (NCBI taxonomy): Eukaryota > Viridiplantae > Streptophyta > Magnoliopsida > Myrtales > Combretaceae > Combretum > Combretum micranthum. The sequence goes on from JAMXBD010001168.1 coordinate 102,628, forward strand.
TTTACAAGTATAAGCCCATATCCTACTCACACTCACAAGCCATCCCCTACTCTTACATCCTACAATCAAGCCTTACCTTATTACATCACATCCTTACATTTGCTTTTTAATACACTTTATTACACAAATTAGATTTGAAAAATTTGTAAAACTCTCATTTCTCCCCTCTCTTCCTTGTGGCCGGTGTGAACCCCTCCTTTTCCCTCATTTGTTTTATTTTTCTTTCTTTATTTTAATCACACAAACCCTAATTCAATTTCCTATATAAACTCTTTTATGCCTTTCATTTCTCTTTCTTCATTTCACTTTTGGAAAATTTTTACAAAACCCTCTCTTTTCTCTTCTCCCTTGCCGTGAACCATACACACACACACACACTCATACACTTTTATTTTCTTCAACTCCTCTTGTTATACAAGCTTGCTAGGTATAGATCTAAACTTTACTATCACAAAAACATGTAATGGCTAGATCATTCATGTGTGGATTCATAAAAATCCCTATGAGCTTCATGCTAGAGATATGAAACCACTAGAACATGAAGATCAAGCCATCACAAGTTGTGGATCTTGTTGATTATAAGCTTATATTTTTATCATTATCATAACATGTGTTCATATAGTGATGATTTCATATAGGAATCTTGCTACTACATCATTGTCTCATAAAGTATATACTTCCATTTCATGCATTTCACATGATCATTACACTTAGATCTAGCCTTTAAACATTTATTCTCTTACATGATATTGGAGATATTACATTTATTATGCTTGAGAAGAATGAATGGTCATAAAGATTTTTGTTTTATGTAAATGAATTTTTGTTATTCCTAAAAGTTAGGGTATTTATGAAAATGAGCCAAAAAGCTCAAGAACAAATTTTGTTTCATCAAAATGAACTTTTGTAAATTCAGATGGAAAATTAGTTGCATTTTGAAAACCTATTTTTCAACTTCAAAACATGATTTTTATGTGAAAAATGAAGAGCTTATGGAATAGATAACAACAAGAAATGATTTTAATAAGTTAATGGTAAATCTATTAAGAGAAATTTGTTCAATAAGAAATATTTACAAAATAAAAAATTTGGAATTTGAGGATAGTTACATGAAATTCGTAACTAGGGAAAGAGGATATGCAAACACCTATTTTTCAAACTCAAAATGGGAGTTTTATTAAGAAAATGAAGTCCTTAGGGGATAGGAATAGTGGAGCCTTAAATTTTAAAGCATCAAACAAGTTTTTCTTAAAGTAATCACTTAAAAACCATTTTTACAAAATTCGGATTTAGGAATAACCAATATTCAACACTTGTTTACAAAGTGAAAATGAGGATTTTTGTTGAAAAATGAAGACCGTAAGGAATAGATATGATAATGACTTAGTTTTGGCAAGAATAAATAAATTTTATTAAGGAAAATCTCTAAAACAAGTGTAGCCTGTCAAGAACACAAAATTAGACTTGCTAGATTAAGTATTCATGATAACTTGTAAAGTAGAAGTTTCCAAAAGTATTCTCTAATAGAATATCATCATGAATATGCATATAGCAAGCTCATAACATACCATTCATGACAGTAAATTGTTAATACTACATGCATATTTGGCATGGATGGTAGAAATATCATAATTCCTCACAAGAATAATTTTGAAAATGGAAGTTTGGATACTGACCAAATTTGTTTGGATCTCTTCGAGACTTAAAAGTTTTCAAAATTTAGATATTATATTAGAATTAGATAGATCTTTCGAAGTAGATAGGAATCGATATATAATTTGTGAAATTCCAAGTTAAAATGACCAAGCTATGACCGTTTTAAGTTAGAATTTCCATTAATGGCGATAATTACGAACTTTATAGTTTTTATGAAATAAAATGGATTAAATATGAGTTGAAATACTCATTTGGGTATTTTTTTCATTTAGGTGACTTGGATCCCAAGGATTCATTACCACCGTATTATTATTACTAAGAGACCAACGACCAATGGTCGAGTGAGTATTACTTCCTAATTTCATTTCTTAATTGTGTTTGTAACAATTAGTTGCACTAGATTATGAGGCAAAAGATAAAATGGAATTGCATGATGGAAATTATGAGGGATTATGTATGCTTGTTGATGAGTTGAGAAATTATGATAAGAATATCGGAACCGGGTGATTAACTTATGTTTGTTTAAAGTATTCCAGGATTGGTTGTCTACGAGATTGGATGATTACCTAAAAATTGGTATTAATAATCATTCGGTTTGATAAATTAACATGGACATAATCACTTCATGATAGGGATGGAGCATTAGCATATGTTGGTTACCCATGATCCGTAAACGGCTAAAAGTTGGTTGATCATGATCCATAAATGACATAAATGAGTTGGTTGATTGTGATCCATAAATAACATAAGTTGGTTACCTATGATCCATAAACGGCATATTAATTCAACAGGTAGTACCACAGTATTCGTTAATCTGCTAACCCTGAATGAAGGGCGTTGTAAGCCCGGAAAATTTCAGTAAATAATTTCAAGATGAACTTCGAAAATAAACCTTAAAAATCACTCCAAATTAAAACCGAACTTCGACTAGTCTTAAATCACGAACGAATCCGGAAATTTCTCAATCTTGAGGAAAATAAGAATCCTTAAAAACAAAATAAGAACTCAACATACTTCAATTCCAAAACCATTACGTACGATAAATTTCATACGTAACTCTGACTTATAAAATCAGGTAATATAGAACCCAAAAATAAATTATTAAAAAGTAAATAACGATTAACTTTTCGGAAATGAAACCCAATTCAAAGAATTCCGAAAACGTCAAGATATATTAAATACTTACAAAAAGAAAATTTAAAATAAATTTCTCAAATCAAATATGTTGTATAAACATAAAATATCAGTTTCCAAATTGGCAAAGATCTAAACTGGAAAATCACCTAGAAACCCTAAGCGAAATACAATAGTTTAAGTCCGGCAATCTAGCGTTCTTAGCTCTAGAGGCCGAGGTATAGTTTAAGTGTGTAGAATAGCTCGTAGTAATATAAGATTGCTTAAAAATATCAAATTGGTAAATTTTTGACCTATTTCGAACCTGTTCGGATACAGACTTCGAAAAGCGTGTCCTAGGGCTCGAGATATAAAAAATATACCATTAGTACCGTTAGACTCGTAATTTCATAAGATTTCTAAATATATTAGTTATATAATTTTTCGGGTTATAAAAGTTACAGTTATAACCTTTTTATCGTATTTTCATTACTACCGGTAATTAATTAGTCTTTTGCACTATTCACTTCTATTTCATTACACAATTTTATTATTCTTATAAACGTTTATAATTTTAGATAAATATTTTATATATTATAGCAAATTTTGTTTTTCTAAAATTTAGTCAGTTTCTGGCTTTTACGGGATCAGATTCTGTTTAAGACCATACTAAAAATAAAATAAATTAATTTAATAATTGGAAAATATTCAAAAATATTTTATTTTCATAAAATAATTTTTTTAGAATTTTCGGGTTATAAAAATATCATTTATAGCCCATAGTCGTGTATTTTGATTATAGTGGTAACATATTTATTGAAATACTAAAGTAATTCAAATAATTATTTAATTTTATTCATGAAAATTCTGCCACTCATTTAAAAATATTTTTCCTAATTTTATTTTGTATTTTTCTTAATAAAAAGCACTTTTTTCCAACCCATACTTCAAGTACACGTTTCACATATCACTTCAATTTTTCTACACATTATCCCACACTTCATGAAGATTTTTCTTTTCTTTTTGCTACCCTTGTTGTCAACCTCTAGTTTTCTGATAATTTTTAAGCTTAAATCTTAAATCGGAAAGTCAACCGGAAACTCTAAGTCAACAATTCCCTAGTGAAATTTAACAGTTTAGATTCGACATTTCCGTATCTTTCAACCCTAGAAGAATAAATAGAAGTTATGTGTGTAGTATAGTGTATAAATATAAGAAAATTTAAAAATATCAGATCAGATAAAATTCGGTTTATTTCGAGCTCAATCGAATACGATCCTCGAAAAGCGTGTCCCGGGGTTCAGGAATTTAAAAATAATTTATTAATACCATTAGATTCGTAATATTATAAGGATTCCAAAAATATCAATTTTATAATTTTTCGATAAAGAAAAATATTTGATATGGCAATTATACGCGAATTGTCTTACTACCGGTATTAATTTTTGTCTTCTACACTATTTTATACTATCCATTGTATAATAATATTCTACTTTATACTACTAGACATTATTTAATACCTATTCTTTATTCCCATTGGACCTTATTCCTTACCAATCCTCTATTTTTACTTTTTACCTTTTCCATGTCTCTTTTCTTACATCAACCACTCATATTACATCTCTTAATCATCAAAACAATTAAAATATATATATATATATATATATATTTTATTTCCTCTTTAATGCTGGTGCAATATGTAATATTATATCTATATTTTTTTTCTTTTGATTTAATTTAATTCTACACTAACTCTACTTCCCTTCTTCTATAAATACCACCTCCTCCCTTCATTTCTTACACCACTCCTCCAACATAAAGTTACTATATCAAAATACTATCTCAAACACTCTCTCTAAATCCTCTCTTTTACTACCAACAAACCTTCTTTACATTTTCAAACAAATCCTCTCCAAACACTATCTACTTCACCAAAATTTTAACCTCTCTTCTTCATTTCTCTTACAAATTCTTCAAGGTAATATTCTTATTCTTTCATACAACCATGTCATATAACTCAATATGACCATGGTGGTATTTCCTAAACTTCAATGTTATGGAAATAACACTATGTTCATGTTTTGTTCTTGTTCATGGAAATATCTTTTCTATTATATTATATTATGTTGTTTTGTGTTGTTGTTTATTTGCTACTCTTGTTATATTTAAATTTTACTTCTCGCTTGCGTTACAATTTATAATTGGGACGGAATTTATTCTTTGTCCCAGCCTTTGACTCCCAATAAATGACCTATATGACAATACATGACTATATTATTGAGTTTGTTTAAATTTTTATTTTCGTATTTGTTTAATCGAGACATATTTATTCTTTGTCCCGGGAGCCTTGACTCCCAATACATGATCTATATGACCATACATGACTATATTATTAAGTTTATTTAAATTTTTATTTTCGTATTCGTTTATAATCGACGGAATTTATTCTTTGTCCCGGGAGCCTTGACTCCCAATACATGACCTACATGACAATACTTGATTTTATTATTTCTCTCATTGTTATTTTGTGTACATGTTATATATGAGTGTACTCATATTATTACAAGATTCATGGTGTTGGTCAAATAATAAGAGATGAGATCTTATTTTACAAAGAATAAAATAATCATTATCATCTAGAAAAAGGAGTACTAAACTTAAAGTTTTTCCCTAACAGATAACAAAAATTTTCTACTATAGCAAACTTACCATGAGATGATAGTTTATGCCTTGTAATTTTTTTTAAAGCAAATCCCGATCCATCTAAGAAAATCATGACTTGTCTCTTAAATTAAAGGAAGATTATTTAACTTTGATAACCTCTTTTCATAAATAAGTTTTTCCTAAAAATATACTTTATGAAAATCTATAATCACCAAGAACTCCCAAGTTTTTAAACCTAGATAAAAAGGGGATTTAATAGATTTAGTAAAAAGGGATCCAAATGTGAAAATAGCTATGAAAGAAAGATCTAAGGATCATTTTTAATTATCACAAAGGTAAAGGAATGAGAATAAAAAAAAATGAAATCTTTTAAGATGAATCCACATTCTAAACTCTATTTTAAAAACTTTTCAAAGTAGACAAAAATATGATTTTTCAATCACCAAGGACATCGTCTTGATAAAAATAAAGGTTAGACAATAACATTTGAATCTTGTGTTTAATGTGAGTTTACTTATGTAGAAATAAATTTTTCAAACTATATTGATAACTAAGTATTTATCAAAAGGATTTGAATGCGGAAATGTTAGAAATTGTTTGTTTTGAAGAATAGAATTTTCGTAATGATTCCGTGACAATTCAGTTTTCAACCAAAATGACTATATATAATGAAAATAACCTTAGAAATGGATAGATCTCTTCGAATAGGTAGATCATCTCATAGCCTTCATGACAATAGCTTGTAGGTAATACATATATGCATGATGCGTTGTAGAAACAAAGTAGGAAAAATTGACTTGTTGTCATTTTTAAGAAATTCATAATAATGAAGTAATGGCATGAAAACTCATATTTTTCAAACTCAAATTAGAAGTTTTATCAAAGAAATGAAGTCCTTAGTGGCTATATATGGTTAAGCCCTAATTTTCTAAATATCAAATGATTTTTACTTAAAGGAATCACTCAAAAACTAATTTTACAAAATCCGGATTTTGGAATCGACCCTACTTGAAAACATGTTTACAAAGTGCAAAATGGAGATTTTTATGTAGAAATGAAGGTCATAAGTAATAGATATAATGAAGACTCAATTTTAACAAAGATAATTATAATTTCTTAAGAAATAAATCCAAAACAAATGGAAATGATCAAAGTTAGGAAACTAGTCTTCTTGAAAGTAAATAGCCATGGAGTCTTACAAATAAAAAGTTTCTAAAATTCTTGTTAGTAAATATATTCCAAAATCATGCATATATAAAGGTCATAACATGCCATTCATGATAGGAAATCATCAATATTGCATGTATAGTTAATCTATATAGTAGGACATTTCAAACATTTACAAAACTATTTTTCGGAATTGAAGTTTGCTACTGTTCTGATTTGATCCGACCTTTTTGAAGCTTCAAAGTTTTCAAAACTTGAAAGTAATATTAGAATTAGGTAGATCTTTTGAAATAGATAGGAATCGATATATAATTTGCGAAATTCCGAGTTAAAATGACCAAGTTATGGCCGTTTTAAGTTGGAATTCCCGCTTAGACGAGATTTACGAATTTGATAGTTTGAACAAAATCGTTTGGATTAGTTTGAGTTGAAATAATTATTAGAGTATTTCTTCCTTTTTAGGTGATCCCGAAATCGACGACTCCCTACCACTGGATTACTTTTACTAAGAGACCGGTGATCCAATGGCCGAGTAAGTTTTCCTCTTATTTTGTTACCTTGCTTGTGCTTGTAGCTAGTTGCACTAGAATTAGGAAAAGATAAAATTGTGATGAGTTGTGGTATAAACTTGGTTGAATGAATTATTAAGTATATCGAGGCGAGACTGTCATGCCGGAGGGTATCCTAATAATAGTAATTAAGAAATACTTGATTCCATTACTAGTTTACTTTTTAGGAATGACATGATTTCAATAAACAGGATCTTTTAGTTGCTTGGATAGGATGAACAAACATATATAAGGCATAAATTAGTAAAAAACTATCACGAAATAAGATATTACAGACCATATGCTTTATAAATCCTTACAATCCTTAGCTAATGATTCTAATGCATATTACCTACATCAAAAGACTAATCGAGATATAGATATTCTAATCCTATACTAGTCTTTAAGCTTCTGGCTTCTAATCTTTTACTGGGACCATGCTCCTACTAGTAATGAGCCAGGGTCGTAGAGTAAACCTGAAAAGACTGTTGGAATGTGAGTTAAAACACAAGCCAGTGAATAACTAGAACTTACCACATGTTACATACAAGTTGTTTATCAAACATATGAAATGCACTAGTCAAACATATGAACATTATAAGCTTGGATAACCTAGAATCCAAACAGGATGAAGATTTACGCCCTCTCATCGGGTTGAAGGATCACAATCTATGGTCCACCTACCCAGGAGAGACTAAGCTTTAGGAAATAATAATGTTCAATTTAGTTATCTCTTTAAACTTATCATGTTTTATCATTTATTTCCTGTTTTAGCTTTAAAAACTCCACTAAGTGTTAGCTATTTCCATGTAATACCATAAGCGACGTCCTTCATTTACCATTTAGTTCCTATGGTATTAATAGAACAAAGGTAATCTTGCAATTAACTAATAGCTCTGTAGCCTAGATAATTCAGGCATTACCAGAGATCCGAAAAACTAACACGTAGTGGGCTACCACTTACTCAAATGCTATTTTGTAAAATATGTAATGCATGACAAATTTCCTTTATGGTACCAGTAGTTTTTAATCAATTTGGAAGTGATCAAGCATTACAGACACTCAATCATGTTATATAGACAATACAGACATATACAACTCTGTTATCACTTATAATAGAGTGACTTGGCAATTAATGTAATACCATACATAGTTTCACAAACCAAGCAGTACACCAAATTTATTATCTTTTATTTAAGATTCACTGACTTTACAAGCATAACCAATGTAATAAGACTGAGTTACTCCACCTACCCATGCTAGTCAGTCTTAGTAATCGTCAGGAAAGTCCTCTCCAATACCCAGTTACCTATTGGGTTAAGTAATATAGTCATTAACTATACAAGACTATATAACCTAGCTCTTATGGATACTTAGGTGTCCTAAGGTCGGCTGAGCTTCTGTTTTGTTGTTAACTAATCCTTTGAGGATAACCTGAAGTTCTAAATTATTGTTATCTCAGTTTACTTAATTGATTTTGGTTTGATACTTGAATCTACTGATTGGGTACTCAAGAAGTTTAATAATTTAGTTAATTCATTTTCATTGTCTAAAACTGTTAGTTTTCTTTTCATTTACTTAATAAATTTTTCTTGTAAAATATAGATATCTCTATATTCACGAATTTGGATTATTTAAATTTCCATTATTATCTAATCATCTACAATTATTTATTTGAATACATATTTAGTATTTACTAGACTCATAAAATTTTTCCTATAAATCAATTAAATATCAACTTAATGAAAATAAATTTAATTAATATAAGGATTTACTAACTCAATTACAAATATTTTCAAAAATTTCCTTCTTACCGTAAATAATAAGAATATTAGTAGTAGTAGTAGTAGTAGTAATAATAATAATAATAATAATAATAATAACAACAACAACAATAATAATTCCGAAATAAAATAAAGTAAAATAATTACTTTTCATAATATAAGTATTTGTATTAATTGTCTTATACTTTAATTCATACTAATTGTAAGTTCTTATTAAATAATATTACTAAAATAAATTTAATCTTAAATTCATATATAATATTATTTCAGAAAAAGATATTTCAAAAATTCTAAAAATTCTTTTAATAATATTAAGAATATTAATAATTATAATTAGAAAACTTATTATACGTAACTTAATTAATAAGGTAATTTATATCTCTAAAAATTCTTTCAGATTAATATTAATGGTTAAATATTTAAATATCATATATTTAATAATACTAAAAATAATTTATTTTTAAATTTAAAATAATTAAAAAAATTCTGATATATTAATATCACTTATAACTTTTCCAGAAAAAAATAAATAAATAATATATAAATGAATAATAATATAATTCTAAAATTATTTATATTATTAATTACTCTATAATTAGATTTAAATAACTTTGTTTTTTTTTTTTTTTTCGGATTTTTCCGAGAGGTACACAGGGTGGAACACGTCCCGTGTTCCTCCCTGTGCTCAGCGGGGAACATTGTTCATCGTCTTCCCCGATGAGATCTGATCGATTCCGACGTTAGAAAGTCGGTTTTCTTGCTCCATTAAGCTCTTATATTATCAATCTACTTAAATATCTACTTAAAACAACAAAACAACAACATGTTACAAGCTTTCTCGAATCATCAAAGTCGGTTAGGGTTTTCGAAATCACCTTCGTCGTGGCTCCTCGATGAAATCTGAAGCTTCTAATGGACTTGGTTAGGTTCCTAAGACGTTCAGAAGTCAATATCAATCCTTAGATTCGAAGGAAACACACTGAATTAGATCAACTTACCTTGAGCTCTTTTTAAGCGTTTTTTTCTAGTTTTTGTTCTTAATTTCGTACTGGGTTGGTTGATGCGCTTTAAATTCGATTCTCAGGCTGATTCAACTCCTAATATTGAGTGGTTTGATTCTGGAAAATTTGGGAGAGGTTGAGGTCCGTTTGCTTATCTTTCTAATGTCCTTAATATATGTATATATAGAGGAAAAAAAAAAAAGAATGAATGTGGGCTGCGTTTTCTCCTTCATAAATGATCCAAATTGCATATAATTGTGGTTGTTTCATCAGCTTGTTTTGTTGTCATCAATGCATGGATGATTTGGCAAGTTTAGATTAGAGTAGAGGTAGATTTGTATTGACTTTGGTTTGAATTATTGAGGAAGTTTTCGGCTCACATTATTCTAGAAGATCAAAGCCCTTAAAAAAAATTGAAGAACATCTCCTGTAAGTTGATTATATGTATATATTATTTAAATATTAGTTAGATATTATTTAGTTAAATTTTTAGGTAATTTATTACACTAATAGGGTATAATTTAGCTAATATATGTAAGTTTATATACAAAAATATTTTTAATGAATCCTACAAGATGTTTAGTTTATCAAACAGTACAAATTTAAGTTTTAATTGTACGTATCTATTTGTTTAAGAAAGATTTATCTCCCGCAATTTAGGTTTTCTAAGCTTGTTGGGTCAATTTTTGTTTCAAGCTCCAAGGGCTTAAGAAAACCCTAATTTGAATACCGATATGATTTAAATCCTTGTTTGAAGTCTAGATCTTGAGTTATATATCATTTTATATTTTTATTATGTATTTATAATCCTAATAGTTTATCTTAAAGTTGCCATTTCCTAACTATAAACATATTGGGTTGTTTACTTAATATTACTGCTGATATATAAGCTAAATTAGTTTATATATTAGATTTGGATACCCACTATGGAATCTTATCAATATAGTTTATTATTAACTAGGAATCTCGAGTTTAAATCCAAGTATAGGTTCATTACTATTCCTTGTTTTAATCTCAGGTCTTTGTTGAATACAAATGTGGTCACTTAATTTCTATACTTAGGTTTTCCTGTTTAATCTGTCTGTTTGATAAGGATTCGAGTTTGGGATTTGAAGTTTCCTTTAATCATATCTTGAATTATCAATTCAAGATACGAAATCTCGTTTTTGGTATCACTCGAGGTCAAAGGAGTTCTTTATTCAGTTTATGGATCCTAATCCAACCAAATTTAGGTTATGTATATAATCTTGGGTTTTTGCTAACTTTTAGGTTTACTAGTCAGTTCATAACTTCTAATCTAGAGTCATCTCATGTTGTGGAAGTTTCCGGGGTTTACAGAGACTTGTTATAAAATCATTGTATGAGTTAGCATAGACTTGAATTGTCTGAAATTCTCTATGATCGCTTTTAACCTACATAATTAATATGCCACGATTATATGAATAAACTGTGATGCATATCACATGTTGAGTCACATTGCATAGGCTAATATACTTTTGGTGGGACAAAAGTATATTAGTGGATGGCGGGTGGGCCAATGTTAACATTAAGGATGCGAAATCGCTTAAGTTAACGGTAGTGGTGTAGGCACTTGAATCAACTACATAAAACAAGATAAAGAGATCAGGATTGTGGTTGCATGACTTATGGACCACCCCACTCAATATTGGAATTATGGTTGCATGTCTTATGGACCATCCTAACCCTGAATGGAGGGCGTAAATCCATTCACATATGGCTACCGGAAAGTCATATGCTTGTTTGCTCATGTGTTTGCTCATGTGTTTGCTCATGCATAGCATATGGATGAATTATAGGATCTGTTTGGATTGTCTGTTTTCCATCTGTATCTGTATCTTTTTTAAAATGATATGTGTAAATATATCCGATTTGCATCTAAATTTTATCTATATTTGTTCTATTTGATCTTTTGATGAGAACTGTCAACTTTTTTTTATTTATATCTATTTCTTGATAAATAATTTGTTAGAAGAAAGTTTGAAAAAGTATCTGTATCTGCCGGAAAAAAGCCAAAACAAACAGACCCATAACTTGTTGTCATGGTACGAAAATTAAGGGAACTCTCACTAAGCTAGTGTAGCTTATACCCCAATAGATGCTTAAATGAACAGGTTATCTCAAGAATGCTAAGTGGAGACCGAGATGGTTGGAGTCGAGAATGACTTCGGGATTCCGGCAAGATATAATAATTGTCTTGTTTACTATTCATTACTATTCACAAGTACAACCTACTACACTCACAAGCCACTCCCTACTCTTACATCCTTACAAACACTTAATTATATTTTCTTTTCCAAGAAAAATTTGTCTCTTAAAGAATTATTACAAATTAAGATTTATTATTACATAAATTACAAAACAAAACAATTTCAACTCTCCCTCTCTCCTTCCCGCTCCTAAACCGGCGCACCCCCTACTACCCTCACCCCCCTTTTTATTACCCTAAATTGTTTTATTTTTCTTATTTATTATAATTAAAACAAACCCTAATTTACTTACTATATATATATATATATATATATTCTTTTACATTTCTCTCTCTTTCATTCATTTTCATTTGTTTCAAAAATCACAAACCCTCTCCTTTTACCCTCTCTTTGCCATGAATTTCATCAACACACACACTCACACACAAGTTCATTTCTTCTTCATTTCCCACTCATTTCAAGCTTTCGGTGAAATCCTAAACCTTTTCTACACTAAACCTTGTAATGGCAAGACTATTCATGAGTGTTTTCACATTTAAGTCCCATGAGCACTTGCTAGGGACAAGAAAATACTACTACATGAATATTAAGCCATCACAAGAGTAGATCTTGTGTTTAAATTTGTTTTCATCTAATGATCTTCATATTCATACATATAATAATAGAGTAAAGTAGTGATCTTGCATAAAAAAAAAAAATCCATGTTCATGTTTTCAAACTCCATTTCATGTATCATAAGCAGTAGATCTAGCATTTAAATGCTCATACTATACTTGACATTCATGATCTTGTGAATATTTGGTGTATTAGTGCATTAATGAAGCATAAAGACTTTTGTCTTGTATATATAAATGTTGTAGTTAGAAGATCTTTAAGTAGATGGACAAGAAACTTGAAAAGGAAAGATTTTTGTTTGAAATGTTTAAAGAAAATTCGGATGACTTCAAAACCATGCTTTAAAACTCTTTTATCAACTCTAAAACTTGTGTTTTATATGAAAAATGAAGGGTATAGGTAACAGATATCATCAAGTAATGATTTTCATAAGTTGAAATGAGATTTGATAAGAAAAATATGCAAAATAAAGAGTAAAAATAAGATAGGAAATTTCGATTTACTAGTCAACTTAAGAAATTCGTAATTTTGGAGTATTGTCATGAAAACACCTATTTTCCAAACTCAAAATGAAAGGGATAGGTATAATAAAACCTTAAATTTTAATGTATTAAACAAGTTTTTCTCAAAAAAATCATTCAAAAACTAATTTTTTAAAATTCGGATTTTGGAATAACCTCTATTTGAAAACATGTTTACAAAGTATAAAATGAGAATTTTTATGTAAAATAAAGGTCCTAAGTAATAGATATAATGAAGACTCAATTTTAACAAGGATAATTAGATTTTCTTAAGAAATAAATCCAAAACAAATGAAAATGATCAAAATTAGGAAACTAGCTTTCTTAAAAGTAAATATTCAGAGTCTTACAAAATAAAGAAATTCTAAAACTATTTTCAAGAGCATGCATACATCAAGTCATAACATGCCATTGATGATAGGAAATCATCAATATTGCATGTATAGTTAATTTATATAGTAGGAACATTACAAACAATTACAAAACTATTTTTCGGAATAAAAATTCGCTACTGATCATTACTGATCAGAATATTTCATGACTCAAACATTTTCAAAACTTGAAAATAATATTAGAATTAGATAGATATTTCGAAATAGATAGAAATCGATATATAATTTGCGAAATTCTAAGTTAAAATGATCAAGTTATGGCTGTTTTAAGTCGGGACTTCCGCAAATAACGAGAATTACGAATTTACTAGTTTTGTTAAATAGTTTGGATTAGTTAAGTGATGAAATACTTATTAGGGTATTTCTTCCTTTTTAGGTGACCCTGAAATCGACGCTTTCCTACCACCGGATTACTTTTACTAAAAGAGCGGTGATCAAATGGCCAAGTGAGTATCACTTCCGATTCCATTTATTGTATGTGATTGTAACGATAGTTACATTAGATATTTGGTAAGGATAAAATGGATATGCATGATGGGGATAAATGGGAATTATGTATGGTTGTTGTTGATATGAGAAATTGAATATAAGAATATCAAAGTCGGGTGATTAACTATTGCGTGTATAGATGAATTAGGATTGATTGTCTGCAACTATTGATTGATCACTTAAGGAATTGGTATAATTGACTATTCGGAATTGAAAATATATGTAGACTCATTCATATCATAAATGGGGATGAAGCATCAGCATTGGTTGGTTGCCCGTGATTCGAAACGGTGTAAAAGTTGGTTAATTGTGATCCATAAATGAATTAATGAGTTGGTTAATCATGATCCATAAAGGAATTTATAAGTTGGTTGATCATGATCCTAAACGGCATATTTTAATAGTACCACAGTATTTGTTAATCTGCTAACCTGGGATGGAGGGTGAAAGTCCATTCACATATGATTTTCGGCTAGTCATATGTTTGTTGATTCCAGATGTTTGATGCATACCACTTGTCTGGCTAATTACTTGCTTGTATGATGTGTTATGAATGTGATCTTGGAAGTTCTCACTCATTAAGCTAGTATAGCTTACATCCCTACAGTTTTTATTTGTTGCAACACCAGTTCATATGGCTTAGACCAAGGCAACCTACAGCCCAGGTACAGGAGCTAGGCGTTTCCTTTAGCAGTTGTATTCGATTTTGTTTAGACTTCCATAGGAAACCAAGAGACTCTGGATGACTGTCAAAGACCTCTAAACGATATTCTTTTGCGGGAGAATGCCCCTTGGAGTTTGTAACTAATCATATATGTGTTTTGATTTATTTTCTAATGCTACTGATTGCCAAATTAAGCTCTTTAACTCCATCGGTTCAAGTATTCTATTATCGTAAAAGGACGCCTGACATCTATATAAGATTCCCGAAGGACTAAGGTAGTAATTCGTGAGTCTTATATAGCATGCGATGAACTGTTACGTTTAGGGTAACCCTTGGGGCGTGACACTTATGGTTTATATTTTGATGCTTATAGTATGGAAAATTAAACTATTTATCTCCATTAGTTCATGTATTCTATTATCACAAAGGTACGCCTTGCATCTGTATAAGACTTTGGAATGGTTGTGGTAGCATTTCCTAAGTCTTATATAGCTTGCGACGTACTATTACGTTTAGACTACCCTATGGGGCGTGACAGATCTAGTCCAACTCCTAAATGAACTTAAAAATTAAAGTAACCTTAGAAATAGTTTGATATTTTCGAGTAGGTAGAAAACGACTATAAATATGTGAAATTCCAAGCTAAAATAAGTTAGTTATGTCTATTTTAAGTTAAAATTCCGCAATTGGAAAAAGTGACGCGACTAATGGAATAGAATTAGAAAATTTAGATAAAATTTTTATGAAATACTTATTTTGGGTATTTCTTTTATCTAGGTGATGAGGAGGTGGAGGATTCTTGTCATGCCCAAAGGGTACCCTAAACCTAACGGCCGCCACAGTCAATATTAAGACTTAAGTATGATAATCTTAGTCATCCCAAAAGTCTCGATATCGGGTATAAGGCATACATTCACGATCATAGAGGACAAAAACTTTGGAACAAGCCGTTTAAGCAGTTATACATAGTAGCAATTAAGAAGGTAAATCATAACAATATAACTAGGGTTCCAAAAATATAGAGGTCTTACAAACATTAAGGGGCATTCCTCATAAAAAATAACTAAGTCCATCAGAGTCCATTTTCAGAATAAATACATTTTTAAGTTTCACTTGGGAGTCTATATCCACTTCTAACTCTTGACTTCTATCCAAAAGCTTTTGACTCGAAAATGTATTATCTGGGTAAAGTATCCCCTGAGCTCCAACCAAAGGTATGAGTGCTGTAACATATATCTAAGAGGGTATGAGCTATGTGCTTAGTGAGAATTATTTCCATAATTAAACACTCAACAACCAATAATCAAAACAAGTTAATTTAAACAACCAAATGAAATGCACAAGCACATGAGCATACAATACATATGATTTACGAGAATCATATGTTGAATGGATTTATCCCTCTATTTGAGGTTAAGCGTTCCGGTCCGTATAGGCCGATTTTTACAGATGCAATTCCGTTGTAGTTTTGTTCAAGTCACTATCCAACTACAAAAATATCATTCATTTCCTTGTAGTTTTTATTCAAGCCACTACCCATCTGCAAAATATAGTTTATTCAGGTGTTTATGCACCGCAACTTAATCCGGGGGACTCTTTGCCGCTTTGTAGATTTTTTAGGCTCTACGAACCTCACTACTATACCTTTGTCCCACCAAGAGTATAGTAATGAATGCAATGAACTCACCCAATGGTATGCATAAATCAATTTAATTAAGTATTCATGGCATGATTAAGTATTTTACAGGTGATCATAGAATTTACAGACAATCATTCTTATACTAGATCAATTATTTATTATAAACAATTTCTGCCTCGATATACTTAATCATAATTTTAATCATATATGTAAAGCACATGCACTTTTCCATTTTATCTTTTCTAATTCTAATGCGGCTAATTTACAGGCAAAAAGTGTAAAAAAGTAAGAAATAGACTCACTCGGCCATTTGAGTAGAAAATTCTAGTCAAAATAATCCTTAGGGTATGGGAACTTGGTCTCCATGTCACCTATACAGAGAAATCCGAAATGAGTATTTCTTGAAAATGTTACTTCAACTTGCTAGTCTATTTATTTCACTAAGATTGTAATATTCTATGGAGTGAAATTCTAACATAAAATGGCCACAACTTGCTCATTTTGACTCGGAATTTCGTGTATTATATGTAAACCCGGTTTTTCTAGTAACCAAGATGATTGAGAAACCGGAAACCAAAACCCTAAACCGGAATAGCTTAAGATGGGAGTGAGACCTAGGAACCCTGAATCCGGCTTTTCCTCGGTTTCCAATTAAGAAACTTTTATAAGAAAATTTATTTGAATATAGTCCTTGAATATATTTCAAACCAAGGAAAGATCAGATTTTGAGAAAATTTCTATTCCGGGCCTTCCCGAGACCCGTTACAGAAAAGCGTGCCCCGGAACTTGAATTTCGAAAAATTACTTGTGAATACTCATTTGAATCGAAATTAAATAAGGATTTCAAAATATGAATTTCATAATTTTTTGGTTTATGAAAAATACAGTTATAGCCTTTTTATTCGTGTTTTTCTTACTACCGGTAATTAAGTTGTCTTGATTACTATTCACAAGTATAACCTACTACACTCATAAAACATACCCTACTCTTACATCCTTACAAACACTCTATTACATTTTCTTTTCCAAGAATTATTTGTCTCTAAATAATTATTACCATTTATAACTTTTAATACACAAAACTATCAAAACAAATTAAATAAAAAATCAAACTCTCCCTCCAAAGCAAGACGGCGTGATCCTCCCAATTTAGCTCCATTTGTGCAATTTTTTTTAATTATTTTTATCTCATTTAACCTAATTTCACTTCATATATAAACCACTTTTTCTCTCTCTCTCTTCATTCTTCTCATTTCAAAATTTTCTAAAGATGAAAAAAGCTCTCTTTCTCTCCCTCCCCCACTCCTCTTGCCGTGAGCCTCATTGGCTCATTTCACATACACACAACTTTTTTTTTTTCATTTGTCTTCTATTTTAACCTTAGGTAAAAGAACTTTACTTCTTTTACCTTTAGATCCTTGTAATGGCAAGGATATTCTTGTGTATTTTCATTTAAAGATCCCCATGAGCTCTTGTTAGAGACAAGAAAATGCTAATACAAGAATACCAAACCTTCACAAGAGTAGATCTAGCATTTAAACAAGCTTTCATGCCATGAGCTTCATGATCATCCATCTAAAAGTTGTTTTGAACAAAAGACCTTTCATAAAAATTTAGTTTTTATGTTTTCAAAACCTATTTAAGCATTTAAGATGGTAGATCTATCATTTTACCATCCATATTCATGTAGGCATTTAAGATCTCATCTCTATTTTGAGTTTTTGTGCATTAATAGCCATCAAGACCTTTGTCTTGAGTAAATAAGCTTGCTAGTATATAGATCTCTAGGTAGATGAGTCAAGGAAACCAAAAAGGAAAACTCTTTTCAAGAAATGAAATAGGATAAATTCGGATGATATGGGAAACCTAGTTTAAAAACCCTTTTATCAACTTCAAAACATGTATTTTACAAGAAAAATGAAGCCTATAGGTGATAGATGATGTTTGGTGATAGTTTTCATGAGTTTAAATGAGTTTTTACCAAGGAAAATATTTAAAACAAGAGATGAAGTCCAATAGAAATTTTGAGTTGAAAGTTCTTGTAAGGAAAATTCGTAATACCCAATAAGTGGTTAGAAAACACCAATTTTCCAACCTCAAAAATGGTATTTTCTTAAATAAATAAAGTCCTTAGGGTATAGATAAGGTAAATACCTAAAGTTCTAAGTATAAAATACATTTTTCTTATGAGAATCAGCTTAAGAATGAGTTTTGCAAAATTCGGATTTTTGGATCAACCCTATTATAAGACTCACTTATAAGTTTATAAATGAAGATTTAATTAGAGAAATAAAGGCCTTAGGATATAGTTAATGTAATGGTCAATTTTTCTTTAGAGTAAATAGAATTTTCCTAAGGAAAATCCTTAGAACAAGTAAGAGTGACCAAGTCTATCAAATCTACTAATTAACAAATGGCATGAAATGGTTTCCTAAGATAAAGGTTATTTAAATTCTTTTAATCTAAAAATTTATAAGAACTTAGGCACATAAGAGTTCATATCATGACATTCATGATAGGGAAATTCATTACCATGACATTTATTTTAATTCTACATTTGGAAACCTCAAGAACATTCATGAAAATCACATTTTTGGAATCAACATACCTATTGGTCAGAACTGATCCTTCATTTCCGAGACTTAAATGTTTTCAAAACTTGATTTAAACATCAGATTTAGAAAGCTCTTTCGAAGTAGATAGAAATCGATATAAAATTTGTGAAATTCCGATTTAAAACGATCAAGTTATGACATTTTAAATTGGGACTTCGGAAATGACGTGAATTTCAATTTCACTATGTTGTCTTAGACTTTTGGTATACTTAGATGGTAGAATACTTATTAGGGTATTTCTTTTGTGATTAGGCGAACCCGAGGACGTCGAGTCTTTACCACCGGATTACTACTATTACTTAGAGATCGGCGACCCAACGGCGGAGTGAGTTTTCTCTTCCCAATCCGTTTATTGTATGTGATTGATAAATTAGTGCACTAGAGTATAGGTCAAGAGAAATGAATATGTATGATGGGAAATAATGAGAAATTGTATGTTGATGATGATATGAGAACTAAAAATAAGAATATTGAAACAGAGTGATAAATTCTGGTTGTGTAGTTGGTTAGGATGCATTGTTGAGAAATTGTTTGATCGCCTGAATAAAATGACTTAATCAACTATTCGGACTAATTCAAAATTCAAAGATGTGCATATCATAAGGGAAGGAGCATTAGCATTGTTGGTTAATCGTGATCCATAAACGAAATTAATTGTTGGTTAATCGTGATCCAGAAACGAAATAATTATTGGTTAACCGTGAACCATAAAAGGCATAAAGTTAGTACCGCAGTATTCGTTAATCTGCTAACCCGGGATGGAGGGCGCAAGTCCATCCACATATGATTTCCGGCTAGTCATATGTATGTTGTTCTCATGTGTGTAGTGCATTCACTTGCTTGTATAATCACTTGTTTGAATTGTTGTGACATGAATGTTGTTGTGGAAGATTTCACTCACTAAGCTAGCTAGCTTACGTCCCTACAGTTTCTTCCTTTTGTAGCTACCAAATATATAGCTTAGACAGCGTCACCCGACCGCACAGGTACAAGAGCTAGGAGTTTCCCCTAAAAGTGGGAATTTATGTTTAGACTTCCATAGGAAACTTTTAAGACTTTGGATGACTATATAAGGCCGCTAAATATTCTTTTGCGGGGGAATGCCCCTTAGTAAATGTAATATTTATTTATGCATCATGAGTTATATCCCATTGCTAATGTATGCCAAGTTAAGCTTTTATCTCCATTCGGACTTGTATTCTATTGTCGTAAAGGTGTACCTTACATCTATACGAGGCCCTCAAAGGACTAAGGTGGTAATTCGAGAGTCTTGTATGGCATGTGGCGGACTATTACGTTTTAGGGTATCCTATGGAGCGTGACATTATATACCATTTTTCTACCTACTCAAAAAGATCTATCTATTTCTAAGGTTATTTTTGTCATAAAAAGTCTTTTGGGTCGTGAAATTGATCGGTACATATTCATCACTAAAGTCCTAACCCTTGAAACACAATTTTCCAAACTTTTCTTTATCCAAAAATCCTTTAGCAAAATTATAGATATTTATATGATTGAAAAATCCTTTGAATACATATATATAATATATATATATACTCATATTGTATGAAAAATTTTAATGGTGTTGTCTCAACGATTGTAAAAAAAGTTGTCTTATGGTGTTGAAAACTTGAACTTTAACAATTTCGTCTTTAAGTGGTTTGAAAGAACACTATAAATTCTTGGGTTATTATATACGAATATTTTCTTATAAATTTTATTTTTAATTTTTCTAAAATAAATTAATTTTTCTTAACTTGGTCTTTTAAGATATCTACAAATTTTATCTCTAGCGATAAAATGTATTTCTAAAATTTTTTTCCTAAATTGTTGATAGTCTCTAATAATTTGAGTTGTGTTATATATATTTTTCCTTTTAAATGATTTTGATTGGAAATTATAAATAAGTGTCTTCTTCTTATATTTTTATTTCCTAACTTTTTTAAAGATAAATTTTTATTTCTAAAAACTTGGTCTTTTAAGTTCTCTACCAACCTTTACTTGGAAGGAAACACTTTCAACATTTTCTTATGTCGTTGATAATGTCTATTTTTTTTTTTTTAGTTTGTTATGTTTATATTCTTCTATTTCTTTGAAAATGAGTTTATTCTTTAGAGACTTACTTTCTTAGGTTGTTGGCAAACTTTTGTTTCTCTAAGTGGGTTTATAAACTAGTGAGTTAATTTTATCTTCACTTTGAAAACTAGTCTAGTTCTTGGATTTTATTATGGACTTGGTAAAAATCCTATAATTAAGCTTTTATGAAAAATTTGCATATCAAAGAATTATTAACAATAAGTTTTAATAAACTTCATATTACTTATCATCAAAATAGAGTGTTTATTTTCTTAGTTAATTTCTTTGATAAAATCATCCTTATTGACATCTAAGAAAATTTATGATGATTTGAAAAGAAGTTATTAAAATAATTTTCCTATATTTTTTATGACAAAATCTTTATTTAGTGACAAAGTTATATATTAAAAGAGTTTGGTTCCATTTTCCTTTATTAAAGAAAATTCTTCTTTATTTTTATTGAGACAATATCATATTATGATGATGCATGCATATGATTACGTAGTTATGAAAAAGACTAGAATATCAGATAATAATACAGGAAAAATATAAAAACCAATAATAAGCAAAATAATAAGGTCAAGTATTGGGAACCTTAGCTTCATCAAAATATCCCGAGACTAAGAATAGACTAGTCCCAAAAGAAAAAGAAAAAGCATAATAAGAGCAAAAGAATAGTAAGAGCATGTTAGTGAGAGTTAGTGATCATTTAGGCTCTAAGAAATAATAGATATACATATACTTAATAATATATATACAAGGAGCATAATAACAATAATATCAACATAATATCATAATATTATCATAATAACAAAATAACATAATGGAAATTTTTGGCATGTGCAAGAACAAAACATGAACATGTTATTGCTTCCATAACTCATATAAGCTTTAAGGAACAACACCATGGTCATGCTAAATTAAATGACATGGGAAAAGAAAATAAATGTAGAAATTTTTACCTAAAGGTGTGTATATGTGTTGAAGAAAGAAATTGATAGTTGTAAGAATATGTCGGTAGTAATATGTGGAAGATGGTTTTTGCGTAGAGAAAAGAAAGTTGGAAAGAATTAATTGGGGAGAGTTTTCGATAGAAAGGAATTTATGGAGAGAATTTGGTAGAGTTTTATTATGTAGAAGTAGATGTGTGAAAGAAGTGGAGGGAAATGGGAGTATTTATAGTTGAAGATAGAGGGAAATTGAGTGTAATAAAATAAAATGAAAAAGAAAAAATATATAGATGAGACGGGGGAAGGGGGTGCCGATTTTAAAAGGAATAAGGGGGCAAATATTTAATTTTTATATTTTGTAAGAAAAGTAAGTAATGTGTAAGATATGTGTGATTAAAGATGTATGGAAGATAAAAGTAAGAAAATAGATGTATAGGTAGTAAGAAAATGAAGAGATAGATGAATAGTAATGAATAGTAGAATAAGACAATGAATAATAAACAAAACTAATAATTTACCAGTAGTAAAGAAAATATGCATACAAATGCGATTTTTGATATTTTTTAGTTATCGAAAAATTATAAAACTGATATTTTTGAAATCTTTGTATTATTGCGAATCTAATGGTGTCATTGTAATATTTTTACCATTTGGTGTATTAGGGCACGATTTTTGAAAACTGATCCTGTTTGGATTCGAAACACATTAAAAATTTGCGAATATGATATTTTTAAGCTTCTCTATATTATTATGAACTATTATCCACAATAATCTTAATTCCGTTGTTTAGGGTTTAAGAGTGCGAGATTATCGGATCTAAATTCTAGGGTTTGATATAGGTTTTGTTAATTTTAGGATTTCCAGTTGACTTTCGATTCTAAGGTTTGATCTTTAGACCCGACATAAAATCTAAGGGTTTACAATTCTTACCCAGAAGACTACTACGATTAAAGAGTATTTTGCAAGAAATGGCTGAGTGAGTTTATCTCCTAATTTTACGTACTTATGCTTGTGCTTATAGTTTAGAGGCACTAGAAATAGAAAAAGATAAAATGGAATATGCATGTGGGATCATGAGGGGATTGATTGTGATCATGGTATTCGTTGAAATTATATTAAGTATATTAGACCTTGAATTGCAATTATCTCTATGATCTTCCCTAAGATACTTTATTCATATGTTAATAACAAATTAACAAATTGATCTTACATATCATGCAGTAGGTTACATTGCATTCGTTACTATACCTTCAATGGGGCAAGATAGTAGTAGTAGTGGTAGTAGTAGTCTGAATATCTATAGGTCTTAGTGGCTCATAGTGGCTCGAAAGATCTGCAAAAACATATTTTTGAACTGTGGTCGTATGTGCATGTGACCCCTAACCTTGAATGGAGGGTGTAAATCCATTCACACAAATGATTTCCGATTGATCATATGTATTGCTTGCTCATGTGATTGATGCATCTCATATGCTTATTTAATAACTTGTTGATTTCCTTATATAGGTAAGTTATTCTAGGAATATTCTCACTAAGCTAATTATTCTCATACCCCAATAGATTTTATTTTTTATTGCAAGATCATTTGCTTCTGTACTCGAGGTCACCTTATTTCTGAGTAAGATACATGCGCTCTTGGGAAGCTTCTGGGGGGATTCTACTTGAAGACGTTGAATTAGATTTCCTTTAAAATCTTTTGGCTTATGGTTATTTGTTACAAGTAAGACTAACAAAGAATTGTGAATCTTGGAGAATTTTATTGGGGGAATGCCCCAGTGAAGATGTAAAGACTATCTATCTTTAAGTTATGATGATGTATGTTTAAGTATTTTCTTATATGCAATATGTCACTATATTGAACTATATATCCATTGGTGTCTCCTATTGTTGTGAAGCATGCCTTACATATCGTATCAAAGCTTTTATGTAACTATGAGGAAGTCATTCCTAAGCTTTAATATTGTATGTTGCTGACTGCCAAGTTTAGGGTGTCCTTGGGGGTGATAGATTGTGCATCCTTCCTTAAATTAGACCATGTATAATGAGGTTCTATGAAGCCCCAATCTACTGGCCCACAAGTATTCTTACACCATTGATAAAGACCAGCTCAATAGTGGTAAATATTAGCTCCCCCTCCTTCCTATTCATCATCCCTTGATAGAATATTATTGGAATCACTAATAACCACCCAAAGGCCACACATCGTATTCGAAAATTACATTCGATTGTTCCAGAAGATTCTTCTTTTAAAAAGCCTAGGACTAACATATATAGCCAAAAAAAAAAAGAGAAAAAAGAAAAGAAATAGGGGATAACTAAACATGTAAATGCAATCCTTAAGTAGTGGAATGGAGGACATTGATAATCAATTAGCTACTACACATGCCATGCAATCAAATCCCACTAGAATTCGAGTTGGTTTGCTTATCAAAATATCTAGATGATAGGCACATATAAGCCTTTCCTATGGGTATTCCAAGCCATCACAAAAGAAATATCATGTTGAACACCTTGTGGTACATCTATCATTCATTTAGGTAGCAAACACTAAACGAGTTATAGATGTCAATGCAACGGTCGAGTCACACATTTGCATGATTTTGATTCTTATCCAAATGGGTTGGAAGTTGGTCGTCATCATCAATGGGCAAGGTTCATCTTGGTTGAACATCCAGGGCCAAATCTTCTCTTTGTCTACCATAATAATTAAGGAAACTTAATTATTACTTAAGGTAAAATGAAATATAATATAAAATTACTAATATAATATACAATATAATATCATAATAAAGTCAAATAAGGAAAGAAAAGTGGAATTGGGAAGGTTTTTTTCTTTATTTTTTCCGCCTTTTCTTTTCACTTCAAAGAAGATAAAATTTTGTGGCACCAAAAGAAAAATTTCCCTCTAAAACCGTTCATTTCCTTTTTTTTTTAATCTTTTCTCAGATAAGAAGAAACAATATGTAAATCCAACTTTTCTTTCACTTTTCTTTTCCTTATAACTCATTCTATTATCCTAAACATACATTTATTATATAGAAACCATGAATATGGAGGCTACAAAGGGGTCCTTATAATATTACATTAGGACATCTTTCTAGTTTGCTAATATGAGTAATAATTATATATTTAGTACTCAATGTTTAATTATTTTATATTTGATTCTCAATTTCATTTTGTTTGAATCTTAACATCCTCTAAATCCTATAAAAATGGGATTATTACCAATTCCATTAAAGTTTTTGTCCACACTTGATAAGTATTAACTTCTTATTTTCCTTAACTAATTAATTTGCTAAATTAATAGTTGTTGTTAGTGCAAATCGACAATGGTTTTCTAGTGATTAGACTTGATGACGTGCCTGTAGAAAAGGGCTTGCAAAATAAAACACAATCAAGGGACATTAGAGGGTTATACAGTATGACTACTCTAATACTCAAGTTAGTATTTTCCTCAAGAATAGCTAGAAAGTTAAAGTAAAGGGGTTACCAAGTCAGCATGGTAACAACCATGTAGACACAAGTCCCTTGCCTCCAAAAGCTTCCTAGGAGGGTATTTATAAGAGAAGAACTCATTACAGTTGCTGGCATCATGGAGAACATGGAGTAATAGAAAATTGGGAGCAGTTACCTCAATCATGAGTGTTAAGCCATGAAGTCATCCTAATTCTATCAAGGTGAGACAGTGGAGATAGAGGGAGTGTGTGTTCTAAGTGATTCAAATGGCTTTGCCAAGTTCTTCATTCAGAGAGTTAGCTTGTTGAATCAAGAGTATAGCTAGGAAAACGAGCCAAAATTTCTTAACCCTAGCTTGGCTTGCAGGCTAAAGGGGTCAACCCACTAACTTAGCTCAATATACCCACTTGTACATCTTTTAGGTCAAGTGGGCTAATAAATGGGCCAATTTAGCTCATTTAACTCATCTATGTTAATTAGATAAAAAATCAAGTATTATAGGATTTCATATGTATCAACAATTAATTTTATTGCTATTTTAAACTTATATATATAAGAACAAGCTTTTAAATAATTTATTGGATATCATGTTATATTTAAACTAATAAAACTGTACTTAAAGAATGTTATAATGTAAGTGGTATGTGCATCCATTCTCCTCCTTTACTGTTTTGTTTTTTACAAGTGGGCCAAATAGGCTGACCTAGCCTATCTACTCGCGAGTTAAACGAGTTAGGTATAATTAGTATTTTTAAATGGGAAAAAGGCCAGTCCTAACCATTTTTAAAAGGGATATTGTCACAAATGATATCTCAACTTTTGTAAAATATATAATTAGGTACTCGAACTTCAAAATTGATTAATTTAGTACCTAAAAAACTTTAAAATTGATCAAATTAGTTCCTAAAATAACTTAATGAAGGTACTATTAGCTGCTTTTGTCTTCTATCACGACCTAAATCAATTGAGTAATCACCATTAAATTGTTATCCACCGTAGAAATTCAATTAAGTAATATCTCTATGTTATTAATTACAATACTAAAATTCTAAAAGCTATAACTAATGATTATTAATATTGAATTACTTAACTAATGCATAACACGACAACAACTTAGACTTGTTTCACCAATGAGATTAACACATGCATCAAAAACATGAAATTGACATTGCTTTACTTTCTTAACTGTAGAATTCAACAGCTAAGTTAATGTCCTTCTTAGG
The DNA here is from genome assembly GCA_024138025.1 of Combretum micranthum. Taxonomy (NCBI): domain Eukaryota; kingdom Viridiplantae; phylum Streptophyta; class Magnoliopsida; order Myrtales; family Combretaceae; genus Combretum; species Combretum micranthum. The sequence continues at coordinate 129,429 of JAMXBD010001168.1, forward strand.
ATCACTAAAATCTAATCTTAACCTTATCTATCGACATCTCTTTCTAGCTAATAGTAGGTTATGATTCTTTAAGTTTAGGAATTCTATATTAGTATAATTTTTATGTAGAGGATTTTACAATTCTATCTCTAGAATCATGAACAATCCTTTTCGACAGCTTCGATCTATTCAATAAGATAATTTCTCAATCCATCCCAAAGAAATCTAACATAAACATATAATGTACACTATCTGGAGTTATGATTCAAGGATACCAATTATAGGAATTAAGAAAATTAATAATGGTTAGTGCCTTATTGTGCTAGTACATTCCAATTCGTGGTGTCGCAAACCTAATTACTTTACTCATGCATCATGTAATATAACAACACAATAGTAAACAAATAAAAATAACAAGGAACATGGATAAAACTCCTTTTGCATTGCAATTTTCTAAGTTCTTTTGCTGCATAAATTACAATATGTCTCCTCTTCCTTCTTTCTCGAGAATATCCAAGGAATACACTCTCAAAATGGTAAAACTACAGATGAACACTATGAACAAGTAAATGTAATGGTTACAAAGAAATCTTAATTGTACTTGTTCAGTGGTGTGAAAATGATTTGATCATCAATGTGATGTTTGAATCTTGTATTTATATGCTCTCACATGACAAGACATAATTTGACATCTTTTCCTCATCTCTATTTGCCTTTGCTCCCTTTTAAGATGCGGTTACTTTATTTTTGATGTGGAAACCGGATGAATCACAACCCTGTCATGGCCATTACTAGAGCCATGATACCCTAGATATTCTTTCATCAAGGCAAATCATGGCTACGATAGAGCCTGTGATCATTGCAACATAAAACTTCCACCCACATCACAATCATGATGAAGGACTTAACATATCAGGCTACTATAGCTCTTCGAAAATCATGATCATGATACAGCTCGTGATCTAATCAGCTTCAAATTCTTCAGTCTATCATGGATTAATAGATTAAGAACCAACTCTAGAGATAAATCATAAATACATGCACAATTGAGTAAATAAAATCACTGAATTTATAGAGTAAATAACTTCTATCATTAGCGTACAGGACAAGTTTTTTCAGGTATTAAATTGATCAATTTCAAAATTCAAGTACTAAATTGATCAATTTCAAAGTTCAGCTATCGAATTACATATTTTTCCAAAGTTCAAGTACCATTCGTGACATTAACCCTTTTAAAATAAGTTAAATAAGTCGGCCCATGGGCCATGGTCCATTTGCCTTGTGGTTAAGAGGCTACTTTCATTCTCCGTGTTTATGTGAAGAGTTGAATAAAGCTAGTGATATCCCTAGGATGACAATTGCTAGGGTATCTAGAGATTAATAACTAATCAATCTGATTGAATCCCTAAATCTAAAGTTAACAATTAAGGTTTCTTGAAGATAAAGATGAAACCTTTACTTACCTTAGATATTACACACCAACAAAGCAAGGATAGATATAACACTTGTAAGTAATTAATATTACGTACAATAATTCACTCATGTTTGCACTCGTTACAGTCAAGATTGATTGATAAGAGTTAGGGTTTTAAGAGCAAGAACTCTCAAAGAGAAAGTATTCTATTCGAAACTAAAGATTGTTATTGTTTATCATAATGAAGTCCCTTTTATATCCATAACTTAGGTTAAAGGTAAAATAGTCAATAAGTAACCAAACTAAAAAAATAATTAATAAAAATTTAAATAACTAACAAACTAAAAATTCATTAAGGCATTACACGGGCTTTACCATGGTTATAGTATGAAGCATGTAACTCACTGACTTAATTATTCCCACTTGGTGCGACCTCATACAGGGGCATGGGATAGACACTGGTCTCTCCTATCTTGGCTGGCGTCGGCACACACATGGGCGTGGAATCTAAAGTGTTCTCCTCTGTTCCCTCTAGTGTAAGCCACGGTCTCTAATACGATCATGGGATGATGTTGATCATTCTTTCCTTCATCCATTCGCACACAAATTGAAGTATATTATATTGTAGAGTAGATCAAATAACTATAAAGGAAATCATGCTCATCTTCAAATGGCTCATCAATCAAAATCCTTTGAAATAAATTCTACAATCCTTTAGCTATGGCTCTAGTCATAGGTCCTCTAACTTGATTCCCATCATCTCTTTGAGATTATTAAAGATTCACCCTCAAATTTGATGGCTCTTCAACTAAGTCCTCATCCTCTTGAATATATGGAGAGAAATTTGCAACATTAAATGTAGCTGTCACACCATAGTCGCCTAGAATTTCAAGACGATAGGCATTGTTGTTGATCTTCTCAATAATTTGGAAAGGTCCATCTGCTCTTGATAACAACTTATGTGATTTCTTGTTGGAAATCGTTCTTTGCTAAGCTGTATTCAAACCAAATCTCCTGGATTGAAAGACTTTGGTTTTTGATGCATGTTGCCTTGCTATCTTTATCGCTTTTGAGTTGATTCAAGATAAACGGAAGTCTTCTCATGTTACTTTTGAATCTCTTTAACTCTTTTAACTCTACTAATACTCTCTTCTTTTGTTGCTGGTTTGGCTACCAAAGCCATAGTTATAGTAAGATTGAAGTCATATACAACTTCAAAAGGAGACTTGCCAATTAAACTATGTGTTAACCTAATATAAGTAAGCTCGACAATAGGAAGACACAAGTCTCAATCAATAAGATTCTTGCTAACTATAGCCCTAAGTAAGGCTCCAAAAACACAATTAACAGCTTCTATTTCTCCATCTATCTAATGATCACATGCAGTATGGTACATCAACTTGGTTCCTAACCTTTTAATAATGTTTTCCAAGGAAACTCAAGAACTTTGCATCTCTATCTAAAGCAATACTAAGGGCACATTGTGCAATCTTACTATCTCCTACAAAAACAAGCTCATAGTATATATGGCGTCATTCGTTTTATGGCACAGTAGAAAAGGTAATGATAAGTGTTGAAAGATCCTTATTCATAATACTTATTTGATATGATTTTGTATAAATTTGATGTGACTTTACTAAGAAAGGGTACTTAATTGATTAATATTTGATTTAGGGTTTAAACATGATATTTCAAAGATTTAAGGATAATTCAAGCAAAAAGGGGAAAAAATTGGCAAAGTATACAAGAGTTGATTTTTATAATGTACATAACCTACAACATAGGCATGTACATGCTAGTGTTCAAGGGTGAAAAGTGACTAGAAACTACTCTAAAATGTGCCCAAGTTGCTGCCCAAGAAGTGTATAAGGTTGTGTCGATGGAAAGAACTTGATTAGCGAACGAATTGAAGAGTTTCCAAAGTACCCTACCACAAGCATGGCCGTGTACATGGCGGGGTACATTGCAGGATGGTTACAATTCTAGAACTACTCGTCCAAACTTTAAGTTTATCTTCCTTTCACATTTCCAAAAACCCTAGGCGAGAAAGAGCCGCCAAGAAGGAGAAATTGCTTTAGATCCATTAGAGATTGCAAGACAATTCAAGGGTTCCATTGTTTTATGATGTTTAATCTTCACTTCTCTAGATTTGTTGTGTTTATTGTAAATCCTATGGAGAAATAATTCTTTGTACCCTGAATCTTGCGAAACCCTAAATCCAAATGATTTGAATTTGTTTTTATTAGTAAAAAGTTTATGTTTTGTATCTATTCATGTGTTTTAACTTTCTTGCAATTGATTGGTGTACAAAGTAGATTGCTTGCATGATTCTTGTTAGATAGAAAGAGGTTTTATCTAATAAGATAGATCTACATGAATAGAAAAATTACATATTTCACCTAGAGGTAATGAAACTTTGATTTTCTGCATAAATCTTTGTTTAAGGATCTTGATCTTTAATGCGATCTTATATGGCATTAGTGAGGGAGAGGTCTCTATTATCTCATGTAGGTTAGGAATTGATTAACTCGAGGGAGTAATTGATTTATTTGTGTAATTCTGCAGTGCAAAGCATAAATAATTCACTAATCAATCTTTTGTTGTGATAAATTAGGGTTTAGGGTAGATCAAGATAAATGGTATGTCTTGTGATTGAATTCTATTTGTTAAAGAAATAACAATTGATTTTAGGGTTTGATAATTTAGATAATAAATAGTTAAAGATTAGATATTACTTCATATGTTAGGCTAAATAGTAGAAAAAGGGTGATTCTAGTACTTGTTCTTAAGATCCCTATGAATGACATCCGTTTTAATCATATACTACTATAGATAGGTATACTTGCCTAGCTTAATTATAGGAGTTGAATTGGGTTTATAAATTTTATAATTTGATATGATCAGTAGTAGCGCATCATGTAATATCTTACTAAAGCGATCAATGACCACTATAACAACATCTTTCCCCCTTTGAGTTCTAGGTAATCTTAATGTAAAATCCATACTAATATCAATCCATGGCCATGTAGAAAATGGCAATGGTATGTATTCTCCCACGACTCCTTACCATTAGCCTTCTTATACGTAGCACATCTCTCCAAGGCTTTATGAGCATCTCTCATCATCCCTCTCCAATAAAAATGCTCTTTTAATAACTCTAATGTCTTTTTCTCCCCTAAATGACTAGATAATCAACTTGCATGAGCTTCATGTACCAACAATTCTCCAATAGAACCACTCGGAGTACAAAGTTTTCCTCCTCCATAAAGAAATCATCTATTACACAATACCCATAAACTATGTCACAATGGGACCAAAGAAAGCATCATTTAAATATTGGTATTTCAATAGCTTAAATCCTAACATCTTAGCTTAAAGTGAATTAATAACAACATACTCACGAGATAATGCATCAACAACTATATTGGTATTCCCCTTCTTTTATTTGATTGCATATGCACAACTCTCAAGAAACTCAACCCATTTAGCTTGGCCCTTAAAGAGACTCTGTTGTCCTTTGAAGTGTTTCAATGATTTGGGATCAATGTATATAATAAACTCTTTTAACAATAAATAATGTTGTTACACTACAAGTGCTTAAATTAAGAGAGTAAAACTCTTTATCATAAACTGAATAGTTAATGTAGCTCCACTTAATTTCTCACTATATTAAGCAATAGGACATCTCTTGCATCAAAACTGCTCTTATCCTAATTCCTGATGCATCACACTCTAACTCAAATGTCTTCTTGAAATTAGGTAATGCCAACACAAGATCGCCAATAAATTTAGCCTTGATTTCTTCAAAACTCTTTTATGCCATGTCACTCCACGCAAAAGTAATGTTCTTCTTACTAAGTTTAGTAAGAGAATAGCCAATGCTCCTAAAATTCTTAATTAACAATCGATAGAACAAAATAAGTCTATGAAAGCTTCGAACATCAGTTACAGGTTTAGGTATTAGCCATTCAACGATGGCTTTGATCTTCTCATCATCTATTCTTATTCTTGCTCCAAAAACTATGAAACCCAAGAATATTACCTTTGGTTAACATAAATAACACATCTTAAGATTGCTATATAATTGCTCAAATCTCAATACTTCCAAATACAGCTCATAGATGGCACATATGGCTATCTAATCCCTGCTATGCACTAAAATGTCATTAAAATATACCACTATGAACTTACCTAAAATTCTCTCAGGCATGATTTATAAGACACATAAATGCACTATGCGCATTGGTTAAGCTAAAAGGCATCATCAACCACTTATATAATCCATGCCTTGTTTTGAAAGCAATCTTTCATTTACCCTCGCTCTCATCCCAATCTAATGATAACCACTTTTAAGATCAACTTTGGAAAATATTTGCGCACCATTTAATTATCTAACATGTAATCGAGGCATGATATAGGATACTGGTATTTGATAGTAATTTTATTAATGGCTTTACTATCAATGCACATTCTCTATAATCCATCTTTCTTCAAACTAAGAGAGTTGGAACTGCACATGGACTAATATTTTCCCTTAATATCCCCTTTCTAACAAATCATCTACATGTCTCTTTAACTCTTTGTCTCTTTAGGATTCATCCAATATGCTAGATGATTAGGTAATGTAGCCCCAGGTTGGAGATCGATAGCATGCTCTATTCCCCTAATAGGTGGTAATCCCTTAAGGAGCTCTTTCAGGAATAAGTCTAGAAACTCCTCTAATATTGTTGCACTTCTAATGGTTAGAGAGCTTGATCAGTGGTTTCTAGTGAACCTTACATACCATACATATACTGACTTTTTAGCTTGTATGGCTAGATTGATGTCTCCTCTAGACATAAATATGGATTTCTTCTTCAATGTCTGATTCATCTATAATTGAGCTTTTCTAACCTTTGCTGGTGTCATCAGATTCAAAACTATCTTCTCACTATCCTTCTAAAAGGCATAAGTATTCTTGTGGCCGTTATGTAACATCTTATGATCAAATAATCATCTTCTCCCTAACTAGATATGAGAGCCACACATGGGTAACACATCATAAATAACTTCATCTTGGTACTTATTGCCAATACTGAAAGGCACTTTAACTTGTTGATTCACCTACAAATTACCTTGTTCATCGCGTCGATGCAACCGATATGACTTGGGATGTAATGATGTAGCTAATTTCAACTTATCTACTAAAGCAGTAGCAACCATATTGGTGCAACTCCCTCTATCAATGATGAGTGCAACAAACTTCCTTTTCCTTACAAGCAATGTGGAATAAGTTTTCCCTTTGCTCCCTTTTTGAAGAATAAGAAACAATAAGAGCTTATCTTAACAAGTTAATGCTCATGTACTGATCCTCTCCCTACTCTTCATTAGTCTTAGCACCTTCCTTACCATAATATGTATCTAAGGTTGCTAACAAATCATTTGACTCATCAAATTCATCACCCTCATCCTCATTAACACCTTCCCTACCAATAGTCATCATTGGCCTTTTGTTAAGGCATTGAGAAGCAATGTACCCAAACCTTTGGCATGTAAAACATTTAAACGAGCATGATCTCCCATTAGTTACACATGCTCTATCTAAGTTGATTTCATTAACATTAACAGTATTCTTACCCTACTATTAGTGCTCTTCTCACCTCTCACAAAATTACAAGACTCTCCTTTATCATTGGACTTACTATCGAAATTTCTGTTGTCTAAAGTAGAAGGTTTTTCAAAAGAAACATGTTATTAAGCAACTTGTAAGGGTAGTTCAACCTTTATCTCTCCACCTTGAGGGCTAACTAGATAGCTTCCTTAAGAGTGTCACACCTCTGAAGTTCCACAACACAAGCGATCTCATATTTCAACTCTATAACGAACCTTCCTACTATTCCCTCGTGTGGTTTAGTAGCACCACTCCTAATCATCAATAATTCAAGCTCTTACTCATATTCGTCCATACTTTTACCCCTTTGCTTCAAAGACTAGAGGTGCACGAAAACTTCGTAGTGATAATACGTTGGAACAAATCTCTTCCTTAAGACTTTCTTCATCTCTTGCCAAGTCCTAATTTTCTTCTCCATCTCTTCGTCTAGTGTTTGTCATATCTTCCACCATAACGTGGAATACACTGTAAATTCAACTGCAACTAAACGAATCCGTATGGTTTCTTCAATATCATAAACAATCGTTCTACTTTATCTTCCCGATCGAGATAATTATCAAGTGAGCTGCTTCTCGCAAAGGAAGGCATCTTCAGCTTAATATGTCCTATGCTCTTGGATCATCTAAATTCCCTAGCTTGCACTTGACCCCCTTGCCTCAAAGAATGCACGCCCTCTGGGTTAGGATTTTGACACAATTGCTGGATCCAATTAGCAAAGTCATTGATAAATGTTGTTAAGGCCTACATTTGCTACATAAGCTCTGTTATCTCATCATCGTGAGTCCTCTTATCTTTGTGGACTCCACTCTATTCATCATCACTAAAGTTACCCTATACATTTTCATATGACATATTGCCTTTTATTACAATTAGAAAACCCTAGAAAAAACATAAGAATAAATTCACACTACATGAACCTTAGGTTTCAACTACCACAAACGTTAGATTATCAATTGCTATGCAATTCCTAGATCTTTATTTATCATAAAACCCTAGAATGTTAATCACACAGCACAAACCCGCTTCATATAGAGACACATAACAAAGGCAAAGACAACTAACTGTAATCGTGGTAGAAAATTAACTATAATCGTGCTCTGATACCAATAAATATGATATGCCTAGGATGACAATCACTTAAGGATTAATAACCAATTAATTTGATTGAATCCCTAAATCTAAAGTTAAGAATTAGGGTTTCTTAGAGATAAAGATGAACCCTTTACTTACCTTGAATATTATGCACCAAGAAAGTAAGGATGGATATAACACTTGTAAGTAATTGATATTACGCTCAATAACTCACTTGTGTTTATACTTGCCACAATCAAGATTAATTGATAAGAGTTAGGGTTTTAAGAGTCACAACTCACAAAGAGAAAGTATTTTATTCAAAACTAAAGATTGGTATTATTTATTATAATGAAGTCCCTTTTATACGCATGACTTAGGTTAACAGGTAAATTATTCAATAGCTAACAAAGTAATAAAAATTAAAATAACTAACAAACTAAAAATTCGTTAGCACATCACACGGGCTTCACCACGGACATGACACGGGGCATGCAAATCTCTGACTTAATTATTCCAGCTTGACACGACCTCACACATAGGTGTGGGATAAGCCATGGTCTCTTTTGTCTTGGTTGGCACTAGCATACACATGGGAGTGGAATCCAACATGTTCTCCTCTGTTCCCTCCGGTATAAGCCATGATCTTTGATATAGTCATGGGATGATGCTGATCATCCTTTCCTCCATCCATTCACACACTAAGTGAATATATTGATCTACTGTAGAGTAGATCAAAAAAACTGCAAAGAAAGTTATTCTTATCTTCAAATGGCTCCTCATTAAAATCCCTTGAGCTAAATTCTACAATCCTTTAGCTCTAGCTTTAGTAATAGGCCCTCTAGCTTGATTCCCAACAATCAGGCTTGGGTCTAGATGAGCCAAACCAAACTTTAAATTGATCGGATTGAGGTTAGAAAGCCCATGCACCAAAATTGACCATCACCAATGTTAAATTTATTTAATTACACAATAAAATAAAAATTATAAATGAAAAATTAAAGGGTTCGAAAAATTATGTTTAACCTAATTGACTTATCCAACCATCTAAAAGCCAGTCAAAAGTTAACACATATTAATGATGGATAGAACATGCGATAAAGTTGAGGTAAATTCTATTTTGTAAAAATTAAAAGTTTGAAAATCATATAGAAGAAGAAAAGATTGATAACATAATAAAAGTGCAAGCAAACATTGAGAACCTAATATGTAGTTTTTGCGAATAAGAAGTGCAATGTTTTTCTCAATACACTGGCGTGTTATTGTCAAATAGGAATATACTAAATGATAAGTTCAACATTAATTATTTTCTCATGCATAAATTGAGAGTTAATGTCCACTATTTTATTACACCATGTTAGATGGATTGATAAAGAGGTAATCACCACTAAAAGCAAAAGGATGGATAGATCTTTAGCATACTTATTTTACTAAGACCCTCCATTGAGTGTATAACATGTAAGAAAACATTTTCATATGCAATCCCATGCGTTGACTTCATTATTTATGTGTCGCATCTTTAAGTGAAGGGTCTTGAAAAAATAGATAGATTAAGGATCTTTCCATCCTTTACTCCCTCCAAGATTGTTACAACATAAAATTGATAGACTTAGATTGATTTGAAAATCACATAAACAAGACACCTGTATCTTTTTTATTTTTTAATTATGGGAAACAATCGCCTACTTTTTTTCCTTTTAAGAATACACCATAAGTATAGTACAATGTAACCTAGTGCATAGTGATAAGTGTTTTACGTTTTGTTCTATTAATAGGAAATCATGCTTGATATGATTCATCTTTAGGAAAATTCCTATGATTTTGTGCTTTTAAAGGTTAAACATTGTTTTTCATCTCCTAAGATCATAAAAAAAAAAAAAAGAAATAAAGTGATTTGGATTAAGATTGGAGCAAAACAACAACAATGTTTGAATATAAACTCAAGTGCGGCTGCCAAAGACCCTAACTGAAGGTAAGAAAATAAGGAAAAAAATGCAAACCACACTTTATAACTCAACCAATCACGCCCAAGAATCGTACTTGCGATTTTACCTGCAATGTAAACTGACCTTCAAAAAGACACAGCTTAGATTGCGGCCAACCTTCAAGCCTGCAATCCAAACCAAGAAAAATGACTTTGTCACGTGTTTGGTACCCTGCTCTCACACGTGAAGATAAAGAACAAAATCCATTATAAATAATCTGCCACATCGGTAAATACAATCTTCATGATTTTTCTGCCCTGTTACCTATAAATAAACACACACAGATGTGTAATAATGTAGTGTACCATATGTAACAAATTTCTGACATAATATGGAATAGTGAAAGAATTCTTAGTAAGAGAAATCTTTCTTCTTGCTAGATATTCAAGTTTTCTGAGTAAATTTATATTGAACCCAACATTTTTTCTCGCAAGATTTTTATTCTTAATCTATAATATTCATCTTTAAATTCATATTATTTCTCTTGAATCTGTACTTAATGTTTACATTTATGGAGAAATAATTATCTTAACTTAGGGTTTGTGAATCCAAGACTTGATTCATGTGATTTCAAATGTGTTTTTATTGAATATTTAGGTATTTGTAATTAGTAACTCAAACTTAATTTTTTTGGGTCAATTGTGCGGTATACTTTTGATGTTCATGTTTGATTTTAACTAAATAGATTAAGAGATAATTCTTTTGAATAGATCTAGGCTGCTAATAAATTTACTCAAAGTCACATTGAGATAGGGATGGTGAAGAGATTTGATAAGACTATTTTATTCTATTCAATTCATAGGAATTTAGGCTTAATCTGATATAGTTATGGATAAATTCCCATAAATCTTGTGCTTTTATTACTTAAAATGTTGTTTTGTAGCTCCTAGAATCAAAAGAAGTGGAAACAAAGTGTTTTGTTCAAATTTAGAGCAAAAAAACAACATCTGCGCAAAGCAGAACTTGGCTGAGCCTTGCAAAAGATCTACCGAGGGCAAAACAAGAAGACAAAACATAGGAAAAATGGTCTGTAATGCCCTACATTGAGCCTTCAACATGACCCTCGACATCTGTATTGAGGTGATCGAACCCTGGACTTCATGATATAGATTCTATCGCACCACAATGTTGAGCCTTAGATTCGCCCCTTGACCAAAGCTGGACAAAAATCACACGTTTGAATAGAAAGCATAGCTTAGGTCGAGCTTAGCACTTAAGCGCTCAACAAATTTGATTTATCCCTCAATTGAGTCTAGACAAGAACCCGAGCTTTTTAGTAAAATGCCATAATTTAGGTCGAGCCCTAACGTCCAAACAACATTTAAGCCTCAATCTACCACACAAAAAGTGACCTTATGAGTTGGCAATCTAGACGTGTGCGTGAAAATAAAGAATTTGCAACACCAGTGAATAAAATTATCGTGACTTATGTGCCTAATCCTATAAATAAATGTGCAGAGGCATGTGATATGTATCATCAATATCATATATCATATGTATCATTCATAACAAATTTCAAATGTAGTACAGAGAGAGGATTCTTGGGCAAAAGAATTATTTTTTTTTGCTTTAGAAATCTTGAAGTTTTCCAGGTAAATTCATTATAAACTTGATGTTTGTTTTTGCAAAACTCCATGCTTAATTTGTAATTTCATCTTTAATTCCACGTTATTTCTTCAATAATTTGTAAATAATGTATGCGTCTATGGAGAAATAATCATTTAACTTAGGGTTTGCGAATACTAGACTTGATTCACGTGATTTCAAAGTGTTTGAACGAATTATCAATGGGTATTTGTAATCAATAGCTAAAACTTAATTTTGTGGTTCTAAATGCATGGTGCATTTTTAGATTCATGTCTGATTTCAACTAAATAGATTGAGAGATCATTCTTTTAAATAGATCTAGGCTACTAATGGAGTTGCTCATAATCACCTTGACTGAAGGATGGTGAAACTTTCTGTTACTTGTTTTTAAAATTCATTAGGTTAGTTTTAAAACAAAGGATTATTAAACTTTATATGTAACTAGATTCTTGATAAGTTATAAAGAGATTCTAGAGGTTTGGTCTAGATATAAAGTTATTGACCTTGAGAGAGGCTTTAACTTACCCTAGTGAACCTAACAGTGCAAATATACTAGTGCATAACTCTATGAGTTTGTTGTGAAATCACATGATAAGAACTTGGTGAAACAATCCTTAAGGCTTTTCCTTGTATTAACAAGCTTATCTTACGATTTGCCATAAAAACCTATATATATATATATATATTCACTAACTCTATTATAAATTTTGTTTTCATTATGCTCTTCTAAATTTTCTTTGGTTAAATAATAGATGAAAAGTGAGTACAATAGATGCAAACAATCCCTTGGAATATGACATAATATTTTCTATGCTACTTTGGTAGGTGCACTTGCCTAATGTTAGTAGTTTCAACTGAAGTTGAACAGAACTTATTAGCTTAATAAATTTTTGAAAATCAACATTGAATCCATTGGATTAACATGCCCATGCGACTAACCAAGATTCCGATGGTTAGATCTATAGTTTCTAACCTTGAGAGAGACTTTAGTTTACCTTAATGAATTCGATGGTGTAAATATAACCATCAAACACTCTTTGAGTTTGTTAAGAAATCATATTATAAGGACATGGTGAAGTAAATCCCAAGGCCTATCTTGCCTTAATAAACTTGCATCCTTAATTTGCCCTAAAAAAGTGTATATAATTAGTTTTAACTTTAGATTAGCTTTTTTATCTTTGTAATGTTCTTCTAAATTTTTCTTTGGTTAGATAATAGATCAAAAGTGAGTACGATAGATGCTAATGATCCCCAAGGAATATGATCTAATACTTTCTATGCTACTTTAGTATGCGTGCTTGCCTATGTTGATGATTGCGACGAAGTTGAACAAAACATATTGGCATTTTTATGAATTTTTGGAAGAATTTAGCGTCATGTTTTGTTTTAATGTTTTTATACCACTAACCAAGTCACATAGTAAACAAACACATATGTACGTATCACACGTGCCTATTATGATGTATAACCATAGGTATAGTATATTAATTAAGACTCTAATAAGCAGTTGTTACTAGCGTCCCAAAAATACTAACACGCATAGGAAACTCACGAGTTTCATCAAACAATGGGGAATGGAAGGGGTTTCGAGTCATGTCGGGGGAATTTGACTAGCCTTTAGAACATTTTATAAAAGAAAAAGAAAGAAATAGTTTCATCCAATTCATCTTCTCACGTCTGACCATAAACGAGCAAAGTCTATTACAACTCTTTATGCAATGACCCATATAACTTGTTATAACTTCTCTCTAGCTCCAAATGAGACGTTTGATCTCATAATTGCCTCCATCGACTACTTGCTAAATTGTACCACACACTCTGTGTGGCTTAAGTGCTTAATTAGTTGCATCTTCTCGAAGTTGAAACTCGTACGGCGATGCTATTTCTTAGAGTAAGTGGCCAAGCAACAACTAACAAACGTTTAAGCCAAGTTTTAGTTGTTTGATCATTAATTCTATTATAGCGAGCAATATACATTTACTACATACCTATTAAATATTTCAAAACATTTTCCTTCTTTTTCCAAGCTCAAAAGTTATTTCTTGTTCATAAATTCCAATACATGCATTAAGATCAAAAGTCGCAAGTAACTTTAGTCAATTATCTTTTATTCTCATTAGTTCAATTATCCAAGCCAGGATCCTCATGATTATAGATCCTAGTTGTAAACCCTCAAATTTTTGGAATCGGTTTAGCCTAAAACCCTAAACCGGAAGTCAACCGGAACTCTAAAGGTCAACAAAACCCTAGTTAGACGTGATAGCTTAAGTCCGGCAATCCCGAATAAACAACTTGGTAAGAGTAAGTAGGAGTTTAGAATATAGAATAGTGCGTAATTACCCAAGGAAGCGTAAAAAAATCAATTAGTAAAACCGCAACTCGTTTCGAACCCGATCGGACACAGTTCTTGAAAAACGTGTCCCGGAGCCCGGAATAGTAAAAATATTCCGAATATACCGTTGAACTCAAAAAAATATAAGGTTTTCAAAAATATTAGTTTTATAATTTTTGATAAGTAAAAATAACAGATATCCCAATTTTACGCGTATTTTCTTATTACCGGTACTTTATTAGTCATATCTACTTTACATTACACTATTCTACACTATTTTTTTATCTCTACTTTTTCTTACACCTACTCTTACACACACCATAACCTATAACCTTTACTTTTTACCTTTCCCATAACTTTTTATTTCTACACTTCTTATTATTACATTTAATCAACAAAAATATAAAAATTAAATCACTCCCTCTTTCATCTCTATGATGGCCGGTGCCCCCTCCCTTTATCTCTCTCAATTTTGTTTTATTTTTCTTTTATTTATATTACTCAAAAATCACTCCACATTTTCCTATAAATACCCCCCTCATCTTTCACTTCTTTCACACATTTACTACCCATAAATTCTCTACAAAAACTCTCTCAAATTCTCCTCTCAAAACTCTCTCCAAATATCCTCCCAAAACTCTCTCAAAATAATTCCAAAACAACTTCTACCTACAACAAAACCCATAACCACATAACACTACCAAAGTCTTCTTTAAGTAACCATTTCCTATTATTTTCTTCTTCTCATGTCATGTAACTTTACATGACCATAGTATGAGTTTCCAAGGACTAAATGTTATGGAAGCTACACTATGTTCATGCATTGTTCTTGTTCATGAAAATCTATTTACGTTTATGTTATTATTTTTGTTCATATTATTGTTATTATATCTAAGTATTATTATCTATATATATACATATTCTTTAGAGCATATAAGCTCACTTGCAATTTATTTATTTTATACAATGCAATTTATTTATTTATTCCATTGCAATTTATTTATTCATTCCTTGTTATTTTAAGACTAGTCTCTAGTCTTAGACTTGTCCTCATCAAGTCAAAACAAATTTTTCATTCTTTCTTTCTTTCATTTTATTTTTATTTTGAGACTAGTCTACTTCTTAGTCCCAGGAGCCTTGAAAAAGCTAAGACTCCCAATACTTGACTTTATTATTTATGTTATTTTTGCTTGCTATTAATTCTCATAAATCATGTTCATTTAAATGGTTGTCCAAAAAAAATTTCAAGTTCTAAAGATAATTGACAAAAAGGAGATTTTATCACTTAGAAATAAGTTTATGTAAAGTATAAAATCTATGGTTTAACAAAAATAAAGTCATTTTTTTCAAGTTACAAAAGAACCCAATACAATTTTAGAAACTACTTTTATTATGAAAAGCTTTTAAATCATTTATTATCTCACTTTGTTCTTCAAAAGAAAATGATTTTTAATACAAAAATGATTTCTACGAAAACGTAACATAGCAAAAACTTTAGGAAGCAAGAAGTAAGGATTTTCAAGTTTAGATCTTTTCAAATAAATAGTTAAAGAAGGATTGTGTAGAACATACATAGGACCAACACAAGAAATTAGAAAAGAAGAAAAATTATTTTTCAAAAAGTCATCTAGAAAAATAATAAGTAAAAAATAAAGTAATTCTTTGAAAACAAAAGAAACAAAATATTCATTTCAAAAAGATTTACAAAATGAATTCTTGTAAACTATGTTTTTCTAAAAACTCCAAAACGACATTATTTTACTCAAAAACATGATTGGACAATAAACACTTGAGCATGAATAAATATGAGCTATGTAGCTATAAAAAGAGGATTTTTCAACTATATAGATAACTAAGTATTTATCAAGCAAATTTTGAATGATTGAACAAAAGTTGTTTTCAAGTTAGAAATTCATGGTGAATTTAATCGCCATTTTTTTAGGGCCTAAATGGTTTAGTTTGATAAAAATAGTTTTAGAAATGAATAGATCTTTCGAGTAGGTAGAAATCGGTATTATATGCGCAATTCCGAGTTAAAATGACCAAGTTATGGCCATTTTAAATTGGAACTTTCCTTCATACTAACTTTAACGTTCTTTTGACATTGTCTTGTCAAAATTCAAGAAAAACATCAAGAAATACTCACATTAGTATTTCCTTTGGCTAGGTGACTCGAGGAAGAATACCTATATCCCGAAGACTATTTCGATTGAATGGAGTGTGTGAACAACTCATCCGTATAAGAAGAATAGTCGACATGGTATCGTGAGTTTATTTCTTTTAAATGTTATACTTGTTGTGCTTATAAGTTGCATTAGAGTTAGGAAAAGATAAATGGAAATGTATGTAAAATAATTCCTTGAAAGAATCATAAGAATAGCGAGGCTGGAATTGATTTAAATGTTTGTTTTAGTATAGCACTTGCTTGTATGAGATTCTTTGATCACCTTAAATTGGACAATAATAATATTATGATTTAATAAATAAATGGATTCATGCATACCATAAAGTGAGTCACATTGCATTTAGGTTATTATCCTTGGGTGAGAAGGATAGTAAGCTCATGTCAAAAGCAACACTTGGCGGAGTGTCCGAAAGCAATTACTTGGTAGCGTTAAGGAAATGCTTGGTGGAAGATCCGAAAGCAAGACTCAATTCAAGTAGGCTTCATATGCTTAGCGATATTAGTCGAAAGCATAAATTTTTTTTACTAAAACTACTTGTTTGAGGTTATGTATCACCAAACCCTGAACGGAGGGCGCAAATCCATTCAACATATAGTTCCCGAAAACTATATACTTTGTTTGCCCACGTATATGTTGCATTCCATTTGTTTGATTAAACAACTTGTTTGAAATTTTGTTACAAGAAGTTATTTATGGAAATAATTCTCACTAAGCCTGTTAGCTTATACCCCCATAGATATCTTTTGCAATTCCCCTATTTGTGGTTGAGGCCACGAGGACCCTGTAGTCAGGTAATTTCTTTTTGGATAAGGAAATCCTAGATGAAGCTTAGTGTTGGATAAGATGTACAATATTCTTGTAATAGATTTGTAATTAAGAGAAATGTCCCTAAGTTTGTAAAAACACTGATACAAGTAAATGAATATTGTGAATCTTTTTTTCTTAATATGTTATTATATCTTCTTAAGCTTCATCATTCCATGTATGGTCCTCTAAATTTGTGAGAGCACGCGTTACACTTAATATCAAAGCTTTTGGGAATGGCTAAGGTTGTCATACTTAAGTTTTAATATTGAGTATGGTGGATGTTACGTTCAGGATACCCCTTGAGGCATGACACTAGTTAGGATCAACTCATTTGTGTATGTCGAGTTTACGTTATATAAATGATATTTCCTAGGTTTTATATTATTTGTTTCATTTAGCCAAGTTATCTAGTTATTATATGTAAGTTAGGATTGGTTATGGGGTATAGGTAAACCAATCCTTAATTAGCCATATTGTTACGAGTTTCCATTTTTGGCCTTCTAAGAATAGATTCCCATAATCCTCCAATTGCGTATAGTTCTTAGCATTCTATTCTAATTATTATACTAATAACTATGAAAAACTTTTTTTTAGATAAGACATTTGACCTTGATGTGATTGCTTGATTTATACTTTTGAATGTGGTACTTAACTTGTTGAATTTGTGATTTTTAAGTCTTTGGAAGGTTATTTAAGCCTAAAAGAAGGAGTAGATCAAGTTTCATGCAATTTTGATTAAGATTGTCAAAGTTTTAGATTTGTATAGTGCATGAACCCATGTAGACATTATGCAATGCCAGGGGGATACACGACAAAGTACATGGACATGCATTAAGCCGTTATCACACCCCAAAGGGTATCCTATACATAACAGTCCGTCACATACTATACAAGACTTAGGAATCACTACCATAGTTATTCAAAAGTCTTGTATTATATGCAAGGCGTTCCCTTACAACAATAGAATACTTGTACAATTGGAGATATGTAGTTTAACTTAATAGAATAAGCATAAAAATATAAATCACAGATATCTCATGATCATTTACAAAATACTAAGGGGCCTTCTCCTGCAAATATAATAATCAGTCCAGGTATTAATTTTTTAAAACAACCCGAGCATTTAAGGTTTCATATGGAAGTCTATATAAAAGCTAAACATAAACTTCTAGGGGAAACTCCTATTCTCACTTTTACGTGAGTTGGCCAAGTCTTAGAATGCAACCATAGGTACGGGAACTGCAACAAAAAGAAGCTGTGGAGGTATAAGCTACGGTAGCTTCGTGAGTAAATACTTCTAGAATATACATATCCTACAATTACATATATACAATCAAGTTGATTTAATCATCCATATGAAATGCAACAACCACATGGGTAAACAAGATATATGATCAACCGGAAATCATATGTTGAATGGATTTACGCCCTCCATTCGGGGTTAGCAGATTAACAAATTCTGCAGTACTACCTTGAATTATAGTTTTGTTTTATGGCTCACGGGCAACCCATCAACTGTACCGTCTTATGGCTCACGGGCAACCCATTTCATTCATACCGTTTATGGATCATGGAGAACCAACCATGATTAAATACACCATCCCCATCGTGAATTATTATGTCCATATTACATATTAAACCGGATAATCATTAACGCAATTTAATAGGTGACCAATCAATTTGCAAACACTCATTATCATGTCATATAAACTTACATCAATTAATCACCCGGTTTTGATATACTTAGCACATTTTTTTCAACACATCAAGATAGTATACATAATCCCATAATTACCCATCATGCATTTCCAATTTTTATCTTTGCCTATCATTTTAGTGTAACTATAATTTGCAAGCACAATACGGAATAGTAAATAGGAAGTATGACTCACTCAGCTAGGGGTGGGTAAAAAAACCAACCAAATCTAACCAATCCGTAACCAATCCAATCCAAACCGAAAAAATGGTTTCTTTAATGGTTTGGTTTAAAAATTTTCAAATCCGAACCAATCCGTAAATTTATAGTTTGGTTTGGAAAGTAAACCAAACCAATCCGTAAAACCGAACCAAACCATTTTAGAAAAATATAATAATATTTTATTATATGTTTATATGATTTCATTTGATATTTATTATTTGGTGAATATTGATTAAAATCAATTTGTTCATTTTTAATTTTTTTAAGCTCTTGATATGTAATTTTTTGTTGATGATGAACTATTGTTTTTTTTAATAGCTTTTAACTTTATAAAGTATGAAATTTATTTATTCAGTTATAAATTCTTATTATGGATTAATTGTTTAATATATTTTGTTAGCGGATCATTTTATTTGTTGATGAATTTTGTTGATAAATGATTTTTTTATTTTAGCTAAATTCATTGATAGATAATTGACATGATGGTTCTATTAAAAATTATAAATTATGACTTATTATGAATTGGTTGGTGAATGTATTTATTGGTGAATAAATAATTTTATAGAGAACTATATATTAAAAGTATGATGAATTTATAAAGTATTTTTTCGTGGTTTATAATATAAAATTTGTAAAATGATATAAATATTTAAGTATCTACACAAATATAAACAAACTAGAACAAAGAAAATTTTTAGTTAGAATTTTGATTTAATTCGTAATCCAAACCGAACCAAACCTTTATTTAATGGTTTAAAAAATTTCTAATCCGAACCAAACTGATACTTAATGGTTTGGTTTGGAATGGAAAAAAAAAAAACAAACCGTAAATTATGGTTTGGGATTTTAGGAAAAACCGAACCAAACCGATCCGTGCCCACCCCTACACTTAGCCATGGATATCGGTGTCTATTCATAGTAATCGGGGGGTAAGGAATCCTTTGATCCAAAGTCACCTAAATGAAAGAAATACCCAAATGAGAAATTCAAACCATAACTAATTCCAACTTAAAACTTTCAAGTTCGTAATTTGCGTAGTTATTGGAAATTGCAACTTAAAACGATAATAACTTGGTCATTTTAACTCATAATTTCACAAATAAGCAGTCGATTTCCATCTACTTCGAAAGATCTTTCTATTTATGATGTTATTCCTAAGTTTTGAAAACTTTTAGGTCTTAGAAAGCTTGGATCAGATCTGATCAATAGCTAAAAACTGCATTTCTGAAATTGTTTTGTGAACTTTACATTGTTTCTACCAAGTATATTATATATATATGCAATATCAACAAGTTATTATCATGACTGTCATGTTATGAGCTATCTATATGTATATTCTTGATGATATTTGGTTAAAAGGAATTTTTTTAGAAAACTTTTACTTTGCAAAAATTTCAAAAATACTTGACTTAGAAAAACTATTTTATTTCTTGCAAATTTACCTTTGTTTTTACTAAAATAAAGCCTTGGTGACCTATATGCCTAATACCTTCATTATTTTAATAAATTTCTTCATTTAGGAGTTAGAAAATAGATGTTTAGGTAGGGGTTTTGCCTAATTACTAATTTTACAAAAATTATAAGGAATGAAAATAGTGTTTGATTTATGTTTTGAAACCCTTCCGTTGTTTTAGGATTGTACTTTGATAAAAATCCATTTATTCTTGTCAAAGTTAAGTCCTTACTACATCTATTCTCTAAGGCTTCTATTTTTCTATTAAAATCCTCATTTTGGAATTTAGAAATAGGTGTTTAAGTGGGGGTCATTTCTAAATCCGAGTTTTTGTTAAATTGTTTTGTAGTTATTTCTTGGGTAAAACTCATTCAATCTTTTTAAAATTAAGTCATAATCAAACCTACTCCTTAAGGCCCTCATTTCCTTAATAAAACTCTTATTTTGGAGTTGGAAAATAGGTGTTTACTTAGCAACTCCTAGTTACGAGTTTCAAGTTCTTGTTGGAGTTGAAACAAGTTCTCACTTGACTTTTGTAACATTTTCTTATTTTGAAAATATCTCTTAGTAAAACTAGATCTAACTCGTCAAAATCATTTCTTTATGATACCTATTCCCTAAGCCCTTTATATTTAATGTAAAATCTTCATTTGATAGTTGGAAGGATTTCAAAATGGTTGTCTCTTTCCATCCAAATTTCAAAAATCATTTTTGATGAAAACTGTCAAGCCCCAAGGGGTACCCTAAACGTAACAGTCCGCCACACTCAATATTAAAGCTTAAGTATGACAACCTTAGCCACTCCTAGAAGCTTTGATATTAAGTGTAAGGCATCCTCTCATAAATTTAGAGGACCATCTATGGAATTATGAAGCTTAAGAAGATATAATAACAGATTAAGAAAAGAGGATTCATAATATTCATTTGTTCATAATAATGATCTTACAAAACTTAGGGGCATTTCCCCCAGTCACAAATCTATTACAAAAGTATTTCTACATCTTATCCAACACTAAACTTCATCTTGAAATTCCTTAACCAAATGAGAAATACCTGGCTGCAGGGTCCACGTGGCTTCAACCACAAATATGTGAACTGCAAAAGATATCTATAAGAGTATAAGCCAATAGGCTTAGTGAGAACTATTTCTATAAATGACTTCTTATAATGAAACTCAAACAAGTTATTTAGCAAACAAATAAAATGCAACAAACACGTGGGCAAACAAGTAATATAGTTTTCTGGGAACTATATGTTGAATGGATTTACGCCTTCCATTCGGGGTTTGGTGACACGTAACCTCAAAACAAGTAGTTTTAGTTAAAAAGATTTATGCTTTTGATCAATATCGCCAAATATATTAAGCCTACTTGAATTGAGCCTTGCTTTCGGACTTTCTTCCAAGCATTTCCTCCATGTCGCCAAGCAATCGCTTTCGATCACTCTGCCAAGTGTTGCTTTCGACCTAAGCTACTATCCTTCTCACCTAAGGATAATAACCCAATGCAATGTGACTCACTTCATGGTATGTATGAATCCATTTATTTATGATATCATAGCATTATGATTACCAAATTTAAGGTGATCATCGAATTTCATACAAATCAAGTGTTTATACTAAAACAAACATTAAATCAATTCCGGCCTCGATATTCTTAGGATCCTTTCATTGAATTATCTTACATACATATTCATTTGTCTTTTCTTAATTCTAATGCGACTAGATTACAAGCACAATCAAGTAAAGCATTTTAAGGAAATAAACTCATGATGCCATGCCAACAAATCTTCTACATGGATGAGTCGCTCACACATCCTATTAATCGAAATAGTCCTCAGGGTATAGGTATTCTTCCTCGAAATCATCTAGTCAAAGAAAATACCTAGGATTAGTATTTCTTGATGATTTTCTTGAATTTTGACAAAACAATGTCATGAAAACGTCAAAGTTCGTATAAATGAGAATTCCAATTTAAAATGGCCATAACTTGATCATTTTAACTTGGAATCGCGCATTTAATATACCGATTTCTATCTACTCGAAATGATCTATCTATTTCTAATACTATTTTTATCAAACTAAACCATTTAGGCTCCAAAACAGTGGTGATCAAATTCACCACGAATTTTCCCAATCCAAAGGCAATTTGTCTTAAAAATTAAATTATTCAAAATTTGTTTGATAAATACTGAGTTATCTATATAGTTGAAAATTCCCTTTTTATAGCTACTTAGCTCATATTTTATTCATGCTCAAGTATTTGTTGTCCAATCATGTTTCTTGAGTAAAATAATGTCAATTAGGAGTTTAGAAAATTATAGTTTACAAGAAATTCATTTTGTAAATCTTTTGAAATGATTATTTTGATTCTTTTGTTTTCAAAGAATTACTTTATGTTTGACTTATTATTTTTCCTAGATGATTTTTTGAAAAGAAAATTTTCTTCTTTTCTAAATTCCCTATATTAGTGCTATTTTTCCTATTTATTTTTCTATACAATTTTTCTTTGACCATTTGTTTGAAAATATCTTATTTTGAAAATTCTCATTCCTTTCTCATAAGGTTTTTTTTATATTATGTTTTCATAAAATCATTTTGTATTAAAAAAATAATTTTCTTTTTGAAAAACAAAGTGATATAGAAATGATTTAAAAAGCTTTTCAAAACAACAGTAGTTTCTAAAATTGTAGTGAGTTCTTCTATAACTTGGAAAGGAATGACTTTATTTTTGTTAAACTATAGATTTTATTTCATATAGACTTATTCCTAAGTGATAAAATCTCCTTTTTATCAAATATTTTTAGAGCTTAGAAAAATTTGGATAACAATCTTAATGGCATAATTTATGAGAATATAAAAGCAAGCAAAAATAACATAAATAATAAATAAAGTCAAGTATTCGGAGTCTTAGTTTCTTCAAGGCTCCCGGGACTAAGAAGTAGACTAGTCCCAAAATAAAACAAAATGAAAGAAAGAAAATTTTGTTTTGACATGATGAGGATAAGTCTAAGACTAGAGACTAGTCTTAAAATAGCAAGAAATAAATAAATTGCAATGAAAGAAATAAATAAATTACTTTGCATGGAAATAAATAAATTGCAAGTGAGCTTATATGCTCTAAAGAATATGTATATATATATAGATACATAATACTTAGATATAGTAACAATAATATGAAGAAAATAACAACATAAACATAAATAGATTTTCATGAACAAGAACAATACATGAACATAGTGTAGCTTCCATAACATTTAGTTTTTGTAAACTCACACCATGGTTATGTAAAGTTACATGACATATGTTGGTCCCGAAAAGATAACCAAGAGAGGAGTGAATTGGTTATAAAATTTACTTTTATAAAAATTTTGAATAAATTTCACACCACGTAGTTATTCAACTAAAATGGCTTTGAAACTTTCTTAAAACAATAAACTTAATAATTAAAAACTTTGAACAATAATTCGGATCAAAATGATTTGCTTAAGCTCATGAAAAATCAAATATCAATTCAAAATTTTTACTCCTAGAAACCTTCTGACTAACTTCCTGATTAAGAAAATATAAGTGAGTTACTCTCTTATCAATCTTCTGACCATATATCACAGTTATGAACAACAAATAAAATTACACAAATTTAAAGAGAGATAAGGGAGTAGAGAGTGCAAAGTCGAATTATAGAGGTACCGCCTTGAGTGTCAATCCTCTTTTCCAGCTCTAAGCCAGTGTCCCGGTATTCCTCATCGGTTGTGTGATCACGCTTTTTCTATATATGCATTTTAAAAATCTTTTTAGTTATATTCAATTTCCTTTAAATGAGCATATCTTTAATCGACAGTGTATCGGGTACGTATGCAGTAATAAAATTTCGGTGAATACCGAGTCGGATCCACGGGGAGTGAGGACTGGCTATTAACTATATCACTCCAATTCATAGCTAGGAAAATCAAAAGATGTTTCTATTAATAAAACTAAACTACTAAAAATCTTGGATTTCTAGACCTCAAATAGAATTAGGTTTAGAGCCAATCAAATCTAGAAATAAATTGAATGTTTGCTATTGACCAAAAATGCACTTGTCAATCCAAATCATCAATGGGTTCAGTTTTTCAAGAATGAAGAACAAGATAACTATTCCTTTTCCCAAAGTCAACCATTACCCTAAAATTACCAGTCAATGTTCCCTATCCCTAGGAAAGTGATTAATTGACAATTATTTTCTAATTGACCAAACCCTAATAAAATTACAACCCATATCCCTATGTGAAATGAAATCCTAATTAGATAATCAAAAAATTGATTAGAATAGAATTTCCCAATTACAATCTTAATCATTCATAAATTCCAGATTAAATCCAAAATTGCATGATTTGTGAAATAATATTGATAATCCGAATATGAACAAGTAATCAATCAACAACGGGAATCATCAATCATATAATCCAAATAAAAGACTCAAAACCGATTTAGGAACACAAGAAATCAAGCATCAAACAACATCCAATAAGAGGATATAAGAAAAAGAACAAAATAACCTTGTCAATGGAATCCTGTTCTTGAAATCCAAACACAAATGTTGTTTTCCACTTGAATCCGGTATGGAATCCTATATCAAATTAAAAAGTTAACTTGTCATGCCCCAGAGGATATCCTAAACGTGGCAGTCCACCGCATATAATATTAAAGCTAATGAATGACAATCCGCACTCACACAGGAGCTTTAACATCATGTGTAAGGCGTGCTTCCAAGATAGTAGGAGACTCACAGGGGTATTACGTTTAAATAGATAGCAAAAGCAAGCATAAACTTAAATATATAAACAGAAGATCTTCATCCCATAATAAGTTCGTACATCATCTTAGGGGCATTCCCCTGCCTTAAAGTCTTTAATCAACTATACTAATAACAAAATAAACATAACTATCACATATGTCTACTATAGAGATTTTTCCTAGAAGTCTATGCTCAAAACTAAAAATACATAAACTTCCTCCAAAAACTCCTAGTAGCGTAAGCTCATACCTGGCACACTGGGCTCCTCGGGGCCAACCATAGATAATCAAACTGTAATAGAAAACTATAAGGGTATAAGCAAATCTAGCTTAGTGAGATAATTCCTAATTATATAACATTTCCATATAACAATCAAGTTATTTAATTCAAACATATGTAATGCATCAATCACATGATCAACCAAATACACAAGATTAACTGGAAATCAAGTGTAGTATGGATTTAACGCCCTCCATAACAAGGGTTGGGTGGTTACGGCCCATAGACCATCAATATTTGCAGATTTACGGCTCCTACTTGCCCTGTAGACTTCCTGGCTCCTACTGGCCCATATAGACTTACCGGCTCCTACTAGCCACCACTACCACTTCCTCGTTTCCCCACATGAAGAATAGTAGCGAAATAAATGTGACTCACAAGCATGATATGCATGAATGAATTTTAATTTAACATTTAACCATATAAGTTGGATTCATGTTAAAGGTGATTAACCATAATTTCATCAAATCAATACAAAAGTCACACTTTTATTTAGCATATCATCTTTCGATATACTTAATTTTCATTCAACAATTATTTCATAACATTTGTTCATTTATCTTTTCCTAAATTTCTAGTTCCACTAATTACAAGTACAAACAAGGAAATGTAACTTAGGAAAAGAATTAACTCACTCCATGATCAGTAGGTCTAATCAAAATAGTCCTCCAGGTAGACGATCTCTGGTCCCTCGTCACCTAAACAAAATGGGATACCCAAAATGAGTCTTTCATAAAACTTCTATTCTTGAATATTCTAAATTTCTCTTAAAATTGCGGTAAAATCGTTATAGAAGGAAATTCCAACTTAAAATGGCCATAACTTGCTCATTTTAACTAAAATTTTTGCGTATAATACGTTTTCTACCTACTCGAAAAGATCTACGCATTTCTAAGCTTATTTTCATAAAACTAAGTCGTTTGTTCCGAAAAGATAGCGAGCAGATTTGCCACGAATTTACAAAAACTTGTTTTCCTTCTTGTAAATAAAGCTCATTTGAAAAGATAAATATTTCAAGTATTTTGTAAACTTTTTGAAAGGTATATACATATATGTAATGACTCATAACCGATGTATGAAGTAAATGAAGTTGTCTCAACTTATGGAAAGTAAGGTTTTAAAAGACTTTGAACTTGAGATTTTGTTGGAATATTTATTTTACTTTTGAAAGACCTTAAGTTATTTGTGATAAATATTTTTTTCTAAATTTAGTTTCTTTAAATTCCTAAGGAGTAGTGGTTTTATTTTCTAAACTTAGATTCCAACAATTTTGTAAAAGTTATGACAATTTTCTAAGAATATTTTAGCTCCTTGGTTTCTTGGGATTATTTTATTTTAATGAAAAAGGGGTTCTACTTGTAAAAAGATGAAGATATTGTAAAACTTTTGTTTACTTCATAAGTCTTTTGTATGTTTGTAAAAATCTCTTATAAGTTCCTCTAAACATTAACTCCATATTTTTATTTCTAGAGGAAAAACTTTTTATTCTTAAGAAAACATTTCCTTCATTTATTTTGTTGAGACAAAACCATTATGTTCATATGCATATGAATCATAAGCTATGAAAATATGAAAAGAACATAATAACTTAAAAGAATAAGCATATAAAGAAATAAATCAAGTATTGGGACCTTAGCTTCATCAAGGTACCCCGGGACTAAGAAAAGACTAGTCCCGAAAAAGAATAAGAATTGTTTTGACTTGACGAGGACAAGTCTAAGACTAGAATGACTAGTCTTAAAATCAACTTGAAATAAATAAATTGCACTAAAGTAAATAAAGTGCATGAAAGATAAATAAATTGCAAGACAATGAGCTTATATGCTCTAAATAGTATATATATAGCTATATAGATATATTAGACAGTTATGAACATAAGTGAACATAAAGGAATTGTGATCATGAACAAAAACAAAGTATGAACCTATTGTTGCTTTCTTAACCTTCATGGTTTTAGAAAACACACATTAAGTTCATACTAAGTAGATGAACATAGGAATTTCTTGAAGAATTTTTCCCTAAAGGAGATGAACTAAAGAGAACTTCTTGGAAGAACTTTCTTGGAGAGAATTGAAGAGAAATTTTGAGAGAGTAATTTTAGTGAAGAAGTGGTGTGAAAGAAGTGAAGTATGAGGGGGTATTTATAGGAAAATGTGGGAGATAATTTGTGTTAATTAAATAAATGAAAAAAAAACAAATTGATGAATGGAGGGGGGTGGCCGGCGCCATTTTGGGTGCATTGGGGAAGACAAAATTTATTTTTTTGTTATTTTGTTAATTAAAAGTAAGAAATGAAAGATGTGAAATTGTATTGAAAATGAAAATGTGTAAGAAATAGGTATATGGCTTGTAAGAGTAGGTTGTAAGAAAAAGTAGAGATAGATGAATAGTGTAGAATAGTAGAAAATAGTGTAATGTAAAAGTAGACATGACAATTTAATGCCGGTAGTAAGAAAATAGCGTATAAAAGCGATATCTGATATTTTTAGCTACCGAAAAATTACGAAATTGATATTTTTGGAAATCTCATATTTTTACGAGTCTAAGGTATATTGGAATATTTTTCCTATCCCGGGCTTTGGACATGTTTTTCAAGAACTACGTCCGATCGGGTTCAAAGGACACTCGAATTCCTCAATCTGATATTTTTATATAACCTATAGCTATTACGAACTATTATAGCTAACTTTTCCAACTTCGTTTTCTAGGGCTTGAGAAAACGGCCATGCCGAGTTAAGCGGTTATGATAAACTAGGGTTTTGGTAGACTTATGAATCCGGTTGACTTCCGATTAGGGTTTAAGCTTTAAATTGGATAAAAAAATTCGGGGATTTACATAACTACTTTAGTGTTCTAAACCCTAATCTATCAAGCAACTATGGAGGAAAAACAGGAAAATCGTGCCTAGGGTTTCTTCTTCTTTTTTTTTTCAAATGACAACATGATGAATATATATCAAGGGTTGCAGGGGAGCTATGCCGGCATTAAAGCCGGTGGCCTTTAATTAAATTTGACCGGCCTTTAATGTGAAAATTAATTTTCGAAAGCAATTTTGAATGTACATCGGCGGCATAACCGTTCCAGTTGTCGGCATATAATGAAAAGTTACAAACCGCTTGATTTTTCCTTATGAACGCTGGGGGCTTTGATTCTCATTGTGCCAGCGTATCTTTAAAATTGCAGAAGCTAGCTTAATTTCTTCTTCAACATGGGCAGCGTTCGATCCGACTTTAAAATTTTGCATTTTATACAGGTGCAATACCGGCTTAAAGCCGACAGCGTAGCCAAGGATTTTTCCGGTGTATGTATAAAAATTTGCAGCGCTTGTAAAGATTTTTTCTAAGTTGGCAGCGTAGCTTCCTTAATGGCTGGTGTACTTTTGTTTTTATCCAAAATTGATCAAAACTTCTCCAATTTGCATGTATTTGATTCATAAGTCCTCAATGACCTAAATTAACATGATAAACACACTTAAGTACTATTTCCACTTGATTTCTATAAAATCTATAATAGATAAACATAATTTGTTTATTGCAAAATTGAGTAAAATATGACTTTATCATTGTGTTCTACTATCCAATCAAATCAATAAAAGTTACAAGAAGTTCTTGCCAATTCTCTTTAGCTACAATTCACTTAGCTTGATTCTCCTAATCAATCAATCTACTAAGCCTACTTGTAACTCTCAACTCACACTAAATGTGTAAAATCAAATCAGAGGAATAAAAATTAAGTTTCCTCAAAAGAATTCGCTTAAGGAAAAATAACAGTAGAATATGACAGTTTTTCTCATAAGGAGCTTTGATCACTGTTGCAAGCTGATTATCACATTAATCTTCTTCTTTCTTCTGAATTGTATTTCAACATATAAAATCTCATTCAATCTAACGGCTAGAGAATCAACAACAGATAAACTTGGTCCTAGTCTTGCGCGTTTTCCATCCCAAAAAATCTGCTCGTGTTTAT
This sequence comes from Combretum micranthum, assembly GCA_024138025.1. Taxonomy (NCBI): domain Eukaryota; kingdom Viridiplantae; phylum Streptophyta; class Magnoliopsida; order Myrtales; family Combretaceae; genus Combretum; species Combretum micranthum. The sequence continues at coordinate 158,831 of JAMXBD010001168.1, forward strand.
CCTTTGTTTCTCTCAATTTGAATTTTGAATTTTGAATTCTTGAATTAATCTCAAAATCTCTACTTCAGAAGATAATTCCAAATATCTAACAACTTGTGTGTTTATCTTCTATTGAAAATTCGGACTTGAAATCATCCGTAGTTGAGCAAATTCCATGTCTGGTACTGTACATGCTCTATCCAAGCTTTCTACGTTTTTCGAATTAAAAAAAATCCTTGGACATATTCCATAATATGAATTGTGTTTCATAAGCACTTCATATTATGCACACTAATTTTCTCCTCAAAATTAATCATTGTGTAAATTAATTTTCAAATATGATCTGTCCTTCTTCAAAAATATGTTAAAAAAATATCAAATACTCAAAATTTGATCCCTATGGATTTTGAACCGACTTTGTGGAACACATTGAGCATAGTACCAAATTATACTCAACATTGGAGCTAGATCTTCAAAAATTAAATTATGAAATGAAGATCATGTAATTTTATTATAGTTCATTAATCTTCTGATGTTCCTTCTGATAGGTAAAAGAAAAACATGCATTTCACTATGGAACCTTCTGAGTGACTTTTGATATACAAATTGTTTTTAATGAAAATCTTCCAACCTTCTGATATACTTTCTAATAAAATTTTATCTTATAAACATCTAAGGTTGTACACTAAATTTAATATGTAAGAAATCATTTAATCCTTTTTGTTATCATCAAAATCATCATTTGAGAAAAATCAACAACATGAGAAGAAATTATAAAGAAAAGTTTACCTAAAGAAGGTTTTTGAAGTGTTATGTGGTTATGAGTTTTTGTATAGGTAGAAGTGGTTTTGAGATTATTTTGAGAGAGTTTTGGGAGGATATTTGAAGAGAGTTTTGAGAGGAGGATTTGAGAGTATGATTTAAATAAACATAAAATAAAACAAATTGAGGGGGGGGGGGGGGGGGGGGGGGGGTGGGGGAAGTGCAGCCATACATTGAGGGGGAGAGAGAGTATTTCATTTTGTATTTTTGTTAAATAAATGTAATATTAAGTAAGGTAGATGTGAAATAAAGTTATGGGAAAGGTAAAAAGTAAATGTTATAGGTTATGGTGTTGTAAGAAAAAGTAGAGAGAAAAGAATAGTGTAGAATAGTAGTAAATAGTGTAATGTAAAGTAGATATGACTAATAAAGTACCGGTGGTAAAAAAAATACGTATATAATTGCAATATCTGTTATTTTTACTTACCGAAAAATTATAAAATTGATATTTTTGAAATCCTTATATTTTTACGAGTCTAACGGTATATTCAGAATATTTTTACTATTCCGAGCCCTGGGACACTTTTTTCAAGAACTGGTGTCCGATCAAGTTCAAAACGATTCACGGTTTTATTAATCTGATCTTTTTAAGCTTCCTTAGGTAATTATGAATATTCTACATACTAAACTCTTGCTTACTTTTTCCGAGTTGCTTATTCTTGATTGTCGAACTTAAGCTATTACGTCTAACTAGGGTTTTGTTGACTTTAGGGTTTTGGTTGACTTTTGGATTAGAGTTTTAAGCTAAACCAATTTCAAAAATTTAGGGATTTACAAAAACAAAAATAGAAGTCAACCGGATTTCTAAAGTCAACATAACCCTAGTTTACCGTAACCGTTTAAGTCCGACATTCCTGTTTAAGAAACCCTAAGGAAGTAAGAAAGAGTTTAGTGAGTAGAATAATTCGTAATTATCCAAGGTAGCCTAAAAAGATCAGTTTAGTAAAACCGTCATTCGTTTTAAACCCAATCGGACACAGTTCTTAAAAAACGTGTTCCGGAGCTCGGAATAGTAAAAATATTCCGAATATACTGTTAGACTCATAAAAATATAAGATTTTCAAAAAGATCAATTTCATAATTTTTTGGTAGCTAAAAATATCAAATATCGCATTTATACGCATATTTTCTTACTACCGGTACTTAAATTGTCATGTCTACTTTACATTATACTATTTGCTACTATTCTACACTATTTATATATCTCTACTTTTTCTTACAACTACTCTTACAACCCATTCCTCTATTATCTTACACATTTTTCATTTCCAATACAACTTCACATATTTCATATCTTACTTTTAATTAATCAAAAGATAAAAAAATAAATTTTCACTCCCTCTCTCCTCTCAAAATAGCACCGGCCACCCCTCTCTTTCTTCCCATTTGTTTTATTTTCAATTTATTTAATTAACACAAATTATCTCCTACATTTTCCTATAAATACCCCCTTATACTTCCACTTCTTTCATACCTCTCTTCTACTAAGTTACTCTACAAAATCTCTCAGAAACTCCTCTTAAGAAGCTCTCTCAAGTGTAGTCTTTTAGGTAAATTTTCTTCAAGACTTCCATATGTTCATTTACTTAGTATGAGCTTAGTGTATGTTTTTTAAAACCATGAAGGTTAAGAAAGCAACAATAGGTTCATGTTTTGTTTTTGTTCATAATCTACTTTCCTTATGTTGTTTTTATGTTTATAACTATCTAATATATCTATATAACAATATATATATATATATATTATTTAGAGCATATAAGCTCATTGTTTTGCAATTTATTTACTTTCCTTGTAATTTATTTACTTCCTTGCAATTTATTTACTTTCATGTTATTCTTAAGACTAGTCTTACTTCCTTGCAATTTCTTTTTCTTTTGGGACTAGTCTTTTCTTAGTCCCGGGATACCTTGATGGAGCTAAGGTTCCAATACTTGATTTATTTCTTTATTAGCTTATTCTTTCAAGTTATTATGTTTCTTTATGTTTCCATAACTTTATGATTCATATCCATGCATGAACATAATGTTTTTATCTCAACAAATAAATGAGGAAATGTTTTCTTAAAATAAAGATTCTTTTCTATAAATAAAAGTAGGAAGTAAACTTTTCCAAAAACTAAGAAATCATCTTAACAAACTTAGAGGAGTTCATAAGAGATTTTATAAACATACATAACATAAAAAGGAATTTTGAAGTAAACAAAGATTTTACAACAACTTCACTTTTTCTTCCAATGATAGAAATTCTTTTCATTAAAATGATCTCAAGAAATCAAGAAATTATTTCTCTAAATATAGAAGTATTATTGTAACACCCTGAATTATACATCTATTTAATTTTTGGTAATTGTTAAATAGATAGTAATGTCTGGTAGAAATTTTAGAAATGTCCGAAAAACCATCCCCGCTTTTTGAATTTAAATATTGGTAATTACAATATGGACAAAGACTTGATTAAAAAAAATATATAAACATAAACTATACCTATATCAAAGAAAAATTTTCCGTAAGATATAACAATAATAATATGATTAATATATAAACTAAAAACCAATAAAGATAAGAAAAATAATAAATTAGATCCCAAAAAATAATTCAAAAGATACAATTAAAAGATAAACACTATAAATTTGTAATAGTAGAATATAAATAAAGTCAAATTAAAGACAATTTAATTATTAATTAGGTCATAAATATCAAAACACTAATAATTTAAACCTTAAAGGATAAATTATAATTTACGATAATAGATACAAAAGTTGAAAAATAAAAATCTTAATTTAAAAATTTTAAGTATACCATAGTGTTCAGAATATTTAATATAATAGCTACGTAAATTTTTATTTAAAATTTATCAATAAGTATTTATCATACGTGTTAATTAAAACAAAAAAAAAAATTAAAACTTCCAAACCATTTCCATTTTGCTTGCTGCCCCGCACGTTTTGGCCTATAAATACCTTGTTTGTTCATTTACCTTACCATATTCTTTTCTCCTTCTCTCTTCGGTCTGCTGTCCTTCATTTTCATTTTTCCATCTTTCTCTCTCTCTCTCTCTCTAAAAAGTGTTCATCGGAAGACTAAGCTTAAAAAAAAAAAAAAAAAAAGCAAAACAACAACAGCTTCAACGTTCCAGGAAAAGAAGAAAAGAAAAAAAAAAGAAAAGAGAAGAAATCTTCTCCGGGAGAAGAAGAAAAAAAAAGAAAAAGAAATAAGAAAATAATAGAAAATGAATCTAGAAACTCCTCCGATCTTCAAAAGCCCATATCTTTCACATACGACAACCGATTCCAATTCCGGAAGTGGTGTTGTGATCGTGGCGATACGCTCTTCAATTCAAGACTATACAAGATTAGGTTTCGGTCACTCTAAAGTTTTACTATTATGATCCGATACGTAGAAGTTTTCATAATATTATGAGTTTTAATATTAGTTTTTATTATAAATATACATATTTACATGCATATATAATGATAATAATATAAAATTATGTCATGCTAGTATGTGTATTTGGACTAGTTGATATTACATTTCGCTTATCAAATAGATAATAAATTGATAAGTAAAAACGCTAGATGATAGAAAATTAATTTTAATATTAGATAATTAATATTTAGAGTTTATTTTTTTTAGTAAATAGAAATTTAGAGATAAATCGCTAGAGTTGTAATATACCGATATGATCAATAATTGATCAAAATCTTCTAATCTAAAGCCTAAATCAAAATTATGATTCATAAACATGAAAGTTATAATATTTAACCCTATATAGACTAAATCCGAGTTTAGCCTATTAGATCTGGAAACTCTAATCGCGTAGGTAAAAAAACCTAAATCTATCCGATTCCGTAGATTTTAGAATTTACTTTTCAACTTAAAAACATTGTAAGAAAAATATAGACCTTGACTATAGAGATAGAGGTAGTATAATACTGAAAAATTCTCAAAACACTAAAAGTTAAGCGTGCTCATTACCTAGGATGGGTGACTCCTGGGAAATGAATAGTAATTTTCCAAAACGAGTAATATCTCGATAAATATAATTCAAAGACAATAACTAGTGGCTTCGAATTGAATTATTAGATCTTTAAAGTATATCAGTTAACAAATGATGATTTAAAGATAAATCGTTAGGATTGAGATGTAACCGCTAAAACTAGATATTAGGTATAATTTACATAAATAAGACTCAAACTAAGATTTTAATATCGAAAACACTAAAACAAAAATATTCTTAACTTATATAAACATTCGTTATGTTTTATAAAATAAAACTTAGCTAAAGAAATAATTAGAATTAAGTAAAGTAAACCTATAGCGTAGTTCTGACATTTAAAAATAATGAAAATATTCTATGATAGTTTAAATAATTTAAAATACACACAACATATACTCATGAGTAGAAATGGAATTAAGGAGGAAATAAAAGCTGAGAAAATAGTAGAACCCTAGTATATAAGTTTTAGCCCTATAAGAAAATTTTACTTGAATTTGATAAATGGAACATATTTGATCAATAAAAAGACTGAATATATATAATTAAACTTTAATATATTACCCTATATACAAATATGAGTTTCATATCATACGTAGAAATAAGATTTTGATACATAAACGCGATATGATTTAAGTATTATATAGATAAAAGGTATTTAGCTTTAAATCTATTAGATATACTCAATAACAAACCTTTATAGACATATGAAGATTTCAACACATATAAAAGAATAAGATTCCTAGAATAAAATTTAAGTAATTCAATTACAAATTAGAAAATCAAGATAATATAAATTGTAATTGAATGATTAAACTTAACCAAGAATTCCGTAACTCTAAGTATAAAATTAAACGTTTATAAGACTATAAGGATATAAAGTATAGATTAATGAAAATCATAAATATTAGTCGATATAATCAAATTAACTGGAGTTACATACTTAAAATAAGATCAAGACAATCAAAATGAAAATAAGTATAAATATGTACGCTTTAACTAAAAAGTAGAGTAATGAACTTAAATTAAGTTTAATCACTAATACTTTGTGAAATAAACATTTACAAAGAATTAAACTTGAAATAATAATTAAGAATACCAAACAAGAAACCTAGGCATCATTGTGATACCTTTCGAACCCTTAAAGTAACATAAGGAAAAATATACAAAATGATTAGTTTTAACTTAATAATTAAAAACTATATTCGATAAGTTTTCCAATGACTACTTATGCTAAAATCTAAGTGAAAACGAATATAATATTCCCAATTTAAGATTTCGTGATTAAACTCGATATTTGAAAACATTTAAAATACTTCTCTTAAGAAAACTAAGATTATACAAATTTTATAGTTTAACTTACGAAGCGTAGCCTTTACAAACTTCAAAATGTCTAATTATGTGTTAAGGTTAGATTAAGAACGTTAAAACCCGAAGTTTAAGACACAAATACACAATAGGTTTCTTTATATGAATAATAGTATAGTAATAAGTATCTGTTATCTAAATTCTCAGGGGAGACAGATCTGTCTTCAAGTTTTCTTGTAGACTTCTATGACCATTAAGCAAGAATAAACAGGTGAGTATATTCCGATGACCTTCATATCTGCTTGTGCTTGTAGGTTTAGAGTATGATATTTTGTTAATATAAATTAAATGATTCAAGTATGGGATTGGGAAATTTACAATCTTGTGGTTGCTCGTGTTTGTTATCTGTGTTTGAAAATACTATACATTATTCAGAACGTTAAGTATTGAGTGTTGTCTAATCATTTTGATCTTTGCGAGTGTCTGATAATTGTCTGATCGCCAAATAAATGGACTTAATGACTATTGGGTGATAATCATAATATTGATCATGCATTTCACGATTGCATGTAGAAGGCCATCACCACTACACTTTGACTTGGATGGGCCACACTGTCCCGTGAGGACGGTGAACATGGAGGCGAAGTGGTATATACCTAGTGTGTACCATGGGCCTTGTTCTAGGGGAATGGGAACTAAGTCATCCTGGGGAGACGGCCCACCTCCTAGGATCGCGCCGGGTCATTGTTAAGGATATCTTACTTCAATGGGATGTTGTTATATGTATATTATTTTCTATATATGAAAAACTCCTTGAATAAATTTGATTCCCGAAGTAGTAGCGGTCCGGGTGCTGATGTGTGGATGTACCCCAACCCGGATTCGTTCGAGGGCGTAAATCCAAATATATATATGGTTACCAGTTGGCCATATATTTGTTCATTTGATTGTCTGCATTGCATATGCAGTTTATAATTTGTTTGCTTTTGCTTGAACGGTATGGAACGAGGGTATACTTCACTCAGCTAGTTGTAGCTGACTCCCCAACAGTTTGCTTTTGCAGGCAAGTTGAATACATGGATGGGATAGGATTTGAGTGCAGAGCGTGACAAAGATCAAGTTGTACGAGACTGATAGAAGATTGAGAATTGATAGGTTAAACCTAGTTGAGAGAGTAAACATGAAAATGTAGTCTTTTTCTTAACCTAAACCTAGCTGATATTTTGTGTTAAACCTAGGTTTACCTTATCTTGTCATTTGGTAGGATATCTGATTCTCTGCGGTCTTGTGATCTGTGGAAGTTTCGATATCCAATAAATTATTTTCATAATAAACTTATATATGTATAATACAATGAGAGGATAATTAATTAGAGTCTTGTAAACTCTGACTTGCAAGGCGATCCTCATGTTACGGGTGCACACGTGATATGACGATTTAGGGCAATCCTCCTAGGCCCACATAGGGTCGCGACAATTATTACTTTCAAAAAGTGTTGGAAGCTAAGCTTAGGAAATAAAAATCATTCCTTAAGAATTTAAAGAGATTACGAAAATGAAATTTAGGAAAAGAAAAGAAATACTCATTATAAATAACTTAAGATATTTTCAAAGCAAAATGAATATTTCAAAAACTCTCAAGTTTCAAAATCTTTAAAGGCTTTACTTTTTCAAAATTTGAGACAACTTCATTAACTTCATACATTTGTTATGAGTCAATAAATATATGAATATACATTCCAAAGGTTTACAAGCTATTATGTTGGTCCCGAAAAGATAACCAAGGGGGTGAATTGGTTATATAAAAAATTTACTTTTGAAAATTTAAAAAATTTCACCACTTGGTTATGCTATTAAAAATGGCTTTAAAACTATTAAAAATAATGAACTTAGTGAATAAATAATTTAAAAAACAAGTCAGATTGAAATAATATATTTGTGCTTACGAAAAATCGTTTTCTCCCATAAACCTTCTGACTAACTTTCTGACTTAAGAAATAAAATAAGTTACTCTCTGATAAACCTTCTGACTATAGAACACATGAATAAAACAAACTAAAATTGCACGAAATAAACAGAGATAAGAAAGTGAGATGCAAAACGAATTACAGGGTTCTGCCTTGAGCGTCAATCCTCTCTTCCAGCTCCAAGCCAGGGTCACCGGTAATCCATACCGGTTTTGTTCCACTAATCCAAACAATAAAAATAGTTACAAGAAGTTCACAATTCACTCAGCTTGATTCTCCTAATCAATCAATCTACTGAGTCTACTTACAACTCTAATTCTACAAAGATGAATAACAACAAAACTGAGGAACAAGAGTAAAATATCCTCGACAAATTTGATCATTGATGAACAGTAAAAATAATGACAATATTTCGCACGATGAAAATGACTATTCACTTCTTTTTTATTTTCACACGTATTGGATTCACACCTTCTATCTTGTCTTCCTTCCGTTTTAACTTTGTTTCTCCAACGGCTAGAAATGGAAATGGTAAACTTCGTTTCAGTTTTTCTCGCGTGAAATCAGCTCAAGGAAAAATCTGTTAAACCACTTGTGTTTATCCTATAATTTCATCCATATTTGAATTTTGATTTCTTGAAGTAATCTTGAAACTTCTGCTTGAAAAAATAATCCCAACCATCTAACAACTTGTATTTATCTTGATCTTGAATTTCGGATTTGAAAAACTCCATTGCTGACTATACTTCGTCTGGTACTGTTCATTTTATCCAAATCCATGATTTTCGAACTTTCAAAAATTCTTTGGACACACTCCTTGAAAATCTGAACCATATTTGTAAGTACTTCATATTATGCACACTAACTTTCTCTTCAAGTTAAAATTCGAAATGTTAAGACCAATTCAAGTAAACCCAAATCTATTGTAAATTAAGTTTAATAAAAAATTAAAACCCTGTGGATAATGAACCAACTTTGTGGAACATATTGAATATATTTCCCAAATATATTCAATCATTTGAGCTAGGTCTTCATCAGATCAAATAGAATTATTTTTCTTCATATTCAAGCAAATACACTTCTCTTTCTGATAGACCTTCTGACTGTTATGAATAATCTTGTTCATAAAGAACTTTCCTTCTGCTGAACCTTCTGACCATCATAGTTGTTAAAAAATAACTCTAATCTCCTGAGAAAACTTCTGATAAAACATAACTCATGATAATTGTTATTTCATCTTTTTGTTATCATCAAAATCATTAAATTATGAGAGAATCCAACATATTATATTACCTATCTCTTCAAAATGAGCTTTGGATAAAAAAAGGAAAACAAGTTTATAAAAATTCGTGGTGAATCTGTCCGCCACCTTTTTTGGAGCCCAAACGACTTAGTTTGATGAAAATAAGTTTAGAAATAGATAGATCTTTTCGAATAGGTAGAAAACGGTATATTATACGCGAAATTCCGAGTTAAAATGAGCAAGTTATGACCATTTTAAGTTGGAATTTCTACTTATACGACTTTATCGCGATTTTAAGAAAAGTTTAAAATCTTCAAGAATAGAATTTCATGAAAGACTCATTTTGGGTATTTCATCTTGTTTAGATGGAGAAGGACGTGAGATCACCTTTCCGGAAGATTACTTCGATTAAGATCTACCAACATGGAGTGAGTTAATCCTTTACTAAGTTACATTTCCTTGTTTTGTGCTTGTAAGTAGAAGTACTAGCAATTAAGAGAAAGATAAAATGAACAATTGTTGTGTGACTTGGAATTATGATTGGTTGAATATAAATTAAGAATATCGAAAGAAGGTTTGATAAATAAATTGTGATTCTTGTATTGATATGATGAAAATTGTGTTAATCGCCTTTAACTTGAACTAAACATTATCTCATTAAATATATGTTGGAATTAATTCATGCATATCATAATTGTGAGTCACATTCATTTCACTACTATTCTTCGTGTGGGGAAATGAGGAAATGGTGGTGGTGGCTAGTAGGAGCCGGAAAGTCTACATGGGCTAATAGGAGCCGGAAAGTCTACAGGGCGAGTAGGAGCCGGTAAATCTGCAAATATTGGTGGTCGTATAGGCCTATAACCTCCCAACCCTGACATGGAGGGAGTAAATTCCATGCTACACTTGATTTCTGGTTAATCATGTGTATTTTGTTTGTTCATTTGATTGGTGTATTCTCATATGCTTGATTAAACACTTGTTTGCTATATGGAAATGTCTTGTAGATGGAATTATCTCACTAAGCTAGTTTTATTTATACCCTTATAGCTTTTTGTTACAGTAAGATTACCTTTGGTTGGCCCCAAGGAGCCCCGTATGTCCGGTACGAGTTTAAGCTACTAGGAGTTTTTGGAAGAAGCTATATGTATTTAAGTTTTGAACATAGGCTTCTAGGAAAAATCTCTATAGTAGGCTTATGTTATAGTTGTTATTATTTTGTTGAAAGACTTCTATAGCGGGGGAATGCCCCTAAGATGATGTAAGGATATTATTATGGAAATCTTATGTTTATTTATATAAGTTCTTGCTTGCTTTTATTATCTACTTAAATGTAATACTCCTGTGAGTCTCCTACTATCTTGGAAGCACACCTTGCATGTGATATCGAAGCTCCTGCATGACTAAGGTTGTCATTCATTAGCTTTAATATTATATGCGGCGGACTGCCACGTTTAAGGTCCCCTCCGGGGCGTGACAGTTTAAGTTGGTATCAGAGCGCAAGTTTTAGATAAAAGATAGTAGAAGTAGACTTTAAGTTAGACAGTAAGAAGTTAGAATCTAAGCTTAAGATCTGATCCTCTTCTTGTTCTATTTTGATAGCTAACATTCCCTGAAGTTAAGGAAAAATCCCGAAATTTCCTTAAGGACCCAGATGAGACCTTTGTGAACTACCGTCTTAGGTTGAGAGTCCTATGTGAAGAGTTTACGTTAGTTGAACGACCCAGAAACGCCCAAGAAATGTTTAAGTTATGGAGGAAAGGTTTGAAACATTCTTTATGGAGAAACTTGCCCAAAGAACTACGATTCGATGCCGTAAGCAGACGCAGGTGGAGTGATGTAGAGGTTATCTACGTGGTAGAAAGGATGATGGTTTTTATGTATAGAGAAACCATGCTACAAGAGATGACCTTCATCTTAAAGACGGAAGGAACCCGGCAGGACCCAGACTTCCAAACTTGGAACAAGTTAGGACCCCTTTATATCTATGCACATGACGAGCGGGTGGATCACAACGATTGGCTAAAGGCGGACGCGGAAGAACGATTCTACTGGTATGCCGCCTACAGACGTATTGTCCCCACGCCATCAGAATGTAGCATCCAACTAAACTCCATCGGAATGCAGTTGGAAGTAATCCCAGACGAGGATTTCATCATGGAAGATGCCCAAAGGAATGAAGGAAATGGAGAGACAGAAGGTGATCAAGACCCTAACGAAGACCCAGAACCTGAGGAAAATCCGTCCGCAACTCCTTGGGAACATAGTCCCCTGATTCCCAGTCCGATACCCCTGTGAAGGTTAAGTTAGGACATTCCCATGGAGACAGTAGCAAGAAATAACCTAGTGATGATTTCCGACTCAAAGGAAGAAGAAAGGAGAAATGGCCAGTAATGGAGGAATGCTTTCGATCCAAGTGGATTTTTGCGAAGCAGATCTCAAACCCCTACCATAGCAATGGCACCTGAAGGAGAAGATCAAGAAGAACAAGAGACAACAAACGACACCACTCAAGGAGAAAGGACTTCCATGCATGAAGAAGTATGGCCGTCTCAGGCAGAAATCACCTCAAGGTATAGAGGAAAAAGGATGTCCGTGAGTTAGTATTTGCGACAGTTTGTCAAGAAACATAGAGGTTCCACTAGCCGAAGCACGAACCCGGCACCATCACCAAAAGGAAGAGAAGAGTAAGGAAGGAGGAAGTGAAGGAGATGAGCACAATCCAACGAGTCCAACCAAGCCTTTTCCTCGGATTCGAATAGGCATATCTTTGTTAAATGCACGAATGTTCTTATTTTTGATATGTTTTAAGTATTTCCTATTTTGAATAATTATCTTTTGTTGAGAATGGTTCCAACCTTCTCAAAATATGTAAGGGTTATCACCTTCTTTTGTTTTAATCCAAGGTATTCTATATGTGATTTCATAATTTTTGGATTTGATTGCCTTGAATATTTTCTATGCAAAAGACGTTATTTCTGATCTCTTTCTAAAGATTTAAGAAGTCTAAAACTAGAGTAATTAACAGACGAGGTAGGAGAGGTAAAAGACGTGAACGATGCGCCTCTAATAATGTTCCAGCTGAACTAGAAAATCCCCTAGCAGGACAATAAGCAGCACCACCAAATCCCCCATAAAACCAACAAGGTGATGTTTGGGCTGCAATTAATCAACTAGCTGGTCTAGTCAACAACTTCATGTAGCATGCACAAAACATGCCACCTCCGGTTGCCAATGCACCTGAAGCAACAGTTGAGGCACCTGCACCACCAGAAGCTAAGTCTCAAACTGCTCCTTTGCCAGCACCACCACCGCCTCGACTTTGCTGAAGTTTCCTACTATACTTCATCAAGAGCAATAGATACTTTGACGGGAGTTTTGAAAAGCCAGATGAAGCAGAGGATTGGCTAGCACAGATTGAGAGATTGCTTGCTGCATATGAAGTACCCTATCATCTTCACTTGGATTATGGCACAAATATGTTAAAGTTCAACGCCAGAATATAGTGGGAATCAAAAAGTAGGGAATTGCTGCCACCGGTGACCTGGGCGACCTTTCGAAGGGAATTCCTGGAAAATTACTTTCCTGGAAGTTTGAGGGTACAATACAGTGGAGATTTCCTTCACATATCTCAGAAAGAAAGGACGGTGGGACAATATGAGACGGAGTTCAGTCGTCTACTTCAATATGCATGGGAATCCTTTAGGCACAACGAGGAATTGAAGAGGCAAGTCTTCTTAAGTGGCTTAGACGAAGATTTGAGGATGCGTCTGGAGGAGTTGGATCTAAGGACCCTCCGTGAGTTGGTCGAAAGGCCTCGCATTATAGAGGAGCCAAGAAAAGGAAAAGTAAAGCACCTGAGAAGCGAACCTTTGTGTTCGAAAAAAGGGCTCAAGATAGTTACGGCCGTAGTTTTCAGAGCAAGAAGTTTAAACCCTTCAACAATTACAGAGGAAGTTCTAGTGGTAACAAGGAGGCATTTGAGGTCAAAGTGACATGCTAGAAATGTAAGAAGGAACACTATCCGAAGAGGTGCCCCTTGCTTCAACACAAATGCTATTTTTGCGGAGACCCTAGCCATAAGATCGGTGACTGCCTAAAGAAGGCTTCCACTGTTTGCTTTGTATGTAAGCAAACTGGGCACTTCGCCAATGAATTCCCACAGAGAAAGAATGCCCCAGCTAGACCGTTTAGTTCAATGGGAGGAGCTGTACCGGCGAAGAATGGAAGTAGTAGAGGGAGCAACTCGAGCCGTACTGGAACAGCTATCCATGGAATGAGGATATACAACTTGGAAGGACAGTGGGTGTGTGAAGAGTCGGATGAAGAAGGAGCGGAGTTAGCAGCCATGGATGGAGATTGTGGCCCAGATTTTAGACTGGTGATAGGTTAGAATCAAAACTCCTCTACCTTTGATGCAAGTTATTAAGAATCCTGTGTTCAATTCTTATGCTAGAAGGATAAGGTTTTATACCCGCAAATAGCTTAAGTATACCAATCTTATGATTAGTATAAAAATTCGAGTGCAGGACATGTACGCATAGCTAGTCAAACCGCTTATGCTTTGTTCGATACGGGAGATACGCATTCCTTTATCACCGTTAGCCTGGCTAAACAAACTAGTTTACCCATAGATACTATTGCTACCGGTTTTCGAGTTAAGACCCCCACCGGAAGCATAGTAACAACTAAGGAAGTGCTTAAGGATTGTCTCATGGAGATACAAGGATGTAACTCTAAGTGTGACCTGATAATCTTGGAAATGAGCAAGTACGAAGTAATCTTAGGAATGAGTTGGTTGACATTTGTTAAAGCTTTAGTGGATTGTAGACGTAAAGAGGTGAAGTTTAAGGATCAAAGTGGATGTGAAATAGTGTTCAGGGGAGAATCCACGGTGAAGTTAAACTCATTCGAGTTAATAGATGATGAAGAGATCAACTTAAGTAACATGGACGAAGAAGAAAAGGAGAAACTTGAGTTAGAATCCATACAAGTGGTTAAGGAATTCCCAGATGTGTTCCCTGATGGATTGCCTGGATTACTACCCAAGAGGGAAATCGATTTCGAAATCGACTTATTGGTAAACACAGAACCAATATCAAAGACACCCTACCGGATGGCACTAGTAGAGCTGAAGGAGCTAAAGACTCAGTTGCAAGACTTGTTAGATCAAGGTTTTATCCGACCGAGTGTATCGCTTTGGGGAGCACCAGTGTTATTCGTGAAGAAGAAGGATGGTTCCTGTCATACCCCGCCCCCTCAGGCGACGGTAATGTGATGCCAGGGCAGGCAAACCCACCACTGGCCCCCTAGTGATAATGGCCGACATCCACCCTCAGGTGAGACCCCAACCAACACATGCCTCGCAGGGTATCATGGGCACTATAGGTATTGTTACCCTCAGGTAGAGTTGAACCTAGTCTGCAGCCTCTAGGATTCGAACCCACGACCTGAGGCTTTTGCCTGCCCCAAAGGCAGCACCTCTTACCAATTGAGCTGCCTTTTTATGTCACTCTCCGCCCCCGTAGGCGACAGCAATGCGATGCCAGGGCAGACAACCACCACTAGCCCCCTAGTGATAATGGCCGACATCCACCCTTAGGTGAGACCCCAACCAACACATGCCCGCAGGGTATCATGGGCACTATAGGTATTGTTAGCCTCAGGCAGAGTTGAACCCAGTCTGCAGACTCTAGGATTCGAACCCCAGACCTAAGGCTTTTGCCTGCCCCAAAGGCAACACCTCTTACCAGTTGAGCTGCAGCTTAATTGGTAAGAGGTGCTGCCTTTGGGGCAGGTAAAAGCCTCAGGTCGTGGGTTTGAATCCTAGAGGCTGCAGACTGGGTTCAACTTTACCTGAGGGTAACAATACCTATAGTACCCATGATACCCTACGGGGCATGCGTTGGTTGGGGTCACCATGATGCAATGGTGGTGTCGGCCATTATCACAAGGGGGCCAGTGGTGGGTTTGCCTACCCTGGCATCACATTGCCGTCGCTTGAGGGGGCGGGGTATGACATAAAAAGGTGCCAGCTCAATTGGTAAGAGGTGCTGCCTTTGGGGCAGGCAAAAGCCTCAGGTCGTGGGTTCAAATCCTAGAGTCTGTAGACTGGGTTCAACTCTGCCTAAGGGTAACAATACCTATAGTACCCGTGATACCCTAAGGGGCATGCGTTGGTTAGGGTCACCAGGATGCAATAGTAGTGTCGGCCATTATCACTAGGGGGCCAGCGGTGGGTTTACTTGCCTGGCATTGCATTGTCATCGCCTGCAGGGGTGGAGCGTGATAGTTCCATGTGCTTATGCATCGATTATCAGGAGCTCAACAAAGTCACCATCAAGAACAAGTATCCACTCCCAAGGATAGATGACCTTTTGATCAGCTTCAAGGAGCTAGCGTCTTTTCAAGGATTGACCTACGATTAGGATACCACCGGTTGAGAATTAAACCTGAGGATGTACCTAAGACAGCTTTCAGAACTCGCTACGGACATTACGAGTTTCTGGTAATGCCTTTTGGATTAACCAACGCACCAACAGCTTTCATGGATCTCATGAATCGAGTATATAAGCCCCTGTTGGATAAGTTCGTGATAGTCTTCATTGACGATATTCTGATCTACTCCAAGACACGAGAGCAACATGAGGAACACTTAAGAATGGCATTACAGACCTTGCGTGAGCATAAATTGTATGCCAAGCCATCAAAGTGTGACTTCTGGTTGGATACGATATCCTTCCTAGGACATGTGATATCTGGAGAAGGAATATCGGTAGACCTTGAGAAGATCAAGGCAGTGATGGATTGGAAACAACCTAAGACTGTGACCGAAGTGAGAAGTTTTCTCAGATTGGCTGGATATTATAGAAAATTTGTAAAGAATTTTTCTACCATCGCCAAACCCCTCACACAGTTAACTCGGAAAGATGAAAAGTTCATCTGGATAGATAATAGAGAACAAGGTTTTCAAGAGTTGAAGAGAAGGCTTGTATCTACCCCAATCTTGATTCTACCAGATCCCGAGAAGCCTTATACGGTGCACAGTGACGCCTCCAGAAATGGTCTTGGATGCGTGTTGATGCAAGATGGAAAAGTGATCGCTTATGCATCACGACAGCTTAGGCCTCATGAACAGAATTACCCCACTCATGATCTAGAGTTAGCCGCCGTTGTGTTTACACTTAAGTTATGGAGACATTACCCGTATGGGCAAAGGTGCGAAATCTACACCGACCATAAGAGCCTCAAGTATCTATTCATGCAGAAGGAGTTGAATATGCAACAACGAAGATGGTTGGAACTCATCAAAGATTATGACCTTAGGATAAATTACTGTCCAGGGAGAGTAAACACGGTTGCAGATGCCCTGAGTAGAAAGAATTATGGAGAAGTAGCTACCTTGCTCACGGATAAGAAGGAGCTAATAAGGGAATTTGAAAGAATGAGTATTGAATTCATAGGGCAAAGTGTGGAAGCGGAAATTGCAGCCTAGTCTTGGAACCCACCTTAGTGAAGAGAATCAAGGAGGCCCAAAGATATGACGAGATGATTCAGAAGATTAAGGGAGAGGTAAAAGAAGGAAAGTACACCGATTTTGCCATAGATGAGGATGAAGTGGTAAGAATGAAAGGAAGGTTATGTGTTCCAGATGATGAGGATATGAGGAAGGAAATCATGAATGAAGCACATCATTCAGGATAGACCATGCATCCAGGAGGAACTAAAATGTATCAAGACTTGAAGAGCCACTACTAGTGGAATGGCATGAAGAGAGACGTGGCAGATTTTGTGCTAAAATGTCCCACATGCCAACAAGTGAAAGTGGAGCACCAAAGACCTAGAGGACTTTTGAAACCCCTGCCGATACCCGAATGGAAATGGGATCAAATCATAATGGATTTTGTGTGTGGATTGCCGATGACTTCTGCAGGATATGATGCTATTTGGGTCATAGTGGATCGATTGACAAAGATAACACATTTCCTCCCAATCAACATGACATACTCCATGGATAAGTTGGCAAGAATATACATAAGGGAGATAGTGCGATTGCATGGAGTGCCCGCGGGAATAGTTTCCGACCGAGACCCAAGGTTTGTGTCTAGATTTTGGACGAGCTTACAAAGGTGTATGGGAACAAAGCTACACTTCAATACTGCCTATCACCCTCAAATAGATGGGCAATCAGAGAGGACGATACAGACTTTGGAAGATATGTTGTAAGCTTGCATGATAGAGTTTAAAGGAAGTTGGGACACACCTACCTTTGGTAGAGTTTGCCTACAATAACAGCTACCATTCCATGATCCAGATGCCACCCTATGAAGTGTTGTATGGAAGACGATGTCGATCACCATTGTTCTGGGACGATGTAGAAAAGTTGAGCATCAGACCTGACTTGGTACAAGATGTGGCCGATAAGGTGTGATCATCCAACAGAAGATAAAGGAAGCACAAGATAGGTAAAAGAGCTTGGCAGATATGAAGAGACGAACGCTTGAGTTTGAAGTTGGAGACTATGTACTTGAAAGTAAATCCCATCAAGAGTATTCACCGAGTTCGGGCACAAAGAAAGTTGAGCCCACGTTATGTTGGACCTTTTGAAGTGCTTGACATAGTAGGAGATCTTGCTTATTGTCTGGCACTCCCTCCTAACCTATCTAGAATTCACAATGTATTCCGCGTATCAGTTCTACGGAAACATGTGTCAGATCCTACCAGGATTGCAGAACTGGAACCATTCGGTTGAAAGAAAATCTCACATACAAGGAGCACCCGGTCCAGATCCTAGATCACAAGGTGTAGAAGCTTCGAACAAAGAAATCAAGAATGTAAAGGTTCTATGGAGAAACCACTCGCATGAGGAAGCAACCTAGGAGGCTGAAAGCGACATACGCCAGAAGTATCCAAGTTTGTTTAAAGAATCAGGTATGAACTTCAAGTTTTGAGGACAAAACTTTCTTTAAGGGGGGTAGGTTGTAAACCCCCGAAGTTTTGAATTCAAATTAAAGCTTAAACCCTAATTAGAAGTCAACCGAATTTCTAAAGTCAACAAAACCTTAGTTTACCGTAACCGTTTAAGTCCAGCATTCCTGTTTAAAAAACCCTAAGGGAGTAAGAAAGAGTTTAGTGAGTAGAACAGTTCGTAATTATCCAAGGAAGCCTAAAAAGATCAGTCTAGTAAAACCGCGGCTCGTTTTAAACCCGATCGGACACAGTTCTTGAAAAACGTGTCTCGGAGCTCGGAATAGTAAAAATATTCCGAATATACCGTTAGACTCGTAAAAATATAAGATTTTCAAAAATATCAATTTCATAATTTTTCGGTAGCTAAAAAATCAAATATCGCATTTATACGCTATCTTTTACTACCGGTACTTGAATTGTTATGTCTACTTTACATTACACTATTTACTACTATTCTACACTATTTATCTATCTCTACTTTTTCTTACAACCTACTCTTACAACCCATTCCTCTATTTCTTACACATTTTCATTTCCAATACAACTTCACATATTTCATATCTTACTTTTAATTAATCAAAAGACAAAAAATAAATTTTCACTCCCTCTCTCCTCTCAAAATAGCGCCGGCCACCCCTCTCTTACTTCCCATTTGTTTTATTTTCAATTTATTTAATTAACACAAATTATCTCCCACATTTTCCTATAAATACCCCCTCATACTTCCACTTCTTTCACACCTCTCTTCTACTAAAGTTACTCTACAAAAATCTCTCAAGAAATTCCTCTCAAGAAGCTCTCTCAAGTGTAGTTCTTTTAGGTAAATTTTCTTCAAGACTTCCATATGTTCATTTACTTAGTATGAGCTTAGTGTATTTTTCTAAAACCATGAAGGTTAAGAAAGCAACAATAGGTTCATACTTTGTTTTTGTTCATAATCTACTTTCCTTAACAAACTTAGAGGAGTTCATAAGAGATTTTATAAACATACATAACATAAAAAATTCTTGAAGTAAACAAAGATTTTTCAACAACTTCACTTTTTCTTCCAATGATAAAAATTCTTTTCATTAAAATGATCTCAAGAAATAAAGAAATTATTTCTCTAAATATAGAAGTATTATTACTTTCAAAAAGTGTTGGAAGCTAAGCTTAGGAAATAAAAATCATTCCTCAAGAATTTAAAGAGATTACGAAAATGAAATTTAGGAAAAGAAAGAAATACTCATTATAAATAACTTAAGATTTTTAAAGCAAAATGAATATTTCAAAAACTCTCAAGTTTCAAAATCTTTAAAGGCTTTACTTTTTCAAAATTGAGACAACTTCATTAACTTCATACATTTGTTATGAGTCAATAAATATATGAATGTACATCCAAAGGTTCACAAGCTATTATATTACCTATCTCTTCAAAATGAGCTTTGGATAAAAGAAAAAACAAGTTTATAAAAATTGTGGTGAATCTGTCCGCCACTTTTTCGGAGCCCAAAACGACTTAGTTTGATGAAAATAAGTTTAGAAATAGATAGATCTTTTCGAACAGGTAGAAAACGGTATATTAGATGCGAAATTCCGAGTTAAAATGAGCAAGTTATGGTCATTTTAAGTTGAATTTCCACTTATACGATTTTACCGTGATTTTAAGAAAAGTTTAGAATCTTCAAGAATAGAAATTTCATGAAAGACTCATTTTGGGTATTTCATCTTGTTTAGGTGGAGAAGGACCCGAGATCACCTTTTCGGAAGATTACTTCGATTAGGATCTACCGACATGGACTGAGTTAATCCTTTACTAAGTTACATTTCCTTGTTTTGTACTTGTAAGTAGAAGTACTAGCAATTAAGAGAAAGGATAAAATGAACAATTGTTGTATGACCTGGAATTATGATTGGTTGAATATAAATTAAGAATATCGAAAGAAGGTTTGATAAATAAATTGTGATTCTTGTATTGATGTGATGAAAATTATGTTGATCACCTTTAACTTGAACTAAACATTATCTCGTTAAATATATGTTGGAATTAATTCATGCATATCATAATTGTGAGTCACATTCATTTCACTACTATTCTTCGTGTGGGGAAACGAGGAAATGGTGGTGGTGGCTATTAGGAGCCGGAAAGTCTACATGGGCTAATAGGAGCCAAAAAGTCTACAAGGCAAGCAGGAGCCGGTAAATCTGCAAATATTGATGGTCGTATGGGCCTGTAACCTCCCAACCCTTGACATGGAGTGCGTAAATTCCATGCTACACTTGATTTCCGGTTAATCATGTGTATTTTGTTTGTTCATTTGATTGGTGCATTCTCATATGCTTGATTGAACACTTATTTGCTATATGGAAATGTCTTGTAGATGGAATTATCTCACTAATCTAGTTTTGCTTATACCCTTACAGTATGATTACCTTTGGTTGGCCCCAAGGAGCCTCATATGTCAGGTACAAGTTTAAGCTACTAGGAGTTTTTGGGAGAAGCTATATGTATTTAAGTTTTGAACATAGGCTTCTACGAAAAATCTCTAGAGTAGGCTTATGTTATAGTTATTATTATTTTGTTGAAAGACTTCTAAAGCGGGGGAATGCCCTTAAGATGATGTAAGGATATTATTATGGAAATCTTATATTTATTTATTTAAGTTCTTGCTTGCTTTTATTATTTACTTAAATGTAATACCCCTGTGGTCTCCTACTATCTTGGAAGCACGCCTTGCATATGATATCAAGCTCCTATGACTAAGGTTGTCATTCATTAGCTTTAATATTATACGGTGGACTGCCATGTTTAGGGTACCCTCTAGGGCGTGATATATACCCTTCATTTTTCACATAAAACATGAGTTTTAGAGTTGATAAAGGGTTTTTAAAAAATGACTTTGAAATCATACGAATTTGTCTTTGAACATTTCAACAAAAACTTTTCCTTTGTGAGTTCTTGTTTTATTTGCCTAAGGATCTACCAACTACAAACATCTATATTCACAAAACGAAGCTTTTATGAGCATTAATGCATGAAACATAAATTATCCATAAGATCATAAATATCAAGTATGGTATAAGTATCTAAAAGCTAGATCTACTACTTATGATGTATGAAATGAAGTTTAAAGCATGAACATGGATTTTTATGCAAGATCTTTACTTTACTCCACTTTTACATGCATGAACATGAAAAATATTTCCAAAAAAACTTAATCAAACACAAGATCCACTCTTGTGATGGCTTGATATTCATTATTAGTATTTTCCCATCTCTAGCAAGTGCTCATAGGGACTTAAAGTGAAAATACCATAAATAATCTTGCCATTACAAGATTAAATGGTAGAGAGACTTAGATTCATCACCTAAGCTTGAAATAGATGAGAAATGGAAGAAGAAATAAAGCTTGTGTGTGTGTGTGATGGTGGTGGTGGAGCTCACAGCACAAGGAGGGAAAAGAGAGGTTTTTGTGAGCTTTGAAACAAATGAGGTAAAATGAAGGAGAGAGAAAAGTAAAAGATTATTTATATTAAGTGAAATTAAGGTTTGTTTGCATTATGAAATGAAATAAAAATAAAACAATTTTGGCAAAGAGGGGGAGGGGTGCGCAGTTCTAGGGTGAGTAAGAGAGGGAGAGAGTTGATTTAATTTGTTTTGTAATTTATGTAATAAAATATCTTAAATTGTAATAATTCTTAAGAGACAAACTTTCTTGGAAAAAAAATGTAATGGAGTGTTTGTAAGGATGTAAGACTAGAGTATTGTTGTGGGGTGTAGTGGTTGTACTTGTGAATAGTAATAAATAGGAGACAAGATATTTACTTTACCGGTAGTAAAAAAATATGGAAAAATAGGCTATAACTGTAATTTTTATAACCCGAAAAATTATAAAACATATATTTTTGAAATCCTTATAAAATTTCGGTTCTACAGAGTATTCCAGAATATTTTTCTGAATTTTTAGTTATGGGGCTCGCTTTTCCATAATGGAGCTCGAGAAGGCCCGGAATAGAAAATTTTTCGAAACCAGAACTTTTATGGTTTGAAATATACTTTAAAACAATATTCCACATTAATTATTTTACAAAATCTTTTAGTTGAAATCGAAGAAAAGTTGGATCCAGCTTTCCTAGGTTTCCATTCAAGCTTAAATTAATTCGGTTTAGGGTTTTGATTTCCGATTTCCGAAGTTTACTTGGTTACTAGGAAAATGGGGTTTACACCATCCAATCTATACTGATAGGTGCTTTGTGCTTTATAGAATTCTGATGGAAAAGTAGAAACATTATCATCTGAACAACAAAAACACAAGAATTCACTATGTGTTTTGTGATTATTAGTTTAATGAATTATTCATGTTCTTGTTTAAGTCTGATTTTGAATATCAAATTGCTCTAAGATTTGATACTATGGGATATTGATTTTATTGTTGATATAATATATGTGAATTGAAAAACTGCATATTTGATTAGATCTAGCAAAATCAAAAGAACTTGTCTATATTTCTAGAACCTGAATTACAAGAGTTTTTCGCCTTAGCATAATTTTCATTAAAAGATTCACTATTTAATAATGCAATCTTTAAATCATTACCAATTAGAAGGGATTCTAACAAGTAGATTTTAACGATTATTGATTTATAATCTTGAAAGAGATACTAATCTAATTTTGGAGCTTGCTACTAAATTAAACATTGAATAATCATTAGAATCAACCGTGTTCAGATGAAGTTGAGTAATATAAATTTGCCTTTTCGTTGTTGAGTTTTAATAAGGATTTATTCATAGTCATAATTGTAATTGATAATTTCCAAAATTGCTTTAGAGTAAATAAAGCAATAAGAAGACAAGCTAGTAGTTTGATCGATCCCTTTACACTACCATATATTGATTGAAGGGAAAGAATAAGAGCAGCAATATATTGATAGAATGACCAAGCTCACTACAAGGAAGGTCAAGCGTGCAACAAACTAAACGAATCAAATCAATTAATATAAACTTGAAGATAAAGTCGAATTACGATGGAGAATCGAGCTGCAGTCACACACCAAGCTTATTAGGACTAACCTATTCAAATCTAAGCTACATCAAAATCAATCCAATATCAAACAAGATGCAACAGAGCAAATCTTCACCGATTGTTCAACCAGAGCTCTAAAAACAACAAGTTTGAGCTACGGAATCACCAAGCTATTTTGTTAATGTGTTGGCTTGTTTCTAATTGTAACGAACTGAGACATTGTTTATTAACAACTGAGCTACAAATACGACTCTAAAAAATACCAACCATTTATAGCAAATGAATAGTTCAAGACTACCAAGCAACTATTACAGGCCAATTGCCGAGCTTCCATAACACTAGCTAACATAATTCAATAAGAAGCAAAGCTAACCAATAACAACATTAAACAACATTCAAGGTCAAACTACTGTGCATGAGTCAAAAACCAAGCATCAGGGGTTCAAAAAGAGTAGGTTGAAGACTATGCCAATCAGATTTCATTCGATTTGAAGTAAGAAAATGTAAAATAGATTTACTCATCGATTTAGCTTCATTAACCTACTATGTTTCAAGTTGAGTAGCTCTTAAGCAGAGTTTAAGTAGTTGACTAAATGCCAAAGGGGGACCAAGTTGTAAACATCAATGACAAAAACGTGGTAGCAATGAGCTACGGGGGCAAAAGCAATAGCTCATCTAAATATGGCTAAGTTAAACTGAACACATCAAGAAATTGAACCGATTTGCAAGACCAAACTCAACAACCTTTGTTATTTTCTTTTATTAATTTTAGATTTATGCATAATTTTTAGAACTCATTTTTATTGTATATGTTCAACAAATTTGTTCTTTCTATTGTAAATGGGGTCTACTCTATTTAACCACACTCCACCTTAACATAGATTTTACCAAACTTTACAACTTCTCACTCATACATTTCACATCATAGCCACCAAACCCATCCAACCTTCATATCATCACTTTTACCTTCCACCCAATCGCATTAGCCTCCAGATTACCGTAAGTTCTTGTACCAACTTACCATATACATACCCTATATACAACACATTCACTATCATTTTCTTTTTGTTTAGTCTTTGATAGACCACCACACTATACACTTCCTCCATTTCACTCCATTTCCATATTCACTTTATCATGTCCACTTCCATATTGAACACTCTACATTCCATCCCATACACTTCCACTGTCATCATACAACACCTTCCATTATCGTTTCTTACTATGGAGTTAGACCCAAAGTACAAAGGAGACATTCTTAGTGTTTTTCAAGTGTATTCTATCCTTATCTTTTCGAGTAGATTGTGTACTTATTGTTATCATTAGTGGAATTCCATATTTTAGTATGAGCTAAATTTGTCTAATGGGATTATGTGATGGATTTATGGATTTTCTAAGTAGTTGATTAGTTTTTATAACAAGTTTTGTCAATTTGGAACTTTGGTTATTTCTATTTCAATTTTCATAAGATAAAAATTTTTCCATGAATTTCTTGTTAATTAGGGTCCAAGATACTCAAGAAGGATTCGAGAATCCAATTAAAATAGAAAATACGATTTCAAAATCTAGGGATAAAGGCCGACTAAGTGCCTTTACTTTTAATTTTTTGGCAATTTAGTGTCTCATTTTTAGATTTTCACAAATTAATACCTTTACTTTCAAAGTACATGTGATTCGGTGCCTCTGTGAAATAATATTTGACGAACTGATAAGTCTCGTAAGACCCTCATTGTTTGTGCATTATTTAGCATTTTATATGCTATTTGAGTAATTCATCAAAGGAAAGAACTTTTATTGGGTTAATTATTTGTTTCAGGGATAATTATGAAACAATGGAGCTTTTTAAGAGATTTATCATGAAAGAAACCAAGTTATTGAAGGATTATGGAGCCTAGATGAAGTTGATGGTCATACACTAGTAATTATACACTACTAGTGTAGATTTAGAGGATAAACTTGAAGAAAAATCATCTTTTTCAATGTACACGACCCAAGCTGCACAGGTAGTGTAGGATGAGTAGTGTACACATGACAACAAAGGAAAATGCGCTGGAATTATGGTGTACACACCCCGACCTACACGGGTCGTATAGGGTATCCGTGTATGATCAATTTTGTATAAATACGGCCTTCTTTCATTGTTTGAGAGAGGAGAGAGAGTGAGACATCATTCCTAACCCTAAAAGTCGACTTTAGGAGAGCTTTTCAAGAAGAATTGACGGCACAAACATCCGGAGTCACAACAATTGTTTCAAAAGGGGGTTTTTTGTCATTATGTTTTATTTAAGCTCTTCTAGATCTATTGTTTCTATTGTTTATCATATGTAAGAGTAGATTTGTATGCCCTAGGTTTTGTGAAGCCTTAACTCATGTTCTGAATTATTATTAATTGATGAAAAGTTTTGATTGAATTCATTCATGTGATTTAATTGTCTTGTGATAATTTTCTGGCCAGGATTATTGCTTGTTTGATTCTTATTAGTTAGAAAGAGATTTCAACTAATAGGATAGATCTTACATGAATGATAAATTTGCATGTTTCACCTAGACATAGGGAGGCTTCGAATTTCTGCCATAAAGATTAAATCATTATTTACGGTTTGTGAGTTTCATGCAATTTTGCATTAGCGTAAGTGAAGGAAGAGATTCCCATTTTCTCATGTAAAATTAGGAATCAATTGACTTGAAGAGAGTAATTGGTTTAAGTTAGAAACCCTGCAGTTCAAGATTTGATTTTTCATCAGTTAATTTTATCATAAGTATCAAGGGTTAGGGTGGATCAAAACTAGGGGCATTGTTGTGAATTGAATTAAATTAAGAAAAGCTCTCATATTCTATAATTAGGGTTTGTCAATTATTAGTATAATTAATCATTAAGGTTAATACAATCTTTTGATAATTTAGACTAGATAGTAGTGAAAGGGTATTACTAGTAATTGCTCATAGACCTCTAGGACGACATCCGAGTTAATTTCCAAACTACAAGATAGGTGCGCTACCTTGTGTGGATCTGAATTAATTGGATTATAAATTTTAGACTTGGGGATCATACACACATCACGAACGTTTATCATGATGGTAGGATAATGGTAGATACTTGGCCAAAAATTGCTACAATCTAAAGATGTGGCACTAAACTGCTAAAAAAATTCCAAAGATTAAAAGTACAGGTACTTAGTCTATCATTATCTTGTCATCAAAATGAATAACCATTAAATATTGTTTCATAGAGGCACTGAATCACACATACTATGAAAGTGCAGGCACAAATTTGCCAAAATCTAAAGATGAGACACCAAGTTGTCAAAAATCAAAAGTAAAGGCACTTAACTTGCATTATCTCCAAAATCTATACAAACACATGCAAATTTTATTCAAATCATAGAACTCTTGATCTTAATGAGATTGGAAATGTGGTTTAGGACATTGACACGTGCTTGAACCACAAAGCTAATTAAAATAACATAGCTTGTGAGAGGAGTGTGTTATTTACCTATTAATTTTAAATGGATTACTTAAGAGGGACATCCATATTTTGATTAGAATTTTACATCTCAAGAGGGAAGCAAATTCTTATGAGTTTAATCAAAATCTAAATGAACAAGGCCAATTATAACTACAACACAATGAATGGAAATCTAGTACCAACCCTTACGTAATCCCATACTTGTGTATTGAAGGAGTTTCTAAAAGTAATTTTTAGTGTTAGTTCGGTTATAATTTGTAGTGATAAATTTTTAGAAATAGTTAATTTATTTAAACATCTAAAAACACCATTTCAATTTAACTAGCTTAGAGTAAAATTGCAATATTGTAGTACTTAGTCGCAAGCTCCCTGTGGATCATGACCTTGAATACTCTTTGTAAACTATACTTGCATGATTGGTACACTTGTCAGTGGCATTTGCACTTCAATTGATTTTGATTAAAAATGTTCATTTGTAGTTGTCTGACAAATGTAAGAGTAGCAAGAGCAAAAACACATTCAAGCAATTTGGCACTGTTGCTAGGGAGCTTCGGCACTAACATTATATTTGTGGTTAGACTTTGAGACTAGGCATCTTAACTTGAAAAGTACAAAAAAAATTGAGAAAATTTAAAAGCAAAAAAATATATATACACATATAATATATTGCTTTTGGGGTTGTATGCTTCATAATTGAGTTCTTAAGTCATTGTGACTATTTGCACTAAGAGTTATAGGGGTTTAGTGTGTTGGTATTATGGGGATGATCACGAGTCTTATGAGTGTCTTGATCCATAGTATTATACCTGACCCGCATTCGATACTAATGCATTTTCCTCTCACGCCCAATATGGGAAGTCTTTAGATACTATCTCATGACTTTAAATGACATGGTGTGTCAAGGTTGTGAAGGTAGACATTGGATTTTTAAGTGTCAAAGTGGGAAACCAATCCCGTATACATATTATTCTTCTACCACCCCACAAAATTCAAGTTACAACCATATTCATGAATTAAGACTGAGTGAGAAACCTTTTAAGACAATATACCCTTCATACTTTGAAACCTTTAGCTCATAAAGGTCCTACAAATTGGTATAAGCCTCATCCACCCCACCACTTCCTTCCTTAAGCTTTAAGAAAGAAGCCTCTCGTAAGAAATCCATGTTTGAATGGATCACTGAGACTATATATGACAACTTAGACCAGTTTGCTAAGACAATGTGAATGCTCTTTGAAGTAGATTCATGGAAATTTCTTGCTCCTGATGTTTACAAACTCATCTCCTTAGAAGAATCAGCCACTCTTCTAGGATCATCTCAAGAGTAGGTATCAAGGATAATTGAATCTTTGGAAACTCTTGGGAGGCATGAGGAAGTAACTGAGGGGATAATTACATGTCCTATTGATGCATTGGAGCAAAATGATCCAAATATACAACTTAAAGAGTCTTTAAAAGTGAAAGATGAGTTGGTGGAAAAGAAAAATGAATTGAAAGATCATAGGGTAGATTCGAACGATCACAACAATGAGTTAAAGCCTATTGAGGAGGATGACATTTAGGAGATCACTATGGTATATCTTAGTTCTTTCACTAGTCCTCTAATTCTTGAGAACATTGATTTTGAGGTATTCCTCAATTTTCCTCAAAAGAAGAGATGGTTGGAGAGATTGAACAAGAGATAGATTTCTCTTCATTTACTAAAGTAATTGAGTGTTTGAAAGATGATGAAGCTCATGAAGATTGCCTAAAGCCCATAGGATATATCATACAATTTGAGACAACACCAAATTATAAATTCTCCCTCTATCAAAAGACTTAAATGTTTAGGATGAAGGGGCTTGAGCTTAAAAGAAATGGAACAAGAATGAGAAAGAAATTCCCCTTGTTGGTTTTTGAAACGTGGAAATGGGACATATTCCCGTGAGATCTAGGTGGAAAGGCTAGAGTAAAGTTGAAGACTCTAAACCAATGTTATGTGGGAGGCAACCCACAATTTGTAAATGTGATGCTTTCTCTTTAGTTTTTGTGTGCTTTTGCCTTTTTGTGTTTATTTGGCTGCTTTGAAAGTTTGTTTCTTGTGCAAGCCACCCTGTAAAAGCACAAAGGTTTAGATATTTATGGTCTTGAAGAGATTTTATAAAGCAAAAGAGATTTTGACTTGTTGTAGAGCTTATCTTTAGCCTTGTGGAGACCAGAATGCTAACTTAACACTCTAGGAAGATCATCTTAATCCTTTGGTCCTTCTTGTCATGCATCTATTTATGAATATACAATGAGGACATGGTAAATATTTGATTTAGGGGTGGGTGCTACATTTTGTAGTTTGGATTTGTTGGCTAGTAAGTTTTTAGTGTTGGAAAGATGATTTTATTACTAGAGCTTAGGTGAGATGAGCTAAGTTGTGGTTTTTGAATTGTGTTGGCTGCTAACTATGACTTTATGTTTGTTGGTTATACTTATTAAGTTGATTTGAGGCATTTTAATCGTTGTGTGCTTAATGAGAATACAATTAATCAGTACCACTCTTGATAAGTGCTCCATATGTACCAAAATTTTTCAAAATAGTTGACAAGAAAAAGAGGAAAAATTGTCCAATTTTTTTCGATTTTTGTGTTTCTTGGAACTTGGTCATGAGTTAGAGACACTTTTCACTTCATTAGATTAAATTCATGAAATCATTACTTTGTTTAGTTACTTTTCATTTAGTTGGAGATTTGAAGACTTGGGATTGAGGCAATATCATTGATTTTGGATTATATTTTTATATTTTTAAGCTGACTAGCATGTATTTGAATTCTTTCTTCTTAAGCACAATATATTTATGCAAATCATGTAAAATTTGAGCTTATCTTGAATGTTATACTAGATACAAATAGTGTGTGTCCTTAAAAAACAAAAGGAAAAGAAAAGCAAAATAAAGAATAAAAAGATCCCCAATGTAACGTAAATGAAATCAAATCCAAAAAAGAGCAAATTTTCAAAAAAGAAGAAGAAAAAATAAAGAGCTCCAAATGTAAGTACAAATCAAACTCAAAATGAGGATGTATGTGTGTAAAAGGCAAAATCAAAAAGCAAAGAAACTTTTTGAAAAATTAGGAAAGCCAAGAACAAAAAAGTAGTAGAGAAGAGTTTAAAGTTTAGTGCTATTTACATAATGGTATTGTACTTGAGATATGAATTAGAAATGTATACATGCTAAATCTAGTGTATAAAGTGTGAGAATCTCTTCATTAGTTACTTGATGTTATACTTGACCTCAAGTATGGAGATTTTGAGCTAAATATGTCATGCCCTAAATAGAGTCAAGGCATATTCAGTTTTTCCACGTATAATACTGAGGCGATATATGCAAAAGTTATCCTAAACTATTAGTTTATTGTCATTGTTTACTAACCAGTTTTAGATTATGAAGTTGATGCGAGTGTATTAGTCGTATCAAATAATAAATAACAAAACCCAATAGAAATCCTATGACAAGCTCTAAGGCAGCACACCTATTGATTGCATAATAGAATTACTATGCGTATTATCCTCTACCATCTAGATATTAAGTACTAGTATTACTATTTCTCTACTATTTAACCTAATAATGATATGATATTATAACTACTACTTCTCTAACTAATAATCCTAATAGTTAATTATGTGCCTTCTTAAAATAATACAATCACAAAATGATACCCCTTATCTTGATCCACCCTAAATCCTAATTTCTTATAATAAATGATTGATCAACGAATCGTTTATATCTTGAACTATAGGAGTTCCTACATTCATCAACTTCTCTTTCAAGATAATTGAATCTAACCTTATATAATTAATGGAAATGTCTTTCATCATCAATTACATATAGAATTGCATTATCGTTCAAGATTCCTAATAAAGATTCAATCTTTAGGTAGAAAGTTCATGCGGTCTATGTCTAGATCCACATTCAACCTTCTCTATTTATATAGATCTATTCTATCAGATGAAACCTCTTTTAATCTAAAAAAACCAAACATGTAATCAATTCTAGCAACAAATTTATCATAAGAACAATAAAGTGCATGAATAGACTCAAGAACATAAACTTTCATTAATAGACAAATCAGCACATAGATCTAGGGTTTCACAGGACTTAGGATAAAGAAATCTACTCCTGTATGGATTTTACAATCATAACATAAAAGAATAGAAAGTAAACATGATGTAAAATAATTCCCTTAAACAATGTTTTGTGATCTTCAGTAGTGCCCTAATACTTCTTCTCTGGAAGCTTACAGTTTTCTCTCTAACGTTTCTAGGAATAAAGAAATGTATCTTAAAAGATGAGTAAAGGCCGTTATTATAGGAAAAGGCAAAATATTTTTATACGACCATCCTATAAGACTGTGTAGGATTAAAATTGGTGAAACAGTGGAAACTTAGGTCTACACAACCAAAGGCATGGCCCATGTAAGGAGGTCATGTACAAGGCAAAATATTTCCTGATCATTCTCTAACTTCTACATAAGCATGATGCATAGCTTAGTCTTCCTTATGTACTTTGTAATTACTAACTGTCACTTTCACCTTCTACACCAATATTATCACACTTGTGCAGACATGTCCTGTATGTTGTAAATCTTCCCTTTTTTCTATTTCTTTATTAAAATCTCCTTAACCTATTCAATGGATTCATTAAGCTCAATATCTTTCTTTATTCCATAAATTGACAATTTAATCAAATAAGTGTCATTTTCTTTAATATTCACATGAAATCTATAAATATAATAGAGTAAATTATACTAGAAGGTCCCAACATTTGGAGGTAAGTTCATTAAAGGTCGTAATGTTTCGAGTGGTTGAAAAGAGGTCCAAAAGTTTGGGGGTAAGTTTATTTAAAGTCCAAAGTTTGAAGAAATAAGTCAATTTAGGTTTCTAATAACACGTTTCAAAAGGAGAAAATATTTAATTAAAAACTCATAATATTCTTCTCTTGTTGACACATATCCTTAGGAACCTAAATTGACCGACTTTTTCAAACTATAGGAACTTAAATGAACTTACCTCCAAACGTTAAGATCTATATTTTAACCACTCAAAATATTGAGACCCTAAAATGAATTTATCCCTAAACGTTAAAACCTTTTAGTGTAATTTACCCTAATATATAAAAAAAATGATGAATAATAAGGGTCTTTTGACACTTATAAGAAGTCATTCATTTAGGTTTTGAAAACATTTGCAATTGTTAGGGTGTGCACGTACGGTTCGTTAGGTTTGCACCTTGAACCGAACCGTACTATAATTTACGATTCAGTTTTTCTTTTAAATTCGAACCTAACCATACGGTTCATTTTATAATTTTTTCGAACCGAAAAAAAGGTCTAGTACGATTCGATTTGCGGTTCGAACCATTTTTTCATAAAATAAAAAATATATTCTATTGAAAGACTTCAATTACATATTTCTTACTACTAATGCAAATATAAACAATGATATTTTAAATTAATCATTTATCAAATAAACATGTAAAACTTATAAGAAGGAAAATATTTCATCTATTATAAAATTATAATTAGGACTACTCTCATTTTTTTTAATTATCTTAAACTATAATGGTATACTAGACTTTATATCAATATAAGACATAAAATATAATTCATTGTATGCTTCTAACTAACATATTACCAATTATATAAATCAATAAGTAACTAAATAATAGAAGTAGATTAATTAGTAAGACAAATGGAAAAGAAATATGCAGAAGTGAGAATACTAGAGATTAAATTATAAAATCTATCTTACTTATAGATAACATAACAATTAAAACATATTGTGAAAAATCTAATTTTATTCTAATGAATAATACATATCTAAGTAAAAAAAAATTTACAACAATTAATTTTTTTAAGTTAGAATACTAGAGTTTAAATTCTAAAATCTATCTTACTTATAGATAACATAATAATTAAAACATATTATGAAAAATCTAATTTTATTCTAATGACTAACACATATCTAAGTAAAAATTTTTAAAAACAATTAATTTATTTAAAAAAATTAATTGTTTTTAAAATTTGTGACATAGATATGTATCATTTATAAAACAATTAAGAGTAAAAATATATGATTAATTTTTTTACTATATAAAATGGTTCGGCTCGGTTCGAACCGTACGATTCGGTTCATGGTCTCGAAACAAACTACTAACTGTTTTCTCTTCACCTAACCGAACCACGAACCGAACCGTTTGAAAAAAGAACCAAAATTTCGGTTCGGTTCACGTTCGGTTGGTTTTTTTTTGCACAGCCCTAGCAATTGGAGACAAAAGGTAAATTTAGAAAACATTTCTAAGAAGGCTACTTTCATGAGTAGGCTATATGTGTATATAAGTCTCAAAACATGATATAAAACATCTTTAAAATAGTATCAAGTATCTAGGAGCTCAAACATCAAGTATAAGTCTAAATACTAATAAATCTAAAATACAAACCATGGGCTTAAGGCTAGGCCCTTATTAGGAATATAAGTCCAAATGGTACATAAAAACCCTAGTAAGAAAATTAACCAATCAGACAATTCGAGTCACTCAACTTGTCAACCAGCTAGTCAATATTCGTACCATAAATGAAGTAATCATATGGATCATTATCATACTCATCATCACCTAAAAAAGAGAAAAGTGAGCCGAAGCTAAGTACCGTAGCAACACAAGTACATACAAGATGGGCACACACACTTATACTAGATGTAATACAACAACAAACAATTTATATCTTTAAATTAAAGCGTAGCAAAACAATAATTGAGCACTCACACTCTAGCAATATGTTGGAAACCTAGGGTCCTGATTAGGAATAACTGCTCAAAGGGTTGACATATGCAACCTGAATACCTCTATTTTGTCCCTCTACAAATAATAATCTTGTCTAGAAGTCATAGCCATCACACATCTCTACTTATCTTAGTTCATAATATAATGCGACTCAACTAGTCCCATAAACGTAAGTCATGCTATATTACTTCTCGCAAATCTAGATAGACGTTATCTTACTTCCCCCATCAGCTATCCACCGAACCACCCATGATGACCTAAGTGTCTAGCTATCATGCTAGCACCACCTAGCAAGATTGTTGCCCCTCGGACCGGGTTAAACAACCATGCACAAGCAACAAGCAATAATTAAGGCCATTTTTTATTATTAATTCATTTCAGATGCTTATCTTGGCATGCGACTTGTGTACCTGATACAAACACTTGAGTTTGAAAAATATCATAAGATAGACTCGGAAACAAACAAATATTTGTTCAAGAAAATTGATCTTACATAAGAATCAATTTAATTATCAAATCATAATTGATAAGGCAATTGGGCAATAGGTCATAATATAAGACCTGTGAACGTATTTGAAGTGGAATCAATCAGGGTAATGGGCATAATACATTTTAGTTAAGCCCACTTGACTTGGTATTGAGTTTGTTATTTAGAAGTATTGGGCTTCTAGGGATTTTAAATAAAATACAATAGAAATATGTCTAATTATTTTATTATTTAAGGTCATGGGCTTAAGGAATTAGACATAAGCCATTAGAAATTATAATTCATTAAGAAGGTGGAATTGGACTTAGACATTGGAATTAAGCCATTTATAGTAGGATTGGATATTGGACTCAATATTTTAAATTTAAGCCCAATAGAATAGGATTAGATTTTTATTGGGCTATTGAACTATGATGACTCCCACATAGGCCCAATTACTCAGTAGTTGTGTTTTAAGCCTTCTAGACTTAAGAATTTGTGTTTAAGCCCAATAGGTAATTCAATACCTAGAAATTGATAATGGACTTAAATATTTTAGAGGTCTAATTGGAATAATGTTGGTTGTAGGTCCCGGGGAATTGTTTGGTAAAACTTTTTGTGAAAACCAATTAAAAGAACACTTTCATTTTTCCATTTTTTTTCTTATGAAAAATGCACATGATGGGTAATAAATAAATAGCAAAAATTCAAGTGTAATAAAGTAAAGAAGATAATGATTTATAGATATTCCTTCTTGTGAGTGAGCCCTCTCTTCCAGCTCCACTATTTGGGATTTGGTCTTCCACACTGTCATTCCACTAATCCAATAGCAAAGAAAATTACCAAGCACCATAGCTTTTATACTCGTCTTTCTACCTTACCACTCCGCTAATCACAGATTACAAGACTTTTGTAACCTCACTCTATGCTACTCCTCACTCGAAAAGTTAAAGCAGTTATATAAGAATGAGAAAAATGAATTCTCTAGCTTAAGCTTGAAAAAAAAAAAAGAGATTGTAATAGAGTTCGCAGTGTTTATCAAGTGTATGTAAGTTGCTTAGTAAGCTTTACAAGTATGAAAGAAACTTCAAATCTTATGCTTGTTCTCATGTAACTCTTGTTATATTTTAAAAACTTGAATGTTAGAGATTATACATATTTTCTACGGAATAGTTGTTCTTGATTTCAAATGTTCAAATCATAATATTTCTAACAACTTCTTTGTTACACGGATAGACTTGATCCTCTATTTTTATGAGATTTGAATATCTTATAAAAAATTCGAACATTGAACTGCTTGATCATATATTTTATTCCGCCTCTTTGGATATTGTTGATATTATCTTCATTTGAATCTTCAACAACTGGATTAGATAAGCTTTGATTTGAAATTCAAGGATCCCTCTTTATCGAATAAGCTTCAACTAACAACAAACAAGATAGGTAATATCTTTAATCTTTATCTTCATTTGTTGGTACTATTATGTCGAGATAAAACTTTACTAATCTTGTTCCAACAGTTTTCTAACATCTTAAAAAAAACTTCATAAAACTTATAAAATTCTTTATTGCAAGATATATGAACTTCTTCGAAAAACTCGTGAATCATACTTTTAACAAGAGTCCCTATGGATTATTATCCTTTGTATGTGGAACGAATTAAATGCATTACCCAAATACACTTAATTAGTGGACTTAGGGCTTTAGTTAAATCTAACTTGTATTTTGATGATCGATAAAAACTGTATGATCATTTTCTACGGACCAAAGTAATATTTATCCAACTGTCTGTTCAAGTGTCTACTGAAACGTCTATTGGATTGTCTTATTAACTGCCTTCTTAAGTGTCTATAAAATTCCATTTACTCTACACACTTAAAAATAGATTCATTGGATATCTTGTAACATTTTTGTTATCATCAAAGGTTATTTAAGAGAACTCAAACATTGGTTATTAGGTCTACATTATGAAATTTGAGCCTATAAATCGTCAATCTAATATATAAGTTGATTTTTAGTTGAAAAGACCCTAAAAGACTAAGGAAACCCACGATTAATAAGAATAGGCCCATTTAAGTGTAAATAGGTGAAATAGGCTAGAAATAGGTTATGGACCTAAAGATTTTAATTAAGCCCATTTTAGATTTTAAAGCTTAATTTAAGCCTATATATTTTATTTTAAGCGTCTAATTAGCCGATGAGCTTTGGATTAACTAATTAGACCTGAATTAATTTAGAAACATCTAATTAAGATTAAAATAGGCTAATTAGATTAGAGTCAAGCTATTGTACCTATGGTTTTGTAAACCCCCGAAATTTTCGAGAATGGTTTTGGAATACCAAATCGAAACCCTAAAGTCTGACCCAAGTTGAAACCGAACCTTTTCGATCACGGGATTTCATAAGAGAATCTTCAAAAATAAAAATAGAAAGTTCAATAATCGTTCGATTTGAAAAACCGAACATAAGAAGGTCCATCTATCCGATCCCTGATATAAACCCCTCAGTTTCTAGGGTAAAGTTGGATTAAACCTAACCTAAGTCAAACTGGAGTTTCAAAAGTCAACAAAGGTCAAGACAATCAAACAATTTCAACTCCGGCAATCCCACATTCTCAAACCCTAGAAAATGAAATTGAGTTAATGGCTTATAAGAGTTCGTAATAATATGGGGTTATATAAAAATATCAAATTCGTGAATTTCGAGTATCCTTCGGACTCAAATGGGATTAGTTCTCGAAAAACGTGTCCTAGAGCTCGAAATAAAAAAATATTCCAATAACATCGACTCGTAATTAAACAAGGATTTCAAAAATATTAGTTTCACAATTTTTCAGTAACTAAAAATATCAAATATAGTTCGTTTATGCGTATTTTTATTACTACCGGTATTTTATTTGTCTAGTTTACTATTCATAGTACTATTCCTACTATTCATTACTATTTCACTATCTCTACTTTTTCTTACACCTATTTCTTACTACCTATATACCTATTTTCCTACACTTTTACATTTCCAATACAACTTTATTCACATCAAACCTTACACATTACTTCTTTTCATTACAAAAATACAAAAATTAATCAAAACCCTCTCTCTTCCTTCTCCATCTGCACTAGCTATCTCTCTCTCTTTCTCAATATTATTAATTTTTCAATTTATTTTATTACATCTAATTTCCACTCCAATATTCAATAAATACCCCCTTCCTTCTTCCTTCTTTCTTCTTTTACACATCCACTTTACATAACAAAACTCTAACAAAATTCTCTCTCAAAACCTCTCTCCAACCATTCCCCCTCAAAACACTCTCTACCAATTTCTACTCTTCAAGAAAAGTAACAAAAACACTACCTATTCATCTCTTTTCAAATCCTCCATTAAACCTTAGGTAAAAATCCTATCTATATTCTTTATCACGTTTATACATCTTAACATGAGTTTAATGTATGTCTTTTAGACTCATGAGAGTTAAAGAAGCAACAATATGTTCATGTTTGTTTTTTGTTCATGTTCCTATTTTACATTATGTTATTATATTGTTATTATTGTTAATATTATTTTTGCTCTAATCTAACTTCTATATAGTACTATGTATATTATGTATATATATTTCTTTATAGCATATAAGCTCACTTATTATTTATTTATTTTCATGCCTTGCAATTTATTTATTTCATTCAATTTATTAAGACTAGTCTTTTTAGTCTTAGACTTGTCCATATCAAGTCAAAACAATTTTCTTTTCTTTTCTTTTCTTTCTTTTGGGACTAGTCTATTCTTAGTCCCGGGTTGTCTTAATAAAGCTAAAGCTCCCAATACATGATCGGGATTCCTTGATGAAGCTAAGGTTCCCACTGCTTGACCATATTTTTACGTTTATTTGCTTACAAGTATTTCTTTCTATCTTATTATGTATTATTCTTACTTTTTCATTGCTACATAATCATAATTATGCATGATTAGAATGTTGTTGTCTTAAATAAAAATAAAAAATGGGTTCTTTCTTAAAAGTGAATTAGATTTCTTAACAAAAGGAATTTTCAACAAAAAGATCTAAGATTTGTTTTTAATAAACTCTTTTCAAAGGATAAGCTACTCATAAATTTAAGAAAAGTAGTAATGTAGATTTCTTCAAAATAATAAAAGGAACTCATTTCTTTTATAAATCAAAACTAAATACTCCATAGAGATAGAATTTTTAGTATAGAACTTAAGATTTTAACTCAAGCATATCTTTTATAAAACTTAAATAGATTCACTATAGAGTTCGAAAATCACATACTAAGAAAGTTTCTTCAAAACTTAATTTTTATATGTCAATATTCTCTTTTCAAAAAATTAAATTTTGCTAAGTTCTAATGTTAACAATTCTTTATTAAGAAAGCTTTTCTTATAAACTTGTCTAAAATTATTCTACCACTTAACAAATATAAGAATAAACAAGTTTTTCAAATCAAGGTAAAATCAACTCACTATTTTAAAACCAACTTAGAAAAATAAAATTTGCCAATCAAGTAAAGTTTAAAGGTAAACTTATTTTCAAAAAGAAAAAGGATATAAAAATGAGAGGAAAAAAAATACATTTAATAACTACAAATATTTGACCATACCAAAAACTTAAGAATATTTTGAAAAGTTTAGTTTTCAATCACTAGAAATAAAGTTAGCAAATAACTTAAAGAACCAAATTTTTGGAAATTAATTTTCTTTTGAAAAGATAGGAAATGGAATTATAATAGGGAAACACTCACTCATAACAAATCAAATATATTTTTTTAGTTTTTCTTCTAACAATTCAAAAAAGGAGAAATTTTCAAAAGTTTTATCTTTTAAAACCCTTAAAGACAAATTGTTTATGAAATATCAATATTGAGACAACATTACAAAAATCATGCGTACAATATGAGCATAAATATATGTTCAAAAGATTTTTCAATTATATAAATATCCTAATATTTTGCTTAAGATTTTTTAATAAAGAAAAGTTGGAAAAATCATATTTTGTAAACTATAAATTCGTAACTATTTTGTACCGTAGTATTTTCCAACCCAAATGGCATTTTATGACAAAAATAACCTTAGAAATGGATAGATCTTTTCGAGTAGGTAGAAAACGGTATATTATTTGCGCAATCTATACGAATTTTAACGATCTTATGACATAGTTTTTGATAAGTACCATAGAATCAATAAGAAATACTCATTATGGGTATTCTTCTTGATTAGGTGATTCCGAGGAGGAGTATTCATATCCGGAGGATTATTTTGATTAGTGGAATTACTGATCGACTCCTCCATAAGAAGGAAGTGTCTTCATGGCCGAGTGAGTTTATTTCCTACCTTTTACGTACTTGGTTGTGCTTGTAGCTAAAGGCACTAAAAGTAGGAAAAAATGAAAATAAATTATGTATGATAATATTGGTTGAAAGAATGCTAAGTATACCGAGACACGAATCGTTGTTAATTAACTTGTGTTTTACTATTATTATGTTGGAGTGTGTGCAAATTTTGTGATCACCTTTAAATTACTCTAATCATATATTATGAGTTATATTAATTGATTCATGCATATCATATAGTTAGTTTCATCTCATGAGCTACTGTACTCGATGGGACAAGAGTATAGTAGTTGGGTTTGTAGGAGCCATAAATCTGTAAGATGGGCAATTAGGAGCCTAAAAGAACTATTTCAAGATGGGCGAGTAAGAGCCTGAAATAAACTATATAAGTTGGATTTTAAAGATGGGTTTTAAAGAGCCTGAAACACCTAACCCTGAATGGCGGGCTAAATCCATTCAAACATATGATTTCTGGTAGATCATATGTATTGCTTGATCACTTGCTTGATGCATTCATATGCTTGTTTAATAACTTGTTTGAAATTATTTATACAAGTACGTTGATTCAGGAATATTCTCACTAAGCTAGTTATGCTTATACTCCGATAGACCTTTGTTGTAACAGGACCAATATCTTTTATGCTCGAGGTCTACATATACTCGAGTGAGATTATGTTTTGAGGAGCTTTTGGAAGTCTTTTGAAGATCTTAGGTTAAATATCCTTTAATATCTTTTGGTGTTAGTATTGTTTTCATGTGTGAAAGACTAAGACGATATTATGATTGTTTGGAGATTTATAGGAGAAAAGCCCTAAGATAATGTAAGGATTATGTTCTTATAATGTTGAAATGAGATGGTTATCTAGAATTCTTGTATGATGTATTTACTATCTCGAACTATACATCCCATCGGTGTCTCCTATTGTTGTGATAGACCCCTTACATATAGTGTTGAAACTTTCGCATGACTTTGGGAAGTCATTCTTAAGTTTTAATACCGTATGTGGCGAACTGCCACGTTTAGGGTACTCTTCGGGG
Source organism: Combretum micranthum (assembly GCA_024138025.1). NCBI lineage: Eukaryota > Viridiplantae > Streptophyta > Magnoliopsida > Myrtales > Combretaceae > Combretum > Combretum micranthum. Next base: position 199,231 of record JAMXBD010001168.1, read on the forward strand.
GCATGACAGGTTTATTATTAAAATGCAATTTGTCCAATTTGGTGCAAAATTATACAATTTACCCTAAATTACACTTCATTAGCAATTATTAATTAAAATTAGAGATTTTATATCTAAATAAATTATAATATGCAAAATTAATTAAAATTTCAGTTCATAATTTTTTTTAAATTATCATATTCAAAATTTGAAACTCGGTTTAGCTTGTTAGATCAAATTTTACCTATAAATGACATTGTTTAAGTTACTAATTATTAAAATGGCAAATTAATTTCAAAAATAACCAAAATTGTCAGTTTACATATAAAATCATTATTTTAACTATTTCCATCAATCTTTATAAAAAATAAATTTATTTAATATTTTTAATAACCATAGACATATCATAGCCTATTTCCCTAGAAAAATGCCTTTAAAATCAAAATTTATCAAAAATATTTGAATTTCCAGAAAATATATTAATATATTTTAAGTTTTAAATCCAAATTTTCAACATTATTTACTATTATTACCATATATTTCCATAAATCAAACAAATTAACAAAATATTTATAGTAAATTAGTAATTAGATTGCATAAATCTAAATTTATCAATTTCAAATGATTTAATACATTATAACATGTATATATTTGGCCTAAGGTCATATATAATGTAAATCCTCATTCATTTTACAATTTTCAACCCAAAATAAACATAAATCAATAATTTAGATTAATATAATATGCATAGTCATACATATATTATTTGGTACTTAATATATTCTATAAAAAAATCTTAAAGACATTATAATTTTAGATCTAAGATTATAACATGTCTCTTGCATTATTTATCAAAATAAACTCCATTAACATGTATATATGGCACAATGATTAAATAAATTGTAAAAATTCATCAAATCACTATCAAAATATATATCTAAGGATATAACATTAGCTAATAACTTATATATAAGTATTAAACTCAAATCAATAAGTTCAACATCAAATATATAAAATAAAATAACTTTATAAATGCAAAGAAATTTGCAAATGTAGCTCTTAATCTCCTTGCTACTACTACAAGCAAGTTGAAGAAGCTTCTAATGCTAACCCATCCTAACCTCAACCTTGATTTTGTCTTGAAAATCACTGAGGAATTTAATTGGAAAGAGATTATATTATTGTTATGAAATAAGTGAAAGAATAGTAGAAGGAATTAGGTATTGATTTACCAAATTTAGGTGAATTGAGAGGGGCTTGAAATGGGTGTTTGGAGCTTGTTGATGTTGTTTTTGTGTGTGAAAAGAAGATGAGACTTATGGTAGATTTCGGGTAAATGAGAGTTGATATATTGGGTGGAAACATGGAGAACAAGTGAAGGATGAAGCAAATGTTATGTCATCTCAAGTGCCTTCTTTTAAGGGTAGTTATATTCCTTTTGGAAAAAGAAAATGTGGGAATTAGATAGCTTCTTGTGAAGGTTATGTATAAGCTATGGGTATTGGTTTAATATCTAAGGGTTTTAGGATTTAATAAAAGAGATTTGAATTAGAGTTTAGGTAAATTAATTTAGTAATTTAACTTATAAATTTAATTAGTGGAAATTTGATATTTAGCTTGAATTTAGGAGTTTAGGGGTTTAGGGATTGATATATGAAATGAAGATTATAAAATTGGAATTTCTAGGGACATGATAAGTGTCAAAGGACCCTTATTTGTAGTATTCATTGGATATAATTTTAGATGAAATTTATGTGAATTTATCAAGAAAAGGATACTTAAATGCTTAAAATTTGATTTTAGGAATTAAAGAACCCATTTTAAAGATTTAAGGATGATTCAAGCAAAAACAAAGCGAGATTTGGCAAAGTATAAAAAATGTTGATTTTCACATGTGCATAACCTTCAGCATAGTCATGCATAATCTACCCTAAATTGTGCCTTAGTGCTACACAAGTGGTGTAGAGAGTAGTGTTGAAGAAGAAAAATTGATCCAAGAAGAAAACGAAGACATCCAAAGGTGCACGAGCACGAGCACGATCGTGTAGGACTTTAACCGTTTCTTGTAGCTATAAATAGTCGCCTTAACCTTTCAGTTGCAATCCCTATACATACTATAAACCTTAGGAAAGTAAAAATATGCATTTCAAAGGAGGAATTGCTTGAGCATCATTGGAGATTACAAGACATTTCACAAGTTTTATTGTTTAACCATGTTTTACTTCTCTAGATCTTCTATTTTCAGTGTACAATCCATGGAGTAGTAATTCTTTGTGTCCTAAGTGTTGTGAAACCCTAAACCCATATATAATTTGAATTGCTTTAGATTAATGAAAAATTTATGCCTTTGTATCTATTCATGTGTTTTAATTGTCTTGCAATTGAATTATATACAGAGTTGATTGCTTGTATGATTCTTGCTAATAGAAAGAGGTTCCTTCTAATAAGATAGACCTTCATAAATAGAGAGATTACATGTTTCACCTAGAGATAGGGAAACTTTGACTTTCTGCATAAAGATTTGATCTTTCTTTAGGAATCCTGATCTTTAATGCAATCTTATGTGGCATTAGTGAGGGAGAGGTCTCTACTATCTCATATAGGGATAGGAATTTATTAACCCGAAGGAGTAATTGATTTAATTGTGTGATTCTGCAGTGTAAATCATAAATAACTCATTGATGGATATTTTATTTGTAGGAAATTAAGGTTTAGGGTGGATCAAGATGAGGGGTATGTCTTGTAATTGATTAATTATCATTAAAGCATAAACAATTGATCTTAGGGTTTACTAAATTAGTTAATTGATAGTTAGTAATAGATATTTCTTTAATACTTAGACTAAATAGCACAAAAAGGGTAATACTAGTACTTGTTCGTTAGATCTTTATACATGACAACCGTTTTAATCTTATACTATTATAGAAAGGTATACTTGCCTAGCTTAATCATATGAATTAATTTAGGTTTACAAATTTTATAATTTGATACTATCAGTAGTAGCGCATCAAGTTTTTGACACCATTACCGAGGATCTAACAAGGCAATATTTGGAAAAACCTCAGTATCTGCTATTTTGGTCATTTTTATTTATTTTATTCTTTCTCTTCTCCTGATCTTTTGAATAATTCTCATTTGTGATTGCTTACTTCTATAGTGCATGACAAGGAATCTCCCTTCAGACATTTTTTATCTAGACCTTGAGATTGAGAGGACGCTTTGAACTATTCGTAAGAATACAACTACTACATCATCTGAGCAATTAACAATTAAGGAGGAGACATTGGATTTAGTGCCCAAAATGGAAACAAAAGAAGAATTACCAGCAAAGGACAACCAGGAAAACATGGCAGAAGAATCTCCTAAAACTAATTTGGATTATGCAAGGCCAACTCTTGATGACACATGCCCAATAGTTATGAAACCACCTATTGGGACAAATAACTTTGAAATCAAAAGTGTAGTGATCCAGCTCCTATAAAAATACTACCAATTTGATGGACTACCTGATGAGCATCCATATGCACATATCTAGACTTTCTTAGAGATATAAGGGACATTTAAGAATAATGGAGTCATGGATGATGCGGTACGTTTGAGATTATTCCCTTTTTCACTGAGAGGGAAAGCCAAGAATTGGTTAGCATCATTAGGAACTGGAGCTATCACTACTTAGGATGATATGGTCAAACAATTTTTGGGTAATTACTTTCCTCTATGCAAGACTGCCAAACTCAAGAATGATATCTTCCTTTATGCAGGAAGCTGAAAACCTTATTTGATGCCTGGCAAAGGCAGAAAGAGCTTTTGAGGAGACGTTCACGTCATCAAGTACCACCATGGATGCAGGTTCAGACCTTTTATAATGGCCTCAACACAGCCACTCGACAATTAGTTGATGCCTCAGCTGGTGGTAACTTGAATTCAAAGACCCTAAAAGATTCTTTAAAGCTTTTTGAAGATATGGCTAGAAACAATTATCAATGGGGAAATGATCGAGGTAAGCAAAAAGCTACAGGATTGTATGAGGTGGATCTTATAACCACCATTGTAGCTAAGACGGATTCGCTGAGTAAGTAAGTTGCTAGTATCAAGAATGCATCAGTACCACAATTTCAATATAGGGATTCAAGTGAGGATGTTTCTTTGAGAAACAAGAACAGGTGGAATATCTTGGCCACCAGAATAGATAGTAAAGCAACCTATATAGTGCTATATACAATCCAGGTTAGCAGAATCATCCTAATTTTAGCTATGGAAATCCGAATGCTTAGAGACCTACTTATCCAACTCCAAGATTTCAAAGACAACAATTGCCACTACCCCAACCTTAGCTCCCTCCTTTACCACCACTTCAACCTCAGCTTCCTACATTATCACCACCAAAAAAGAAGTCAAGTTGGAAAGACCTCATAAGTCAATCATCCAAAGCTCAGAAGTTGGATATCGAAATCAAGAGGCTTCTATTCATAACCTTGAGAAACAAATTGGCCAGCTGGCCAAGATGATGTTTGAGAGATAGCAAGGTTCCCTTTCTAGGAACATAGAGCCTAATCCAAGAGAACAAGTGAATGCAATCAGCTTGAGAAGTGGGAAAGAGCTCCGATTTAGGAGTGAAAAAGAGTCTGAGGAGAGGAGAATCTAGCTTTTGAGAAGAAAAAGTAAGTTCCAGAAAAAGCAGAGTGAATTATCTCAAAAGAAGAAGGTGAAGCATGATAAGAAAGAGCCTAAGAAGAGATACATCTCCTGCTGTAAAAGAATATGTACCCAAGATCCTTTGACGCCCCATAGGGTATCCTAACGTAACAGCCCGTTACATACTATATAAGACTCTAGAAATTCTATCCGAGCCCTTCGGGATTCTTGTATAGATAAAGCGTCCCTTTACGACAATAGAATACTCGATCAATGGAGTTTAGAAGTTTTATGTGGCATTCATTAGCCATAGATAATAAACCAAAACTCATAATACTTTACAAAGTCCAAGGGGCATTCTCCCGCAAAATAATATTAAGTCCATTACAGTCATCCAGACTCCTTTAGTTTCCAACGGAAGTCTAAACAAAATCGAAACAAACTTCTAAAGGAAACTCCTAGCTCCGGCACCTAAGCTGTAGCCTGCCTTGGCCTAAGCCAAATGAATTCATGCTGCAACAAGTAAAAACTATAGGGGCGTAAGCTATCTAGCTTAGTGAGTAAAAACTTCCATATCACAATTAAGACAAATCATTCAAGCAAGTGATTATTCAAGCAAGTGAAATGCATCAAACAAATGAGTTCAACAAACATATGACCAACCGGAAATCATATGTGGATGGACTTGCGCCCTCCATCCCGGGTTAGCAGATTAACGAATCCTGCGGTACGACGCCGTTTAAGCTCACGGTCAACTGAACAATACTTCGTTTTAACGATCACGATTAACCAACAATTTCGTTTTATGGATCATGATTAACCAACATATTCGTTTTATAGATCATGAAAAACCAACAAATGCTAATGCTCCATCCCCGTCGTGATATGAATGAGTCCAATTATAATTGAGGTCCAATAATAGATTAATCTAATTCTTTTAGGTGACCAACAATTATTCGCAAGCAATCAATTATAACTTCTTACTAAACAAGCAGCAACTTAACACCTGGTTTCGATATTCCTTAGTTCAACTTCACATATCAACAGCAGACAAGTATATAATTCCCATATACCCCATCATGCATAATCAATTTTTATCTTTGCCTAAACAACTAAAGCCACTATCAGTACAACCACAAGCAATAATTGAGAGTGGAAGTAATACTCACTCGGCCATGGTACGCCGGTCTCTTAATAGTAGTAGTCCGGTGGTAGGGTATCGTCTTGCTCGGGATCACCTACCAAATAAGAATCTCATCACTAAACTAATCCAAGCTATGCATCTAAACTACACAAAATCGGATTTCTTGCTATTTGCGGAAGTTCCAACTTAAAACGGCCATAACTTAGTCATTTTAACTCGGAATTTTGCAAATTTTATATCGATTTCTATCTATTTCGAAAGATATATCTATTTATAATATTATTTTCAAGTTTTGAAAACATTAAGGTCATGGAACAGTGGGATCAGATTTGTTCCGTAACTTTCCTCTTTCCGAAAAATTGTTTCGCATATGATAGAAATGTTCCTAGTTGATGATTCATGTATAGATGGTATATGAATGAATTCCTAGTATGAATTTCATGTAATGAGCTCAATATATGCATGGTCTTGATGATTTTTTATGATGAACTCTTATGAACTCCTAATTATTATAAAACTCTCTAATGGTCACTTCTAAAAATCTATTCTTTCCAACTTTACATTCCCTAGGGTTTTTAGGATCTTATTCTTGGATTTACTTGTTACTAAATAAAAATGAGTTTTAACATCTATACTATCCATGACCTTCATTTATGCATAAATTTCACATTTTTCACTTGGTAAATATGTTTTTAAACAAGCTTTTCACAAAAATCCGAATTTTGGAAATTTTTTTTCTTGCATTTTTCCTATGAGAAAACTTGTTTAATGCATCAAAAATGAAGCTTTATTATATCTATTGTCTAAGGACTTCATTTACTCATAAAACATGCACTTTAAGCTTGGATACTAAGGTGTTTATGTAGGCATTATTCCAAATACGAATTTAACAAACTAATCACTATCTCAAGATTTTCATTCTAACTCCACTACTTGTTTTACATTTACTCATGCCTAAACTCATCTAAACTTATGAAAATCATTCCTTAAGGATACCTATTACATATACCTTCCATTTTTCATGAAAAATATGAGTTTTAAAGTGGTTTTAGTGGTTTTTAAAATAGGGTTCAAAATCATCCGAATTTCCATAAGACATTTCTAACAAAAATCTTTTCTTTTTCAAGTTTCTTGCCTCTATACATGAAGATCTATCATCTAACACACTATACATATGCAAGCTACACTTTTATGATCATAAATGCATGTAGACTCAAAATACCATATGAACATAAATGTAGATGAAGGTATGAATGTCTAAACACTAGATCTACCAAATATAATGCATGAATCATGAGTTTCATGGCATGAACATAAATTTCTATGCTAGATCTCTACTTACATACAGCATGAACAAGATAATATCTCAACAAAAACTCTTTTAAACACTAGATCCACTTCTTGTGATGGCTTGATATTCTTGTATTAGTGTTTTCAAGTCCCTAGCATAAGCTCATTGGGATTAAAAGTGAAAAACACTCAAGAATGGTGTTGCCATTACAAGATTTAGGAAGAACAAAGCTTGGAATCATCATCTAATGGATGATTTGAAGAAGAAAAGAGATGAAACAAACTTGTGGGAGTGTGCATGTGTGTGTGTGTCACGGCAATTTAGAGAGGAGAGGGAGAGGGTTTCAACCTTTGAATAAAAATGAAAGAATGAAAATGAGAAGAGAGAGAGAAAATGAGCTTATATATTACATGCATTAGGCTTTTAGTTGAATAAAAATAGTAAAATAAAACAAAATGAGGGGAAAATGGGGAGGGGGGGGGCGCCGGCCAGGGGTGTGAGGAGAGATTTAAATTTTTGATAAAATTTGGATTTTATGTAATAAAATGTAATAATTGTAATAATTATAGAAACAAAATTTCTTAGAAAAGAAAATTGAAAGTAGTTGTAAGGATGTAAGAATAGGGTATGGATAGTGTGTAGTATAGGTTGTACTTGTGAATAGTAGACAAACCATCTACTTTACCGGTTGTAATGAAAATACGGGAAAAAGGTTACAACTATAATTTTTATAGCCCGGAAAATTATAAAATTGATATTTTTGAAATCCTTATAAAATTTCGATTCTAATGAATATTCTGGAATATTTTTCTAAGTTTATGGTCCCGGGACACGTTTTTTCCGTAATTGAGCTCGGGAAGGCCCGGAATTGAAAAATTCCCGAATTTAAAACTTTCTAAGGTTTAAAATATACTTTAAAACAATAATCCATATTCATTTACTTTATAAAACTTCTTTTATTATAAAACCGAAGGAAAGCCGGATTTAGGGTTCCTAAGCTTCTCTCACTAGGCTCAAATGGGACTGGATTAAGGTTTCACTTTTCAATTCCCGGGGTTTACTTAACTACTGAGAATACCAAGGTTAACAACCTTCCCACCTTAAATAGAGTTTTGTCCTCAAAACTGAACTGACGTACCTTGTCCTTCAAATAACTCGGGGTATTTTCTTCGGATCTCCTCCTCAGCTTCCCAAGTTGCTTCCTTAAAAGCATGATTTCTCCATAATACTTTAACATAGTGGATGTCCTTGTTCCGTAGCCTTTGAGTTTTCTTATACAATATCTTTACAAGGTGTTCCTCGTATGTCAGGTTTTCCTTCAGTTGGATCGGTTCCAATTCCAAGATCCTTTCTAGGTCGGCCACATACTTCCTCAATACTGACACATGGAACACGTTGTGAATCCCGGATAGATTTGGTGGGAAAGCTAGCCGATATGCCAGATCTTCGACTCTTTCCAAGATTTCAAAAGGTCTAATGTATCTCGGGCTCAACTTTCCTTGTGTACGCATTCTTTTAATGCTTTTAATCGGACTTATCTTCAGGTACACATGGTCACCTACGTTGAATTCAAGTTCTCTTCTTTTCAGGTCTGCCCAGCTCTTTTGCCTATCCTGAGCCTCTTTCATTTTCCGCTGGATTACCCTCACTTTATCGGCTGCTTCTTGTATCAATTCCGGCCCAATAGCTATCTTTTCCACTTTATCCCAAAACAAAGGGGATCTACAGCGCCGTCCATACAAAGCTTCATAAGGTGGCATCTGAATAGTTGAGTGATAGCTGTTATTGTAAGCAAACTCAATTAAATGCACATGACTATCCCAACTCCCTTTGAATTCCAAGGCACACGCTCTTAACATGTCTTCTAGGGTTTGGATCGTCCGCTCAGACTGCCCATCGGTCTGAGGGTGATATGCCGTATTAAAATGCAACTTGGTGCCCAAACTCTTTTGCAGACTTGTCCAAAACTTAGACACAAATCTTAGGTCTCCATCTAAAATAATCCCTGCAGGTATGCCATGTAACCGTACAATCTCCCGGATGTAGATCTTGGCTAACTTTTCCATTGAATAAGTCATATGGGTAAGAAGTGCGCCGACTTGGTTAACCGATCCACTATTACCCATACAGCATCACAACCAGAAGGAGTCTTGGGAAAACCACATACAAAATCCATAGATATCTTATCCTACTTCCACTCGGGAATAGGTAAAGGCTTTAACAATCCACCCGGCCTTTGGTGCTCTACTTTCACCTGCTGACAAACCGGACATTTCATTACATAATCTGCCACATCTCGCTTCATGCCGTTCCACCAATAGCGGCTTTTCAAATCTTGGTACATCTTGGTACCTCCCAGATGTATGGTATAACTGGAGTTATGAGCTTCACTCATTATTTCCTTCCTCAACTCTCTTCGTTCTCCGGTACACACAACCTTCTTCTTTATTCTGATTACATCCTCATCATCTATTGCAAAGTCAAGGTACTTTCCTACTTGGTTTCCCTTTTATCTTTTGTATCACTTCGTCATACCTTTGGGCTTCTTTGATTCTCTCTATTAGGGTCGGTTCCAATGCCAGGTTGGCTATCTCAAGCTCAGCACTTTGGTCTATGAACTCAATCTTTAATTCTCAAAATCCCTAATCAGATCCCTTTGACTTGTGATCAAGGCGGCTACTTCCCCATAATTTTTCCGACTTAGGGCATCTGCGACTGCATTAACTTTCCCTGGACAGTAATTTATTCCCAGATCATAATCTTTTATGTTCTAGCCATCTCCTTTGTCTCATATTTTTCCTTTTGTGTGAACAGATATTTAAGGCTTTTATGATCCGTGTATATCTCACACCTTGTCCATATAAATAGTGTCTCCATAGTTTCAAGGCGAAGACAACTGCGGCCAATTCCAGATCATGTGTAGGGTAGTTCTGCTCGTGGGTCTCAATGTCGAGAAGCATATGCAATAACTTTCCCTTCCTGCATTAATACACATCCAAGGCCATTCCTTGAGGCGTCACTATGCACCGTATAGGACTTTTCCGGTCCGGTAGAACCAAATCGGTGCCGATACCAGTCGTCGTTTCAATTCCTGGAAGCTCTGTTCCCTCTTATCTGTCCAAACAAATTTCTCATTCTTTTGGGTCAATTGAGTCAGTGGCTTGGCTATCTTCGAGAAATCCTTCACAAACTTGCGATAGTAGCCAGCCAATCCCAAGAAACTTCTTACTTCAGTAACCGTTTGTGGCTGTTTCCATTCCACTACAGCCTTAATCTTTTCGGGGTCAACTGATATCCCATCACCAGTTACCACATGTCCAAGAAAAGATATTCTGTCCAACCAAAAATCACATTTGGACAATTTGGCGTACAACTTGTTTCCCTTAAGGTTTGCAACGCCAAACGAAGATGTTCCTCGTGTTGTTCCTTGGTCTTCGAATATATTAGGATGTCGTCTATGAAGACTATCACACATTTATCCAAAAGTGGCTTATAAACTCTGTTCATAAGGTCCATAAATGCAGCTGGTGCATTAGTCAGCCCGAACGACATCACCAGAAACTCGTAGTGTCCATAACGAGTACGAAAAGCCGTCTTTGGTACATCCTCAGGCTTTATTCAACTGATGGTATCCCGAACGCAGATCAATGCGTGAAAACACACAAGCCCCTTGCAGTTGATCAAACAAATCGTCAATTCTTGGCAGAGGATACCGATTCTTGATAGTTACCTTATTCAACTCACGATAATCGATACACAATCTCATTGATCCATCCTTCTTCTTTACAAACAAACAGGTGCGCCCCATGGCGACACACTTGGTCTTATGAATTTTTATCCAAAAGTTCCTGCAATTGTGTCTTTAACTCCTTTAACTCAGCCGGTGCCATCCGGTATGGTGCTTTGGATATCGGTTCGGTGTTTGGAGCTAAAACAATCTCAAAATCAATTTCTCTTTTTGGTGGTAATCCCGGCAAAATTTCTGGAAACACATCCAAATATTCATTTACCACCGTATATCCCTTTCTTCACGAGTTTCCTCTTCATCCAAAACACCTTCAATAGGTATTATCTCTTCATCCTCCATCATCAATTCAAAAGAGTTTAACCCAAACCTTCTTGGGACTAGGGTCTCTCCCACAAATTCTACTTTTCCTCCCGATTGATCATAGAAACACACTGTCCTCTTTTGGCAATCCACTATGCTTTTACCTTACTTAGCCAACTCATTCCGAGGATAACTTCGTATTTATTCATCTCCAATATTATTAAATCACTTTTGGAGTGGTGCTCGTGAATTTCCAATGGACAGTCCTTTATCAATTCTCGGGTTGACACAACGCTTCCAGTAGGTCTTAATCCTCAAACTAACAGTAGTTGTGGCTATAGGTAATCCAAGTTGGTTAGCCAAACTAGTGGTGATGAACGAATGTGTCGCTCCCGTGTCAAATAAAACATAAGCCTCCATGCTATTCACCCGTATGTGTCCTGAGGTCAACAAACATCCATCACTTATCAACCCTAAAACACTCTCAAAGCTACCTACATGGGTTCTTACTTCCAGCTTTCCCATAAACATATTTAATTCAATTCAAACAACAATTCAATAGGCAATAGGCAGTGTACCTATCGATTGTAGAATAGAATTAATACGGATGTCGTCCTCTAGGATCTGGATATCAAGTACTAGTATTACCGTTTCTCTACAATGTAACCGATAATTTTGATGATTACTATTTTATCTAATTTACTTTGAACAATATTAACACGGATCTAGTAACAAACAAGCAAGATTCAATAAGAACAAATGATCCAGATTTTGTCTTACCTCCAATTTATCATGTGAATCCTTGGCAACTCATACTAGATATTTAAGATTTAGTTCTTAAGCTATAGAATTCCTCAAGCAAAATGTCAATTCTTTCGAATCTAACAAATTGTCTAAACCTAGGTTAATCAATTAGGATGTCTCCTCAATCAATAGCAACCTAAATTTGCATTAATAACATGAACTCATAAAAATAATAGAAGATTCTTGCCATTCTATGTCTAGAATTACAAACAAATCTCTTCAATTGCATAGATCAAATCATAAAAGTAATCTTTCAATTAACTTAAATGAAAATCATACATAAGCTTGCATTCCAGATATACAAGCTTAAGAAACAGTTAAGAAAAATGCAATTGAACAAAAGAACATCAATCTTTCATTAAACCCAAATCCTCATCACAAAATAAAATTAGAGTTCAACAAAACCTAGATCTGAAAAATTACTCTTCCATAGTAATTAACAAGAATACATGAAATTCTAGAAACAAACTAAAATTGATGATATCACTCGAGAAAATGAAGCTCAAAATTGTGGATCTTCAATCCAAGATAATCTTGACTTGTTGAAACTCTGAAAAACATTATGTATGAATTCTATATGTGCTATCTCTTTGTTCCTTGCCGCTCTTCTTACTGTTGATTCAATATTTGCAGATTTACAGGCTCATGTTCGCCCTGTAGACTTTTTGTCTCTTACTAGCCCAAGTAGACTTTCCGGCTCCTACCAGCCACCACTACCATTTCCTCGTTTCTCCACACAAAGAATAGTAGTGAAACAAATGCGACTCATAAATATGATATGCATGAATTGATTTCAATATATATTTAACCAAATAATGTTTAGTTCAAGTTGAAGGCGATCAACACAATTTTCATCATATCAATACAAGAATCACAATTTTATTTATCAAACCTTCTTTCGATATTCTTAACTTATATTCAATCAATCATAATTCCAAGTCACACAACAATTATTCATTTTATCTTTTACTTAATTGCTAATGCTACTACTTACAAGCACAAATCAAGGAAATGTAACTTAAGTAAAGAATTAACTCACTCCATGTCGATAGATCCTAATCGAAGTAATCTTCTGGAAAAGTGATCTCGGATCCTTCTCTACCTAAACAAGATGAAATACCCAAAATGAGTCTTTCATAAAATCTCTATTCTTGAAGATTCTAAACTTTTCTTAAAATCGCGATAAAATCGTATAAGAGGAAATTCCAACTTAAAATAGCCATAACTTGCTCATTTTAACTCTGAATTTCACATGTAATATATCATTTTCTACCTATTCGAAAAGATCTATCTATTTCTAAACTTATTTTCATCAAACTAAGTTGTTTGGGTTCCAAGAAAGTGGGGGACAGATTCACCACGAATTTTTATAAACTTGTTTTCCTTCTTTTATCCAAAGCTCATTTTGAAGAGATAAGTAATATAATAGCTTGTAAAAACTTTTGGAATGTATATTCATATATTTATTGACTCATAAAAAATGTATGAAGTTAATGAAGTTGTCTCAAATTATGAAAAAGTAAAGTCTTTAAAGATTTTGAAACTTGAGAGTTTTTGAAATATTCATTTTGTTTTCAAAATATCTTAAGTTTATCTATAATGAGTATTTCTTCTCTTTTCCTAAATTTTATTTTCGTAATCTCTTTCCTGAGGAATGATTTTTATTTCCTAAGCTTAGCTTCCAACACTTTTTGAAAGTATTAACACTTCTATATTTAGAAAAATAATTTCTTGATTTCTAGAGATCATTTTATTTTAATGAAAAGAATTTCTATCATTTGAAGAAAAAGTGAAGTTATTGTAAAATCTTTGTTTACTTCAAAAAGTCCTTTTTATGTCATGTATAAAGTTTCTTATGAACTCCTCTAAGTTTGTTAAGATGACTTCTTAGTTTTAGAAAAGTTTACTTCCTACTTTCATTTCTAGAAAAGAATCTTTATTTTAAGAAAATATTTCCTTATTTATTTTGTTTGAGACAAAAATCATTATGTTCATGCATGAATATGAATCATAAAGTGATGAAAACATAAGGAAACATAATAACTTGAAAGAATAAGCTAATAAGAAAATAAATCAAGTATTGGAACCTTAGCTTCATCAAGGTATCCCGAGACTAAGAAAAGACTAGTCCCAAAAAGGAAAAGAAAATGTTTTGACTTGATGAGGACAAGTCTAAGACTAGAAAGACTAGTCTTAAAAATAATATGAAAGTAAATAAATTCAAGGAAAGTAAATAAATTGCAAAAATTAGCTTATATACTCTAAATAATATATATAGCTATATATATATATATATATTAGATAGTTATAAACATAAAAGCAACATAAAGGGATTTGATGATAAACAAAAACAAAGTATGAACCTATTGTTGCTTTCCTTAACCTTCATAGTTTAGAAACACACACTAAATTCATACTAAGTAGATGAACATAAAGAAAACTTGAAGAAAGTTTACCTAAAGGAACTAAACTATAGAGAACTTCTTGAGAGGAAATTCTTGAAGAAATTTAAGAGAGTAACTTTAGTAGAAGAAATGTGTGAAAGAAGTGAAAATAAGAGGGGTTATTTATAGGAAAATGTGGGAGATAATTTATGTTAATTAAATAAATGAAAATTAAAATAATTTAGAGAGGGAGAGAAGGGGCCGGTGCATTTTGAGAGGAAAGAGGGAGGAAAATTTTATTTTTTTTTTGTATTTTTGTTAATTAAAAGTAAGATATGAAAGATGTGAAGTTGTATTAGAAATGAAAATGTGTAAGAAATAGGTGTACGGGTTGTAAGAGTAGGTTGTAAGAAAAAGTAGAGATAGATAAATAGTGTAGAATAGCAGTAAATAGTGTAATGTAAAGTAGACATGACAATTTAAGTACTGTAGTAAAAAAATACGTGTATAAATGCGATATCTGATATTTTTAGCTATCGAAAAATTATGAAATTGATATTTTGAAAATCTTATGTTTTTACGAGTCTAATGGTATATTTGGAATAGTTTTACCATTCCGAGCTCTGGGACACATTTTTCAAGAATTGTGTCCGATCGAGTTTAAAACGAGTCGCGGTTTTACTAAACTGATCTTTTTAAGCTTCCTTGGATAATTACGAACTATTCTACTCACTAAAATCTTTCTTACTTTCTCAAGGTTTTTTAAACAAGAATGCCGGACTTAAGCGGTTACGGTAAACTAGGTGTTGAGCCTGGATTTTCCCACGATCTGGTTCATTTCTCCTAACCCGATTCACATTAAACTCGAACCCATTTAACATGAATCCTCGACTAGGGGTTAAAAGAAATTTTAATTTTTGAAAACTTTTTAGAGTCGCCACCCGATATAAATCGGGAAAAAAAAAAAAAAAAAGCTAGGATCAATGGTTGGTTGATCTTAACTTAGCTACTAGTCTGCGAAAATTTGATTTAAAAAAACCAAACTTTTAAAACCAGATATCATGGATTCGGAGGCTAACCTATTAAAACCAAATGGTTACCACTTTCGGAATTTTAAATTATAATATATCCTTTATATGCTCAAAAATTCAAATAAAACATTAACAGAAATATTTACAAGTCAAATCATTCATTTTTATTTTTTATGTGCTTTTCTTCTTCATTTTTATTTATTTTTCAAAATATGAATATCAACAAATATATTTCCTTTTTTTTTAAAAAAACTTATATTTACAAAATAATATTCACAATATTAAAAACAAAAACATTTTTTTCCATTTTTATTGTCGCCCCGTAGGTGCCTACTACTCGCTAATCGAGATCAGACAAAACGTAGTTCTTTTGAAAAGAACCTTAGTTTGTTGATCAATTTTAATTTTTGAACTCATTTCACTTTAAATTCATTAAATTTTTGAATTTTTATGAAAATCATTTTTTATGATCCTAAGATCTAATCAATTGATTTTTTTATTTTATGAAAACATATTTTTCTAAGTCCAAAAATCATTTTTTAATCATTTTTTATTAAAAATTTTGGTTTTGGAAAATCCAATTTTGTCATTTTTATTTATTTTTATTATTATTATTTTTTTTTAATAATCATCACATAAATTCACAACATATTCAAATATTTTACAATACATTAAAATTATTTTCATGCATTAAATACACATTTCTAAAAGCAATTATGTATAAATACATATTAAAAATATAAAAATATCAAAAAAAATAAATTTATATGAAAAATAATTATTTTGATTTTTTTGAATTTTTCTGAATTTTTCTGAATTTTTTTATGAATTTTTATGAATTTTTTACTATTTTTTGCTATTTTATGAAATTAATTATATAATAAAAATATAATAAAATAATGCGGACTGACCTGGACCGTTGGATGGAGCGGATGCGATCTGGATCGTCTGATATGAAGACCAATCCTAGCCGTCTGATCTCGTTGACTCAATCTGGGGTGTTGATCTTCTTGATCAAATCTGGATCGTCTGATCTTGATGATTGAATCTGGGCGCGCTGATCTGCTTGATTGAATCTGGGCCGTTGATCTGCTTGATCAAATCTGGACCGTTGATCTGCTTGATTGAATCTGGGCCTTGATCTGCTTGATTGAATATGGACCGTTTGATTTGCTTGATTGAATCTGGGCCGTTTGATCTGGGCTGACCGTTGACCGTTGACCAGTGGGCAGGTTTGACTTCGGATTTACGGGTCAGATTTTTGAGTCGGATCTGATCCGTTGGGCGAAGAAGACGAAGTCGCAGCACTTCGGGGAGGATTCTGGCGGCTCTGGTGGTTGGCGGCGGCTGGGAGTTTGTCGGCCCGACTTCTGGTGCGACAGCGGAGCTCTTGAAGACGGTGGCGTGCGCCCAGAACGGTGGCAAGGGGCGGTTCTGGTGGTGCTTCTCGGCGGTGAGGGTTTCAAATAAAATAAAAAAAAAATACAGAGATTAATCCGATCAATTCTAGCAAATCTAAGCACACTAAAACATCAAAATCAAGTTTCTAATACTCCTAAAACACTCAATTTGGATCAAATCTGATCCAAGAACTTCGAATTTGAAAATTTCGAATTTTACATCCTTAATTCGAAAATTTCGAATTGATCTTGTTATGTGTGTGTTTCTTGCAATTGAATTGTGCCTTTTGATCCTAGTATCCTCTATTTATAGATTGCAAGCTCAATTTAACGTTTCGTATTGCTTCAGAAACCAATCGATTTTTTGCCTCTTCATTTGCACGAATTTAATCCAATAATTCGTGTTTAATTCGTTTTAAACCGATGAATTGATGATTGATCTTTCATATTCTTCATCAGATCATCCAATGTGGGTAGATGAATCGTCCAATTTCATCAATTCTTGTAAATCATCATTAATGGACAATTGAAGCTTCACAAATTGCATTTTTTTTTTCAATTTTTCCAGCATGAATTT
Source organism: Combretum micranthum (assembly GCA_024138025.1). NCBI lineage: Eukaryota > Viridiplantae > Streptophyta > Magnoliopsida > Myrtales > Combretaceae > Combretum > Combretum micranthum. The sequence continues at coordinate 216,524 of JAMXBD010001168.1, forward strand.
TGTGACTTTTGGGTTGCTTTTACACATGAATTGTGCACTGATCTTTCATATTCCATGTCTACTTTGCAATGGCATCATCAATTTCAACAATTAATGATGTTTTGTCAGTTAAAAATTGATGCAAAGTAAGGCGAAAAGTCACTTTGAGTAAGATGAAAAGGCAAAAAATAAGATGACAAAAAGGCAAAAATTTGCCTTTGCTAGGATTTGAACCTGGGTTCTTGAACTTGGGCTCATGTGTTTTGGGTAAATGTGTTTAACCAACAGGCCATTTGGTTTGTGCCTCAATCACTTAGCCAACTTTGTCAATACTTAAGGCTTTCAAATAATTTTTGAAATTTGTTTAATCAGCTTTAAAACAACTTATAACTAGAATTTTGTATATATCAAGCTTAAATAATAATTTCTCTTTTTACTCTCATTTTTTTTACTATTTTTTTAATTTTTTTGGCTTTTTTGTTGATTTTGTGATTTTTTCATTTTTTTGTGAGCTTAATATAATACTAATTCTAATTCCAAATTAAAGCCTTTAAATTGGGCAAAATTTAGGTATCTACAGCTGCCCCTCTTTGTGGTGAAGTTTGAATAAAACTTTGCCACAAAGACAAAAATAGGTAATTTTTGCCCCTTTGACAGAACTTAGGTCATCATTTTTGGACTTCTAGACAAATGGTATCAACTTAACAGGATGGACTTGGTCATTTGGTCTTGGTCACCATCTGGAATGGATGGATTTTGATCTTGGACACCATGTTAAACCATCTGTCAAGTTTAGACTTTGATATTTGCTAGATCAACTGTCGGACCTAGACTTAGAAAACTGATAGACCATCTGTATGGCCTAGATTTAGAAAAATGATAGGCCATCTGTCGGGCCTAGACTAAAAAAAAAACTGATAGACCGTCTGTCGGGTCTAGATTTTAGAATACTGCTAGGTCATCTGTCAGACCTATGGGCTTTAATTTGGTCATTTGCCGGACCTATGGGCTTTGGTTTTTGGTTTGAATTGGTGCTACTTGAACTGATTCTTGGCTGGACTGGTAACTATAATTCTTAAAGGCAGGATGACACTCCTTTGAGCAAGTGACCCTAATTTTTTCAAACAATAGGACGACGCTCCTTTGAGCAAGTGATCCTAATTTTTTCAAACAATAGGACGACGCTCCTTTGAGCAAGTGATCCTAATTTTTTCAAACAATAGGATGGCACTCCTTTGAGCAAGTGATCCTAATTTTTCAAAACAATAGGATGACGCTCCTTTGAGCAAGTGATCCTAATTCTTCAAATAGTAGGACGACGCTCCTTTGAGCAAGTGATCCTAATTTTTCAAACAATAGGACGACGCTCCTTTGAGCAAATGATCCTAATTTTTCAAACAATAGGACGACGCTCCTTTGAGCAAGTGATCCTAATTCTTCAAATAGTAGAATGACGCTCCTTTGAGCAAGTGATCCTAATTTTTCAAACAATAGGACGATGCTCCTTTGAGCAAGTGATCCTAATTCTTCAAACAATAGGACGACGCTCCTTTGAGTAAGTGATCCTAATTTTTTTAAACAATAGGACGACGCTCCTTTGAACAAGTGATCCTAATTTTTTTAAACAATAGGACGACGCTCCTTTGAGCAAGTGATCTTAATTTTTTCAAACAATAGGACGACGCTCCTTTGAGCAAGTGATCCTAATTTTTCAAACAATAGGACGACGCTCCTTTGAGCAAGTGATCCTAATTTTTCAAACAATAGGACGACGCTCCTTTGAGCAAGTGATCCTAATTTTTCAAACAATAGGACGACGCTCCTTTGAGCAAGTGATCCTAATTTTCAAATAGTAGGACGACGCTCCTTTGAGCAAGTGATCCTAATTTTCAAACAATAGGACGACGCTCCTTTGAGCAAGTGATCCTAATTTTCAAACAATAGGACGACGCTCCTTTGAGCAAGTGATCCTAATTTTCAAACAATAGGACGACGCTCCTTTGAGCAAGTGATCCTAATTCTTCAAACAATAGGACGACGCTCCTTTGAGCAAGTGATCCTAATTTTCAAATAGTAGGACGACGCTCCTTTGAGCAAGTGATCCTAATTTTTCAAAAATAGACGAGCTCCTTTGAGCAATGATCCTAATTTTTCAAATGACGTAATGATCTAATATGACGATGATTTTTTGAAATCTTATAATTCGAAAACTGTGCTAACTTGAAAACTTTTCTTGAGTCAAGACTTCTTCTTTTTCATTTTTGTTAAGGCCAAATGCCTTTTTTCAAAACTTTTGAGTTTAAAACTCTTCTCTCTTTTTTTTCAAAATTATATCTCTTTAAAAATTTAGAGATTCCTTTATTCTTTCTTGTTCTTTTTCTTTTTGAAAAACAAACTTTTGAGAAAAACTTCTCTCTTTTTTTTTTTCACTTATTTCATCATTTTTCAATTTTGCTAACAAGCAAAGAATTTTATTGATTTCAAAATTGCTAATGAGCGACAACTTCTCCCTTACTTATTTTCTTTGAAGGTCAATCCTTGGTAGCCTTCTTTTCTCCTCCTTGATTAAGGGGCAACAATCTCCAATTTGACTTTCTTGCCTTTGGGGCAAACTAATTCTCATTTTTTCTTGTCATTCCCATGAACTTGGATTGGTTATCTTATGCTTGAAATACTAAGTTAAAGAGGACTTCCTCCCACACTCTTTGGCTTATTTTCACACATGACTCGAATTCCAAAAATTACAGTCCGTTTTGTAAATGATACATTTTGGTTAATCTATCAGGACTTTTCTTGGGTAAAAAAAATTTGAGCTTTTGGTCATTGGCTTTAATCAAAAGGATATTTCATAAAGGCTTTTTATTTTTGAAAAAAATTTCAATACATCCCGGGTTTACAAGTCAAGAACCCTTAAGGAAAACTTGATAATGCACTTGTTCCTAGTTTCAAGGGTATTAATAAATCAACTCCTTTGATCCAAAGAGTCTCCAAAGGGTGGAATTTGTGGGTGGGACTTGATGAATTTTGAATTTTAATGATCTTGAGCTATGTATTTTCAAATCATTGATTTTTATCACCTTGTTTGCCTAATATCTTTTTCTTGTTCTCTTTTTTTTTTTTTTTTTTTTTCTTTTTTTTTTTCTCTTTTTTTTTCTTTTTTTTTTCCTTTTCTTTCTCTTCTTTTTTTTTTCTTTTTTTTTTTTTTTATTGCCCTTTTGGGAGACGAATTCAAGGTGATTTGTTCTTTTATAGCTCAAAGTGTATGTGCAGTGTATGGTTTGAAATGAAGACTCTTTTTCCTTTCATAGGAAATGATTTATTTGTGTCAATTGGCTACTCTTGAATTGATGCGACTAGGTCAAGTGCATATAAGTTATTCCTTTTCTCCTTATTAATGACCCTAACCTCCAAATTGCCCCATTGTTGTGGGGTGCCCCAATGCGGGGTGGTTCTTGACAGGGTTTATTTTTAAGAATTCCTTCTTTTTAGGCCCAACGGGGTTAACAAGGGATATATTTTGGTTATTGAAATGAATGCCTGGTATCATCTTAACCTATGTATCAAGTGCAAAATAGACTTCTTTTAAGGAATGAGCCTTATAAATTTCCTCACAATCACTCAACTCTCAAGTGTTCAGTGGTTAGTGTTTGGTATTTGGTTGCCTCTTTTTTGTCAAAACATTTTCAAGCAATAAAATATCCATAGACAAACATCCATTCAAATTGCCCCAAATATCAATAGAAGATTTCATTATCATTCTTATTACAAAGATAGGCATCAATGTCGATCTTCTTTCTTAAGCTACCTCCCCTATTGGTGTTGACCGGCACATTCAACTTTTGCATATGATAGGCTACTTTATCAGATGGTAACAACAAACTCTCAATTCTTGATGAAGTGACGCTTGGAAACCCTGTCGGAGTTGGGATAGGATCATTATCATCAATTGGCTTCATAGATTTCAGGAGCTCGGGTTGGATAAGCTTAGCATCGATCAAATCTTGGATTTTGTGCTTTAATCTCCAACAATTCTCCGTAGAATGGCCCGTTTGACCCATGTGGTACTCACATTGGACATTAGGATCATATTTCCTCGGCTTGTACCCTTCCTTTGGGATTTCAAATGTTATCAGATTTTGATCTCTCAATTGGTTAAGAACTTGAATCATTGGAATCTCAAATTGTGTGAGACGCCTTTGCTGTGTCAAATGATCTGGTTTATTTTGGCCCCATGCTTTTGAATTCAAAGGCTTCCTTTCCTGCTCCATATTCTTTGGTTTGTAGCTTGATGATCCTTCTTGAGTCTCACAAGATGGCACTTCGTGAGCATTAAGACCTAAATGTTGGAGTTTATCTAGCACGTGCCCCATAACTCGCTCGAGGGTTTCAATCCTTTCTGTCATTCCTGCAAGTCTTTGCTCTAGCTCTTCATACTCTTTTTGATCTTTCTCTTGTGAATCACTTCTTTGATTTGGCGTGTTACCGAACTCTTGTACATGGAGCATGTTGATTGTAGGTTCTTCATCGTTAACCGCTAGCTCATCAACAAATCGCAATTGGACCGTTTCTGAGTCAATCAAATCCTGAATTCTATTCTTCAGTTCCCAACAATCATCAGTAGCATGCCCCTGTTGATCCATATGGTATTCACAATGTGCATTAGGGTCGTACTTTCGTGGTTTATACCCTGGTACTGGCTCACTAGGGTATAATAATTGATCCTCTTTCAGCTTCTGGTAAATTTGAGATAGAGGAACTGGGATTTGAGTGAATTTCCTCCTAGATTTTTGTGTAGGATTGTTGTAACTCACTACATTGGCTGTGTCCTCTTCTACTTTCGGTTCTTCATTGTTTTGCAGTTTACCAGAAATGAGGGCATTTTCAACTCTGCATCCTGCCACTACTGCTTCTGAGAAACTTGCTGATGCATATCCCACAAGATGTGAAAAGAAAGGTTCATCCAAAGTATTGATGAAATTGCATGTCAAATCCTTTTCAGGGATTGGGGTAGTGATTCTTGCAGCTAAAATTCTCCATCGTTGGGCATATTCCTTAAAGGTTTCTTCTTTCTTCTTCTTCATATTGTTCAGGTCCCAAACTGAGGGTGCCATTTCAATGTTGAACTTATATTGGTTGAAAAATGCTTTAGCTAACTTTTCCCAGGTATCAATTTCTTGGTGATCCAATTGGGCATACCAGGCTAAGGCCGGACCAGTAAGACTATCTTGAAAAGTTTGTACCATCAGTTTGTCAAATTTGGCATATTGCCCCATACGTCGTATGTACAGTCTTGTATGCATATTGGGACACCCGGTTCCATTGTATTTCTCAAATTCAGGTGCCTTAAATTTTCCAGGAAAGTCACCTTCCTCACACTGTGGTAGGCTTAAGATTGCAGATTGGTCAAAGCCATCAAATGTCTTCAATTTTTCAACCAATTTTTTCTCTATCTCCATAACTTGAGCTTCTAGTTCTTTCTTTAGCTCAGCTACATTACACTCATTTTGTATGTCATCTTGATCAATGTGTTGCCCCTCAATTCCTTTCCCTTTCTGTGTCCCTAAGGATCCTTCAGATGTTGTAGGGGTCTTAAGCTGAGCAAGACTCTGTGTTAAAGTCTGCATTTGTTCAGCAACTCTAAACAGGGTTTGTTCCATATCATTGAGTCTCTGTTCAGTAGTCTGATTGGGAGTGTTGTTGTTGTTAGCCATCTTAACTTAATGTGTAAGGGATTAGCTGAACCTGGTCAAAAGCAATTTCAAAGTCTCAATTTGTTCTTGCTAGCAAAATATCTCCTATTTATTTTTTCTTCTTCTTCTTTTGTTAAAAGAAAGTTTGGAACTTTTATTCTTCTTTTATTATTTTTTCAAATTTATCAAAGAATTAATTGTTTGAAAGAATAATGGATATTCAAAAAATTTACAAATGATTATTTAAAACCTAAAGTGGAAAAAATTTTAGTATTCTAGTTTTATTTTCTATAGTGGTAAAAAAAACAATGACTTTCTCAAAAATTTCGAATTGGGCTAATATTTTACAAAAACAATAGACTTGATGACAACGAAGTGGAATACCTATGACAAAAATAACTGTGGGTGGAAAGAACCTATCATTATAGGTGAACAATATATACTCTATGGATATATACAAGTTTGACTTTGGTTGGAAAGACCCTATAACTATATATATTCTATGGATATACAAGTCTACTATACACATTTTTCTTTTTTTTAAGGAAAATATATACAAATGCAAAGATGCAAATATGTACATATGCTAGCACACAAATACTAATGGGGATCATGACCAATAGAATTTTGAAAAATATTTATTGGAGTTGTCTTTAAAAACAATGGTTTAAAAACCTTCATCAAATTATTTATATTTTATATCTTATAAGGCCAATTAAAACTAAAAGAATATTGCATCACCTTTTTTTTTTAAGACTTTGTTGGTATTGGTAAAAACTTTTTGTTTTATTTAATTGATTTTTTTTTAAAATAAATGATACAACTCCATTTTTTTGAAAAAAATTTGGTCACATCCCATGTTGAAATGCATGATTTGGTAGGGTTCTATAGGTCCCCTTTAGTGGTACTAAACCGGAGTGGGAGGACATTTCTTGATCTAGAGGGTGGAAAGCCACAGCCCCCGGACCTTACTTCGTCCTCCTCGCTTAGGCTCTTAAGACGGCCTGGGTCCGACCGTATCTAGCACACATTTATGCTAATATGCAGATGCAAATGCAAATGAATAATCTATTGCCCCCCTTTTTTTATGCCTGAAATATTAGTATACAATATATTCACAAGACAAATATATGTACAAAGAATCAATAAATAAATAAATAAGACTATTGCCCCTTCTTCTTTTTTTTTTTTTATCTGCAAGATTATATATATTCACAAAACAATTATCCAAATAATGTACAAAGAATTATAATGTATATATTCACAAAAAATCGAGCAATTTTAAAGGATAAATTTAAAATTTAAAATTCCTAAGTGGCTAGCCCTCTTTTTTTTAAAAAAAATTTAGGTGTCCCCAGTGGAGTCGCCAAGCTGTCGAGCCTGGATTTTCCCACTATCTGGTTCATTTCTCCTAACCCGATTCACATTAAACCCGAACCCATTTAACATGAATCCTCGACTAGGGGTTAAAAGAAATTTTAATTTTTGATAACTTTTTAGAGTCGCCACCCGATAAAATAAATCGGGAAAAGATAAAAAAAAAAAAAAAAAAGCTAGGATCAATGGGTTGGTTGATCTTAACTTAGCTACTAGTCTGCGAAAATTTGATTTAAAAAAACCAAACTTTTAAAACCAGATATCATGGATTCGGAGGCTAACCTATTAAAACCAAATGGTTACCACTTTCGGAATTTTAAATTTATAATATATCCTTTATATGCTCAAAAATTCAATAAAACATTATAACAGAAATATTTACAAGTCAAATCATTCATTTGTATTTTTTATGTGCTTTTCTTCATTTTTATTTTATTTTTCAAAATATGAATATCAACAAATATATTTCCTTTTTTTTTTAAAAAAAACTTATATTTACAAAATAATTATTCACAATAATTAAAAACAAAAACATTTTTTTCCATTTTTATTGTCGCCCCGTAGGTGCCTACGTACTCGCTAATCGAGATCAGACAAAACGTAGTTCTTTTGAAAGAACCTTAGTTTGTTAATCAATTTTAATTTTGAACTCTTTCACTTTAAATTCATTAAATTTTTGAATTTTTATGAAAATCATTTTTGATGATCCTAAGATCTAATCAATTGATTTTTTTATTTTATGAAAACATATTTTTCTAAGTCCAAAAATCATTTTTTTAATCATTTTTTATTTAAAAATTTTGGTTTTTGGAAAATCCAATTTTGTCATTTTTATTTATTTTATTATTATTATTATTTTTTTAATAATCATCACATAAATTCACACATATTCAAAATATTTACAATACATTAAAATTATTTTCATGCATTAAATACACATTTCTAAAAGCAATTATGTATAAATACATATTAAAAAATATAAAAATATAAAAAAAAATAAATTTATATGAAAAATAATTATTTTGATTTTTGAATTTTTCTGACTTTTTTATGAATTTTTCTGAATTTTTTACTATTTTTTGCTATTTTGAAATTAATTATAATAAAAATATAATAAATAATGCGGACTGACCTGGACCGTTGGATGGAGCGGATGCGATCTGGATCGTCTGATATGAAGACCAATCCTAGCCGTTGATCTCGTTGACTCAATCTGGGGTTGATCTCCTTGATCAAATCTGGATCGTCTGATCTGGATGATTGAAATCTGGGCCGCTGATCTGCTTGATTGAATCTGGGCCGTTGATTTGCTTGATCAAATCTGACCGTTGATCTGCTTGATTGAATCTGGGCCGTTACCTACTTGATTGAATCTGGACCGTTTGATCTACTTGATTGAATCTGGGCGTTTGATCTGGGTTGACCGTTGACCGGTTGACCAGTGGGCGGGTTGGACCTTCGGATTTTCGGGTCGGATCTGATCCGTTGGGCGAAGAGACGAAGTCGCAGCACTTCGGGAGGATTCTGGCGCTCTGGTAGTCGCGGCGGCTGGAGTTTGTCGGCCCGACTTCTGGAGCGACAGCGAAGCTCTTGGAGGCGGTGGCGTGCGCCCAGAACGGCGGCAAGGGGCGGCTCCGGTGGTGCTTCTAGACGGTGAGGGTTTCAAATAAAATAAAAAACAAATACAGAGATTAATCCGATCAATTCTAGCAAATCTAAGCCACTAAAACATTCAAAATCAAGTTTCTAATACTCCTAAAACACTCAATTTGGATCAAATCTGATCCAAGAACTTCGAATTTGAAAATTTCGAATTTTACATCCTTAATCGAAAATTTCGAATTGATCTTGTTATGTGTGTTGTTTCTTGCAATTGAATTGTGCCTTTTGATCCTAGTATCCTCATTTATAGATTGCAAGCTCAATTTAACGATTCGTATGCTTTAGAAACCAATCGATTTTTTGCCTCTTCATATGCACGAATTTAATCCAATAATTCGTGTTTTCATTCGTTTTAAACCGATGAATTGATGATTGATCTTTCATATTCTTCATCATATCATCTAATGTGGGTAGATGAATCGTCCAATTCATCAATTCTTGTAAATCATCATTAATGGACAATTGAAGCTTCACAAGTTGCTTTTTTTTTTAAATTTTTCCAACATGAATTTTGTGACTTTTGGGTTGCTTTTACACATGAATTGTGCACTGATCTTTCATATTCCATGTCTACTTTGCAATGGCATCATCAATTTCAACAATTAATGATATTTTGTCAGTTAAAAATTGATGCAAAGTAAGGAGAAAAGTCACTTTGAGTAAGATGAAAAGTAAAAAATAAGATGATAAAAAGGCAAAAATTTGCCTTTGCTAGGATTTGAACCTGGTTCTTGAACTTGGGTTCATGTGTGTTTGGGTCAATGTGTTTAACCAACAGGCCATTTGGTCTGTGCCTCGATCACTTAGCCAACTTTGTCAATACTTAAGGCTTTCAAATAATTTTGAAATTTGTTTAATCAGCTTTAAAACAACTTATAACTAGAATTTTGTATATATCAAGCGCAAATAATAATTTCTATTTTTACTCTCATTTTTTTTATTGATTTTTTTTTATTTTTTTGGCTTTTTTCTTGATTTTTGTGATTTTTTCATTTTTTTTGTGAGCTTAATATAATACTAATTCTAATTACAAATTAAAGCCTTTAAATTGGGCAAAATTTAGGTGTCTACACTAGGGTTTTGTTGACATTAGAAATCCAGTTGACTTCTAATTGGGGTTTAAGCTTAAATTTGAAGTCAAAACCTTTGGGGTTTATAGTACCTTAAACGCGACAATCCATCACACTCAATATTAAGACTTAAGTATGACAATCTTAGTCATCCCAAAAGTCTCGATATTAGGTGTAAGGCGTACTTTCACGATCGTAGAGGACCAAACTTTGAATCATACCATTTAAGAAGTTATGAATAATAGCAATTAAGAAAATAAATCATAAAAGTATAAGCAAGGTTTCATAAAAACTTATAAAGAGTCTTAAAACATTAAGGGCATTCCCCTATCAAAGATAGCTAAGTCTAATAAAGTCTATCTTGAAATAAATTACACTTTAAGCCAGTTGTTTTCTCATTGCTATTGATTCGAACGACCCTTCATCGCTTTATAGAATTTACAAACGCTATGAATCTCTTTACTAAGCCTTTTTCCCACCAAAGATATAGTAATAAATGTAATGAACTCCCCCAATGATATGCATGAATTAGTTTTAATTAAATACTCATGGCATAATTAAATATTTTATGAGTGATCATAAAATATGCAGATAATCATTCTTACATTAGATCAAACATTCATTATAAACAATTCTTGCCTTGATATACTTAATAATAAATTCATCCATACGTGTAAAGCACATGCACTTATCCATTTTATTTTTTTCTAGTTTTAATGCCACTAATTTATAGGCAAAAGCATAAGGGCATAAATGTAGGAAACAAACTCATTCGGCCATTTGCGTGGATACTTCTAATCAAGGTAATCCCTGGGACACGGGAACTCGGTCTCTACGTCATCTAAACAAGAGATATACCTAAAATAAGTATTTCTTCAAAATTCTACTTAAACTTGTAATTCTATTTCAATAAGTTATTAAAAAATTGTATAGAGAGAAATTCCAATTTAAAATAGCCATACCTTGCTCATTTTAACTCGGAATTTGGCATATAATGTACTGTTTTCTACCTACTTAAAAAGATCTATATATTTCTAGAGTTATTTTTATCATAAAAATTCTTTTGGTCATGAAAAAGTTCAGTACATAATTATCACAAAAATCCTAGCTCTTTAAATACAATTTTTCAAACTTTTCTTTACCAAAAAATCCTCTAGCAACAATATAGATATTTATATGATTGAAAAAAAAAATCCTTTGAATAAGTATATACATATATATAGACTCATATTGTATGCAAAATTTGATGTTGTTGTCTCAATGATTATTTTTCGTAAAGCAATTTATCTCATGGTGTTGAAAACTTCAATTTTAAACAATTTCTTTTCTAAATATTTCGAAAGAACTTTATAAACTCTTGGGTTATTATAAATTAGTATATACCTATGTTGTTTTCCAATTTCTTTTCTAAAATAAGTTAATTTTTCTTAACTTTAATCTTCTACAAAATTTTACTTCTAGTGATAATATGGAGCTTCCAAAATTTTTATTCAGTTGTTGATAACTTATAATAATTCGATTTATTATATATATATTTTTCTTTGGAAATAGTTTTGATAAATAAGTCTTTTTCTTCTTATAGTTTAACTTCCTAACTTCTTTAAAAATAAATTTTATTTCTACAACTTGTCTCTTAAGTTTTTACCAATTTTAATTGGAAGGAAAATCATGTTTCAATATTTTCTTAAGTTGTTGATAATATCTTTTTTTTTAAATTTATCAAGTTTATATTCATTTTATTTCTTTGAAAATGGGTGTATCATTTAAAATTTTGGCAACCTTTATTTTTCTAAGTGGGTTTATAAATTAGTGAGTTGATTTTATCTTATCTTTGAAAACTAGTTTATTTCATAGTTTTTCTTATGAAGTTGAAAAGTTCCAATCTTAAGCTTTTTATGAAAAACTTGTATGTCACAAATTATTAATACTAAGCCTTAGGTTATCTATCACGAAAAGAGAGAGTTTATTTCCTTATTTTCTTGGTAAAATTTTCCTTGTTGACATTTAGGAAAACTTCGGGAAAGTTTGAAAAGAAGTTATAAAAATACATTTTCTAAGTTATTGTTGATAAAATTCTTTGTTTAGTGACAAGTTTCATAACAAAAGAGTTTATTTTCATATGATAATACATGTATATAAGTATGTAGTATGAAAAGATGAAAATATACGAAAGATATAAGGCGCAAAATAATAAGATAATAAGATCAAGTACTAGGAACCTTAACTTCATCAAGGTAACTCGATCAAGTATTGGGCATGAGCTTCATCAAGGCAACCTCGGACTAAGAATAGACTAGTCCCAAAGAAAAAAAAACAATAATAAAAGCAATAATAAGAGCATTAAGAATAATAAAAGCAAGTTAGTAAAAGTTAGTGAGCATTTAGGCTATAAGAAATATATATTTACATATAGATAATATATATATGTATAGGGTTAAGTTAGGAGCATAATAACAATAATAACAACATAATTGTTGTAAACCCCCAGATTTTACGATGATTTCTAAGTTCAAACCCTAGAACCGAAAGTCAACCGAAAAACCTAGTCAACAAAACCTATGCCAAAACCTTAAAGTTTAGATCCAGCAATCTCATGTTCTTAAACCCTAGACAACGAAAATAAGTTAATGGCTTGTAATGGTTCATAATTATATAGGGAAGTATAAAAATATTAGATATGTCGATTTCTAGTGTCTTTGGGATCCAAACAGGATCAGTTTTTGAAAATCATGTCAAGAACATTGGATGGTAAAAATATTCTGTTTATACCGATAGACTCGTAATAATATAAGAAATCCAAAAATATCAATTTCATAATTTTTCGGTAACTAAAAACTACATATATCATCTGTAATATAGTAAATAATTTTAAGTCGTAAATGTTCACAAGCTACTAGATTCTAATATGCCTTTTATATTGATGTTAAAAATAGATTAAGTTTGATCAATTTCGTGTTAGAATAAGATTGGCATCAATTGGATTATTTTCTTAACTTCTGCAATAAAGGCTGGCATCTCTGATGAAGAACGCCGCCGGCCTATATCTTAACTTTGCCAGCGTACTCTGTAACAAATTGTACGCCGTCTCTTGGAAAATATACGCCGCCAGCATACAGACGGCGTAGGATGGGAACAGTAGCATTTTTCTTAACGCTGGGAGGAAAGCTGCCGACGTTCATAAGGTTTCTTTTCTACACCGGCATGAAAGTCGTCGTCTTAGGTCCAAGAATTGCCGGCGTATAAAGGGACGATTTGAATTCCGGGAATCAAAGCCTCGACGAACGCTGCCAGCGTTCATGTAGATCTGGCCAGTGTATGGTGTAAGCCGGCAAAATCTATAGGTACGCCGCCGGCGTAGAGCCGGCGTATGACCAAATTTCTATAAATACGAGACGCGAAAATCATTTTCGACAAACATTTCCTGATATCTTTTCCCCTTCGTATAAGAAAGTTCTGAAGCGTTCTTGTGATCTAGGCCTGGAGAATCATTCGGAGGGTGTTACTAATTAAAAGTAAGTGATCTTAACCTTCTCATTTGGATTATATACAAAATTGTATAAGTATCTTAGGGTTTAGATGAATATTTCATGAAGGATTTTGAAGAATAAACCCTAGCTCGTGTTTTGATCAGAATAGGAAGAGAAGAAACAAGTGTTATACGTTCCATATCAGTAAGTATAAGTTTTGAATCCTTTTATACGAAATTTGACGGCCTTGATGTTATAGTGTTGATCATATGATATGTTTTATAGGGTTTTGGTGAAGATTCTGATTTAAGGATTTTAAATATCCGTTCTTTGATATTATTGGAAGTGCTTAGGGTTATTGATCAGTATAAGTCGAGTTTGAGAAATTCTATATCAGGTTAGTTTAGATAGGTTGTTTTATGTTAAGATATTGCGATCATGTCTGTTGATATATATACATATTGTAACAGGACATTTGGAGTTTGTGAAACTGTTGTTGATGTGGATATAGGAGTTGGTGGAGAATTGGGTTGACTTTGTGTTGTTGGTATCAAGTTCTGAGGATTTGATTTGGATTCCTGAAATTTAGAAAGGTATGACCAATCCATTGTTTGTTGTTTGTGCTTGTAGATTAGAATTCTTGTGAATGGATGTAGGAACAGAATTGCATAATAAACTTAATAAATATTCGGCTTAATAATTGTCTGTCTGGTTGTGGTTAGCTTTGACGAGTAGAGACCTGGCAGACAGTGATACTGGTGAGGCATCTTGATGATCTTAGTGTGAGGTTGTTTTGAGTGGACTCGTGCTAAGAAATGATTCCGTAGAATTTAGGTGTTCAGGAATTGGGATGTGTGGGGAGTACCCACTCATCCATATATGTATATATGATTACCTATTTTCAAATCAGTTGGATGTTTTTATAGCAGAGTCTGAGTTACTCTGGGCTCAGGATTTATGTATACTAGATTCTGAACTGTGTTGTTTTGTTGGACTAAAATAGATAATAAACTGTTGTATGCATTTAGTTTAGTTGCATTTATTTATATTTGTTGTTTGTGCATAATCTTGCTTGAACTGGATTGGATATTATCGTACTAGGCTTCGCCGCTCATTCTATTACATTTCAAGTGCAGATGATGATAATGTGATTTATGATCTTTCCGGTTTTGATATCATCTATGAGGATGGGGATGGCGTTAGCGGTCCTGACTACCCTGTTGATGACTAGTTGCATAGTCATAGATGATATAGGATGGATCAGAGAAGACTTTAATGATTAATTTATATTTTGTTTATTGAAATTTTAAATTGTATTTGGAGATTTCATGTGGACAGTTTTAGGGCATGGTTTGACTTGTTGAACTGCAGTTATGTCAATAATGTCTAGTTTGTTGATTATGGGAATTATATTCTTATCATATGAATTATTTTATTAAGGACTACAATATTTTTATATACCTTATGAGTTATACAGGTGATATTTAATTAGTTTGTGGAAATTATAGCCTTAGCGTGTTCTATGAAGAGAGAACACATGGCAGGTTGTAATGCCAACAGGTTAGGGCGTTACATCATCTTTATACGTGTATTTTCTTTACTACCAGTAACTTGTTAGTCTTGTTTACTATTCATTATACTTCATTACTATTCACCTATCTCTACTTTTCCTTACTACCTATATACATTTTTCTTACTTTTTACTTTTCTAATACATCTTATATCATATCATATCTTACATATTAATTATTTTCTTACAAAATATAAACAAATCAACTCACTCTCTCTCTCTTTTCCCTTTTAGAACCGATGCCATTCCTCTCCCTCTCTCTCTCATTTATTAATTTTTTTTTCAATTTATTTTACTACATTTAATTTTCACTCCCAAAATTCTATAAATGCCCCATCTCCCTCCACTTCTTTCATACATTCATTTTACATAACAAAACTCTCTCAAAATCTCTTCACAAACTCTCTCCACAAAATTCTTCTTTACCAAAACTCTCTTACACCAATTACACACAAAATCCTTCTCTACATGCAAACCATCTACTATATACCATCAACCATATAAACCTATATTCCTTACCTTATTCCTACTACAAAACACTTTAGGTAAAGCTTCTTCCAACCATTTAGTTTACCTATGTCATGTAACATAGCATGACCATGGTGTTGTTTTGAAACTCATATGAGTAGTAAAAGCAACCACATGTTCATGTTTTATTCTTATACATAAAATTCTTATATTATTATCTTGTTATTATGTTTTTATTATTATTACATTGATGTTATTATGATTCTAACATAACTATATATGTATTACTATCTATATATATATATATGTATATGTTATTTAGAGCTTAAATACTTACTAACTTCTACTAACTTATTTCTATTATTATCATTGCTCCTATTATTGCTTTTTTCTTTTCTTTTTCTTTTTCTCTTTTTGTGACTAGTCTATTCTTAGTCCCGGGATGTCTTGATGAAGCTAAAGTTTCCAATACTTGATCGAGATGCCTTGATGAAGCTAAGGCTCCCAATGCTTGACTGGGATACCTTGATAAAGCTAAGATTCTCAATACTGGATATATTATCTTGCTTATTATTAATTTGCTTCTTATATATTTTCATCATTTTTCATATTCTATGCTCATGTACATGCATCATTATAATGATCTTGTCTCAACAAAAAGTTTGAAGTAGACTTTCCTTAAGAAAGGAAAATGAAATTAGACTCTTTTAATATATTACATTATCTCCAAAATCAAGATTTTGTTACCAAATACATAAGAAAATCAATTTTCAACTTCGTTTCAAACTCACCAAGATTTTTCTTAAATAACAACAAAGATGATTTCATAAAAGAAATAGACCAACAAAATAAACATTTTCTTTTATAAACTACATAAAGTTTAACAAAACTTAGCATAGATATTTTCTTGGTAAACAAAGTTTTCATAGACGTTTACTTGTAGGATTTAAACTATCTCCATAATAACAACTAAGAACAAGGCTAGTTTTCAAAGTTAAGATAAAATCAACCTTCTAATTTATAAACCCACACAGAAAAATAAGGGATTTCCAAGTATATAAATGATAAAATCGTTTTCAAAAGAAATAAAAAGAATATAAGTATGATGACTTCAAAAACAATGAATTTTATCAACAACTTAAAAAGAATAGTTTCTTTCCAAGAAAAATTGGTAAAAGACTTAAAGAACTCAGTTTTGGAAATAAAATTTATTTTTGAAGAAGTTAGAAGATGAGAATATAAGGATAAGAAGACTTGTTTAACAAAACCATTTTCTTTTAAAAAAGAAATATATACAACTCAAAATCATTATAAGTCATCAACAACTTAATGAAATTCTTGAAAACTTTATTTATCACTAGAAGCAAAATTGTAAAAGACCAAAGTTGAGAGAAGAATTTATTTGTTTTGCAAAAGAAATTAGAAAACAAAATAAGAATATACTCATTTATAACAACCTAAGAAATTATAAAGTTTCTCTAAAATTACCTAGAAAAGATTTGTTAAATTCAAGTTTCACACTTTTAAAATGAATTGCTTTACGAAAAATGTTCGTTCAGACAACACCATTAGAATCTTGTATATAATATGAGTCTATAAGTACTCAAAAGATTTTTCAACTATATACATAGCTATATTTTTTCCAAAAGAATTTTTGAATAAAGTTAAGTTGGAAATTGTTTTGCAAAATCTAGGAATTTTCATTTTGTTTCCGTACCGTAGCTTTTAGCAACTTAAATGACCTTATATGTAGAAAATAACCTTAGAAATGGATAGTTCATTTCAAGTGGGTAGAAATCGGTATATTATATGCGAAATTCCGAGTTAAAATGAGCAAGTTATAGCCATTTTAAGTTGAAATTCCACTCTATGCGAATTTTGACAAACTTAGTTTAAGTAGAACTGCCAAGAAGTACTCATTTTATATATTTCTTTTGTATAGATGACGTGGAGTCCAAGCTACCTTACCCGGAGGACTATTTCGACTAAGGAGCTTCTAATATGGCCGAGTGAGTTTATTTTTTACATATTTGCACTTATGATTTTGCTTGTAAAATAGTGGCATTAAAATTAAGGAAAAGATAAAATGGAAAATGCATGTGCTTTACATACTTGGTTGCATTTACGATTAAGCATATCGAGGCATGAATTGTGTATAATGAATGTTTGATCTAGTATAAGATTGATTATTTGCAATTCTATGATCACCCACAAATTATTTAATTATGCCATGAGTACTTAACTAAAATAATTCATGCAAATCATCGGGTGAGTTCATTGCATTTATTGCTATTCCTTTGGTAAGACAAAAGCTTAGTAAGGAGATTCATAGAGTTTGTAATTTATATAAAGCGATGAGGCATCGTCCGAATCAACTAGCGATGAGAAAACATCCGAATAAAACACACTTCGCAACTATGTATTAGCTCAGAAATAAACTACAAATAAGGTTGGATTATACATACATTTTTTTTTAGCAATGAAGTTGTTAAAAATAAGAACTATCATGGAATTATGTGGTATGATAGTGGCCTATTCATCTGAAACACCTAACCATCGAATGGAGGGGTAAATCCATTCAAACATATGATTCCTAGAAAATCATATGTATTGTTTACTCACGTGCTTGTGCATTTCATATGGTTGCTTAAATAAACTTGTTTTGATTTTTGGATGTCGAGTGTTTATTTGTGAAAATAAATCTCACTGAGCTAGTAGCTTATACCCTCTTAGATATCTTTTTGCAGTTTTGTCAAGCCCCAGGGGGTACCCTAAATGTAACAGTCCGCCACACTCAATATTAAAGCTTAAGTATAATAACCTTAGCCACTCCCAAAAGCTTTTATATTAAGTATAAGGCGTGCTCTCACAAATTTAGAGGACCATACATGGAATTATGAAGCTTAAGAAGATATAATAACATATTAAGAAAAGAAGATTCATAATATTCATTTACTTATAACAATGATCTTTACAAACTTAGGGACATTTCCCTAATTCACTAATCTATTACAAGAATATTTGTACATCCTTTCCAATGCTAAATTTTATCTAAAATTTCCTTATCTAAAAAGAAATTACCTGACTGCAAGGTCCTCGTGGCCTCAACCACAGATATGAAAACTGCAAAAGATGTCTATGAGGGTATAAGCTGATAGGCTTAGTGAGAACTATTTCCATCAATAACTTCTTGTAACAAAATTTCAAATAAGTTGTTTAATCAAACAAATGGAATGCAACATACACGTGGGCAAACAAGGCATATAGTTTTTCGGGAACTATATGTTGAATGGATTTGCGCCCTCCATTCGGGGTTTGGTGATACATAACCTCAAACAAGTAGTTTTAGTAAAAAGATTTATGCTTACGACCAAATCGCCAAGCATATGAAGTCTATTTGAATTGAGCCTTGCTTTCGGATCTTCCACCAAGTATTTCCTTAACGCCGCCAATACTCCCAAGTGTTGCTTTCGACATGGGCTTACTATCCTTCTCACCCAAGGATAATAACCCAATGCAATGTGACTCACTTCGTAGTATACATGAATCCATTTATTTTTATGTCATAACATTATTATTATCGAATTTAAGGCGATCAAAGAGTTTCATACAAATCAAGTGTTATACTAAAACAAACATTTAAATCAATTCCATTCGCAATATTCCTAGGATTCTTTCAAAGAATTATTTTACATATATATCCATTTGTCTTTTCCTAATTCCAATGCAACTAATTTACAAGCACAACAAGTATAGCATTTTAAGGAAATAAACTTACGATGCCATGTCGACTATTCTTCTATACGGATGAGTCGTTCACACACTCCACTCAATCGAAATAATCTTTGGGATATTGGTATCCTTCCTCGTAGTCACCTAGCCAAAGAAAATACCCACAATGAGTATTTCCTGATGATTTTCTTGAATTTTGACAAAACAATGTCATGAGAACGTTAAAGTTCGTATAAGGAAGAGTTCTAATTTAAAATGGTCATAACTTGGTCATTTTAACTCGGAATCGCGCATATAATATACCGATTTCTACCTAATCGAAAAGATCTATCCATTTCTAAAATTATTCTTATCAAACTAAACCATTTAGGTCCCGAAACTGTGGTGATGAAATTCACCACGAATTTTCTAACTCAAAAACAACTTTGGTTCAATCATTTTAAAATTTGCTTGATAAATACTTAGTTATTATATAGTTGAAAAATCCTCTTTTTATAGTTACATAGCTCATTTTTATTCATGCTCAAGTGTTTTGTTGTCCAATCATGTTTCTTGAGTAAAATCGTTTTGGAATTTTAGAAAAATTAGTTTTCAAGAATTCATTTTGTAAATATCTTGAAATGAATATTTTGTTTTTCCAAAGATGTTTTATGCTTGTTTTATTATTTTTCCCAAGTAACTTTTGAAAATAAATTTTCTTCTTTCTAAGTTTTCTATATTAATACTATTTTTCCTATTTATTTTTCCTATACAATTTTCTTTATCTATTTGTTTGCAAAAATCTTTATTTGAAAATTCCTCATCCTTTCCTCATGTTATGTTTTTCATAAAAATCATTTTTGTACCAACAATTATTTTTTTTCGAAAGACAAAGTGGAATATTAAAGGATTTAAGAAGCTTTTCATAGCAAAGGTAGTTTCTAAAATTTGTAGTGGGTTCTTTTTGTAACTTGAAAAGAAATGAATTTATCTTTGTCAAATCATAGATTTTACACTTCATATAAACTTATCTCTAAGTGATAAAATCTCCTTTTGTTAATTATTTTTGGAACTTGAAGTTTTGGACAACAATTTAAATGAATATGATTTATTAGAAATAATAGGAAACAAAAATAACATAAATAATAAAGTCAAGTATTGGGAGTCTTAGCTTCTTCAAGGCTTTCGGACTAAAAGTAGACTAGTCCCAAATAAAATTAAAGAAAGAAAAAAAATTTGTTTTGACTTGATGAAGACAAGTCTAAGATTAGAGACTAGTCTTAAAATAATAAGGAATGAATAAATAAATTGCAAATGAATAAATAAATAAATTGCAAATGAATAAATAAATAAATTGCATTGCATAAAATAAATAAATTACAAGTGACTTATATGCTTTAAAGAATGTATATATATATAGATAATAATACTTAGATATAGTAACAATATATGAACAAAAATAATAACATAAATATAAATAGATTTTCATAAACAAAATAATATATGAACATAATGTAGCTTCCATAACATTTAGTCTTTGGAAACTCACACTATGGTCATGTAAAGTTACATGACATGAGAAGAAGAAAAACAATAGGAAATGGTTACCTAAAGAAGACTTTGGTATTATTATGTGGTTTTGGTTTTAGTTGTAGGTAGAAGTTGTTTTGGAATTATTTTGAGAGAGTTTTAGGAGGATATTTGGAGAGAGTTTTGAGAGGAGAATTTGAGAGAGTTTTTGTAGAGAATTTGTGAGTAGCAAAGGTGTGAAAGAAGTGAAAGAGGAGGGTGGTATTTATAGGAAAATGTGGAGTGATCTTTGTGTGATTAAAATAAAAGGAAATTGAAACAAATTGAGGAGAGAGGGAGGGGCATGCGCGGCCATAGTGAGTAGAGAGGAGAGAGTGTGTTTTGTTTTGTATTTGTGGATTAAATGAAGTAATATATAAAGTAGATGTAAAATAAAGTTATGAGAAAGGTAAAAAGTAAAGGTTATAGGTTATGGTATGTCTAAGAGTAGGTGTAAGAAAAAGTAGAGATAAAAGAATAGTGTAGAATAGTAATGAATAGTGTAATGTAAAGTAGATATAACTAATAAGATACCGGTAGTAAGAGAATACGCGTATAATTGCGATATCTGTTATTTTTACTTACCGAAAAATTATAAAACTGATATTTTTGAAAACCTTATATTTTTATGAGTCTAATGGTATATTCGGAATATTTTTACTATTCCAGGCTCCGGGACACATTTTTCAAGAACTGTGTCCGATTAGATTCGAAACGAGTTGCGGTTTTACTAATCAAATCTTTTTACGTTTTCTTGGGTAATTACGCACTATTCTATATTCTAAACTCCTACTTACTCTTACTGAGTTGCTTAATCGGGATTGCCGGACTTAAGCTATCACGTCTAACTAGGGTGTTGTTGACCTTTAGAGTTCCGGTTGACTCCCGGTATAGGATTTTAGGCTAAATCGATTCCAAAAATTTGAGGGTTTACAAGTTCTCAGGTTATTTTACCCAGGTAATGCTTTTGAGCCGATATCTTATGGATAAAAGTAGACACGGATTCTAAGAGAAGTTCAAAAGTGTAAATCATTTTATGATAGACTCTTTATTTGACTTAGTTACCTTTAATAGGGGAATGCCCCTTAATGTTGTAAAGATTCATTAATAGTTTTCTTATGAACCCTGGTTATATTGTTATTCTTGATTGTTATTGTGTATAACCGCTTAAACGGCATGATCCAAGGATTGGTCCAGTACGATCATGAAAGTACGCCTTGCACTTGGTATCGAGACTTTTGGGATGACTAAGGTTGTCATACTTGAGTCTCAATATTGAAGGTGGTGGATTGTTGCGTTTAGGGTACCCTTTGAGGCATGACAATTATCATCATAACAAGATAATAAAATTGGAATTCTTGGCATGTGTAAGAATAAAACATGAACAAGTTGTTGCTTCTACAACTCATATGAGTTTCAAGAAACAACACCATAGTCATGATAAGTTAAATGACATGGAAAAATAAATGGTTGAAAGTTTTACCTATAAGTGTTTTTGTGTTAAAGGAAGGTGGTAGATGAATGTGGTATTATGTGGATAGTAATATGTAGTGAATGGTTTATGTAGAGAAGGATTTTGGGGGATTTTGGTTGTATAGAGTTTTGGTAGTGAGGAATCATAGAGAGATGATTTGTGGAGTAAATTTGAGAGAGTTTTGTTATGTAAAATGAAGTTGTGAAAGAAGTGGAGGGAAATGGGGTATTATAGTTGAAGATGGAGAGAATTTGTGTGTAATTAAATAAATTGAAAAAGAAATAAATAGAGATAAAAAGGAGAGAGAGTGGCATTGGTTTTGGTGATTAAAGGGGGAGAAATAATTTTATTTTGTATTTTGTAAAGAAAAGTAAGTAATGTGAAAGGTATGATGTAATTAGAGATACATTGGAAAAGTAAAAAAATAAGAAAATAGGTGTATAAGTAGTAAGAATAGGTAGAAAGATAAAGTAGATATAGATGAATAGTAATGAATAGTAAGATAGGATAATAAATAGTAAACAAGACTAATAAGTTACGGTAGTAAGAAAATAAGTAGTATAAGTGCGATATCTGTAATTTTTAATTACCAAAAAATTACAAAATTGATATTTTTAGATTTCTAATATTATTGCAATGTAATGGTGTCATTAAAATATTTTTACCGTCCGATATACCAGGGCACGTTTTCAAAAACAGATTCCATTCGGATTTAAAAGACAATAGAAATTGGTGAATCTAGTATTTTTAAGCTTCCTTATATTATTGCGAACTATTATATACAATTTTCTTAATTTCGTTGTTTAAGGTTTAAGAGCACGGGATTACCGGATTTAAACTCCAAGGTTTTGGCATAGGTTTTGTCGATTTTAGGGTTTCCTGTTGACTTTCAGTTCTAGGGTTTGAACTTAAGAATTATCAAAAAAATCTAGGGGTTTACACCCTATCCTCAACGATCGATCGGTGCGGCTCATCCTTGGAATGTGTCCCTAGTATGACTTAGTTTCCTAAGAATGAGCATAGCTGCAGGCTATCTTCGCTTCGGACCTTTCGATTCTTCGTATAGGATTAGCAGCTTTTGACACGTGACTCGATGGATGCAATGCATATCCATTTAATTTATATTGAAGCCGAGTATAATTAAGATATACTTAAAGGATCAAACAAACATCATGCACATATAAGCAACAAATAATGTTAATGATATACTTAAACAACCATTTGTGGGTTCCAATATGCTTAGCATCCATTGTCACACATACATAAAAGCATATACATGTAAACCCATACCCCATACATGTCCCTTTTATCTTATACGTATAGATCTAGTGTAACTATCTACAAGCACAAGCAAGGTAACAAAATTTAGAGGCTCACTCGTCTATGTTGCAATCTTCTTAATTGCATAATCCTTAGGAAGGGAAATCTCATATTCTTCATTACCTAGAAAAAAAAAATACCTGGGATGAGTATTTCATAGAAGTTCTAATTAAACTTTCTAATTCTATCTTGTTATTTTTGTCAAAATTCTGATTATGTGAAATCCCAACTTAAAATGGCTATAGCTTGCTCATTTTAACTCAGTTTCAAGGTTATTCTAACATTTGAAGTCATTCGGGTTCAAAAATGGATTGGTACAGCTTTAGCACGAAAAATTCTAGCCTTAATTTATAGTTTTTTTCTAAATTTTATTTCATCCAAAAATTCCATAGCAAAAAATATAAATACTTATCTAGTTGAAAAATCCTTTTATTATATACATAGACTCATATTATATGCATGATTCTAGTGATGTTGTCCTAAAAATAAAATTTTGTAAACAATCTTCGTGAAAGATAGTCCAGTGAAAAGTCACTCCTTCATTTGCGGTTAATTTTGCTAGTTTGTAAACATGTGACTCAATCAACAAGAAAATCATGATTTAATATATTTGAAATATCAAAGGTCTCATATTTGAAAAGAATTCTATTTAATAAATTATTTTACGAGACATGGTTTTACTCATTGGTGGCATGAAACTTTAATTACATTTCTATATAGAAAATTTTTTAAGTTGATT
Organism: Combretum micranthum; assembly: GCA_024138025.1. NCBI lineage: Eukaryota > Viridiplantae > Streptophyta > Magnoliopsida > Myrtales > Combretaceae > Combretum > Combretum micranthum. Next base: position 240,620 of record JAMXBD010001168.1, read on the forward strand.
TATAATTGAAACTCTATATTCTTACATTTTGTAAATATGAAACTTAGTTAAAGAAAAATCAAGATTTTATATTTATTTTGATCTTTTGATTATTTCATCTTCATAATAAACTTGTTTTTAGCTAATTATTTCCAAAACATGAAACTTTATGTGGTTGTGAGGAAAAATCATTCTAAGTTGCATAAAAAAATTATTTTTAGTTTTAGCTTATAAGGAAAATTAAAGGAGTAGCTTGTTTTAAATTCGTATTCTCATAATAACTTTTTTGTAAATCCATAATCTTCATTACATGGACCCTTGCCAGAAAAATTTTTAGTTTGTTACAAGTGTGTCTCTAGTTATTATAACTATTATTTGTATTTCCTTAATTTCATAAAAGAAAATAAATTTTCACTTCTTAAAACTTAGTTCATTAAGTTGTATAACGATTCTATTTCTAAGTAGATTTTTAACTAGTGAGTTTATTTTAAACTTGACTTAGAAAAGTTGTTTGGTTCTTAGTGTTTGTTAAAGTGTTGGTGATTACCTTATAAATAAGTTTTTAAGAAGAATTCGCATAACAAAGAATTGTTAACATTAAATTTTAACCAAAAATTCTTATTTTATTGATTGAAAGAGAGTGGGTAATAAAATTACTTAGTTAAATCTTTGAAGAAATCTAGCATAATTTATGATGGACTTGTCTAACTTTTTGAAAAGGATTTGTTGAAACAGAATTCTAAGTCATTGATGGCAATCTTTCCTAAGTGACAAAATTTATTTTAAAGAGAGTTTAGTCTTATTTTCTTTATTAACATAAGAGCTCCTTTTTATTTTTATTAAAACAACAACAACAACACGGTCATGCATGAATATGTAATTATGAGAAAGAACAACTCATAATAAGATAGAAAGAGATATAAGAAGCATAATAATAAGGTTAAGTATTGAGAGCCTTAGCTTCATTAAGGTATCCTGGAACTAAGAAAAGACCAGTTTCAAAAAGAGACAGAGAAAAGAAAAGAAAGAAAAGAAAAAGTATAATAAAAGCAATAAGAGTAAGAGCATGTTAGTAAGATGTTAGATTAGTGAGATTTTAAGCATGGACAAGAACAAAACATGAATATATTGTTCTTCCTTAACACTATAGTCTTAGGAAACACATACTATGGTCATGTAATGTTACATGACGTGAAGGAAAAATATTATGAATATTTACCTGAGGTTTAGGTTGTGATGGATGAAGAAGAAATTTTATTGGTGGTTGTGTGGAGATAGTAATAGGATAAGAGGAAGAGGGAGTTGGGAAGGAAATTGTTTGTAGAGAAATTTCGTAGAGGGTTTTGTGGAGAGCATTTGGTAGAATTTTGTTATGTAAAATGACGTGCTTGAAAGAAATGGATGGAGAGAGGGTATTTATAGAATTTTGTGGAGGGAAATTAAATGTAATTAAATAAAATAAAAAAGAAAAATAAATAGAGTATAGAGAGAGAGAGAGGCGCTAGATCTAGGGAAAAGAAGGGGAAATTTTTATTTATTTTGTATTTTGTAATGAAAAGTGATTAAGATGTGAGACGTGAGTGATATAAAGTTGTATTGGAAATAAATAAAATAAGAAATAGGTATATGGATTGTAAGAATATGTTGTAAGGAAAAAAGAGATAGATGAACAGTAATAAATAATATAAATAGTACTATAAATAGTAAACAAGATAAATAAATTACCAATAGTAAGGAAAATACATGTAAATATGTTATATATAATATTTTTAGTTACTAAAAAATTTTAAAACTGATATTTTTGGAATCCTTATATTATTATGAGTTTAATAGTGTTATCGGAATATTTTTGCTGTTCGGTGCACTGAGGCACGATTTTCAAAATATGATCCCATCCGGGTCCAAAACAAACTAAATTTTGACGAATATTATATTTTTAAGCTTCTCTTTATTATTACAAACTATAATCTACGATTAATTCAATTTTATTACTCTAGAGCTAAGAGCGGGGGATTGCCAGATCTAGTCTCACTAGGGCTTGATGTTAGCTTAGTTGGCTTTTAGGGACCCGATTTTAATTTCGAATTTAAGATTTACTCGCAAGATTATAATATTTTGGGATTTATGAATATTTTATATTTTTTATTCAAAATTTAAGTTTTCACTTTATTTTTATGATTTATTTAGTATTTAACAATTCTCGAGATTGTTTAGTCAAGTCTAAGATTATAGGTTGACTCTATTTGACTTTTGGTGGTGATTGAAATTTTTTATTCCAAAATTCATTGAATGATTTAAGGTTTTAGTATTTTGTTGTTGAGTGTTATTTTGATATATCTTCTCTATTTTCGTGTTAGGGATTATATAGAGGAATTGTTTCACATACGGATTTTGAATCAAATTGGATTTCCATTTTGTTTTTGAAGGTCCTCTCTTTCTTAAGGATAAAAAATTCCATATTTGATCTTTTTTAGAATTCAATTTTAACTTTGGTTGGTTTTTAGGGTTTTAGTTTCAATATTAACTATAAGATTATTTTCTAAGAGTACCGAAAAATTCAAGGGTTTACAAGAACTGTTATAAAAAAAAGAGGATATTAGAGAATGTGACAATAGGAGAAGTTGGAACTACCTGTTCATTGATTCTTTAAAATAAGCTACCTCCAAAGCTGAAGGATCTAGAAAGTCTTACAATCCCATGTAAGGTAGGTGATATCATTACTGATACGGCTCTGGTCGATCTAGGAGTAAGCATTAATGCCATGCCATATTCATTCTTTAGGAAGCTGGGACTGGTTGAACTTAAATCAACTCGGATGATTGATTTGGATCTTTCTCTGTTGGATTTGTAGTATAAAACATACTTTCAAAATCACAACTCAAAGCTGAAGTTTTCAAAATTTATAATACTAATTGGCTCTTTTCAACTTCGGTTTAGTAACTTCCAACATCCATGAAAAGCGCACCTACCGAAGTAGTATAGAAAGAATTAGGTCAGATTCCAAGGAAATTGTGGCAACTATTATACTCACATTCCATTTATTATTAAGCCAAGAAAAGAAATTCAGTAAAACATAATAATAATAATAAAAGAAGTTATGCAAAGGTTAGAGATATTACTCAAGGTGCGACAAATCTATTCCTTACTTTTGCTACTGGTTTTGCTCCAAATTTGGTTAAAACACTTTGATTCTTCTTCTTTTGATTCAAGGAGTTGAGAACCAATAGTTTAACATTAAAATCACTAAATTCATAGGAATTTAACTAAAAAAATGATCAAAATAGGCTCGAATTCATATAAAAAGAATAGAATAAAATTAACTTATCAATGATTTTACAACTCGATGATCGCTCTATAACATGCCCAATGGGGATTATTGAAGATGTTCTGGTAAAAGTTGGAAATTTTATATATCCAGTAGATTTTGCGGTCTTAGACATGGAAGAAGGAGGAGATGCGCCTTTGATTCTTGGTAGGCCATTCCTTACCACAACTAGAGCACTTATTAATGTTTAAGATGGCCAATTAATGTTACGAGTTGGAGATGAGGAGATGGTTGCAAAAACTACAACATTAAGTTATGAAAAACTTGTCCTTAAAAGTTCAGAGGTGGTTGATTAGGTTGCAAGTCACTTCAATAATCTTGATTTAGAAAGTGATGTTGAACCACTAGATATACACCACCAGTTGATGCCAAAGGCAAAAAAGTCATGCCAACCAAGTTCTCCAAAGTCAAAAGGTAAGGAAAGGAACGATAAAGCTGCAAACTTTGTAGCTATGACAGGATCAGCCCAACCATAGGCCATCACTTGTGATAAATATGGAAGATAGGTCAAGAAAACTGATAACCACTGTTGATAGCCTGAATCTTATGGAAAAGAGTTCCAGTTCCCATAACGCTCAATATGACCCTCTTTGATGAAAGTGAAGGACATCGAGCCAACGATGTTAAAAAAGTACGCTTCTTGGGAGGTAGCCCATGACTAACCTAGGTAAGTTAAGTTCTTTTTTCTTTTCTTTTGTTTTCACTATCTTAAGTGTTTTTCTGTCAAAATTACAAATTTTCGAGAAGGAAATTAAGTTTAATTAAAGGAGGTAAGAGTTGATTTTTAAGTGTGGGGAAGCATGAATCACAAGTAAGAAACTTCAAACTATCATTTACAAGTGTGCCAGGTATTTATCTTTCATAATCTTTTAATCTTGGTCAGGTTTAGTAACTTGGATATCTTGTTTAATTTTTAAGTACCCACATAACCTTGAGCATAAGCTTGAGCATAAGTAGTGTTTAAAGTGGGGCACACAGGTAAAGGAGCTTATGAACAATATTTTGGACCCTACACAACATCAAGCATAGTTGCATACAAGATGGTGCACATCATTTTTATGAAAAGAAGCTCTCAAATCAATATTTTAGACCCTGCATGACCCCGAGCATGGGCGTGCAGGAGGTAGGGCACCCTGGAGCACTCTTAAAATAGCTTTCGGGTCAATCTTTTGACCTCTGCATGGGCTCGAGCACGGCTGTGTAGAGGCAAGGGTAGGCATACTTCAGTCTTGTTATATATCTTCTTTCTTTCTCTTCTCTCATTTTCTTCTTTGGTATTTCTCAAACCGCATCAAATCTTCCCTAGAAAATTTTGCTACATAACACTTACACACTCTACGCACTTCCCCATCCATTTCTACTTCATTCCTTTGCAATTCAACAACCAAGTCTCTTTTCCCCTATTTATCATGCGTTTTCAAGATCATACCTGTTACGTTCATGTTTGACTCGAGTGGGTTTCTTATGCATGAATTCAAATATGATATTATTGCTTGTTTTTTGATTTTTTTACTATCATGACCTAATTTTATTAGCGTGATTGTGATTATTGCATGATTTTTGTGAAAAATTTACAACAAACGTGTCGCTCTCCATTTGATATCAAGGTTCATGCGATTTTTGAAAGGTCATAATTTTTAGGGCTTTTGATAGTTTTATGCAATTAAGTGCTATTAGAATCAATTGGTGCAAGTAGCTTGAATTATTCATGATTGTAGTGCTTAATTTGAAAATCTAGGGCTCTTAGGTATTTGAATTTAAAGCTTTTTGTGAATTCATTAATCATGGCAAAAATTCATAGAGTTTTCGTGTTGTTTTTGGATCAAAAATAAGTTTCAAATCCATACATAATTTTGTGCACGATCATTTTCCCCCATTCATGATGATTTGAATTTTGCCCTGTTATTATTTCTACCCTACCTTCTGCATGACTGTGCAGATGGTTGTGTAAAATTGTTTGCTTTGACCCTTTGATTTTATCCTTAAATATTGATGCTTGCTGGGTAACATTTGCCTTCTATAGAGGTTAAGCACCAATATGAGTTGTTCTAAGAATTCATTAAGTTGTGAATTATTAGTGCTAGTTCTTGTTAACATGAGCTTATGTATAAATTTTTTTCTCATTTGTAAAGATGGGAACTAAGAGAACAGCTAGCAAGAAGATGAAGCATGAGAATTGTGTACATATTTAGATTATCATATAGTTGGGATATTTCAAAATGAGAAGTTACAACTCTATTGAGAAATAGATTAGTAATTTAAGTCTTTTGTTTGTGACTTTTGTACATATTGGTTGGTTGAGTAATGAGGAGCATGAGAATCATTTATATTCAGGTGTTTAAGCTTATGAAGAATGAGTTGTGCAGAAAAATTGCAGCAAGCTCCATTTAAGCCTTAATGGTGTTGTGCATGTGAGAAGTGATTCAAAGAATGGTTGACTTGAATGTTTTTGCTCTAAGATTTTGTCATGAATATAAGATATAAGATTTGCTTGAGGACAAGTACATAGCTAAGTTGGGGGTGATTAATAAATGTATAAAATCGTACATTTATCTTCACTTAGTTCATGTGTTTTTTGACATTCCATTGAGTTTCTATGGTAGTTTCTTCTTAAAATGATATGAAATGTTTATTTTTGGTTCAATTCACAATTATTTACAAAATGGATAAAAAATGTAGTTCTAATCAATTTTTCTATGTTATAATTGCCATTACTGTATTAATTTGTGACCTATCAATGGGTTGGAAACAAGGACAAGTGATTCTTTGTTTTTCGGTATAATGTTAAGTAATTCTGTACATTTTAGAAGATTTTTAATACTTACTTGTGCAATTGAAGTGAGGGATAGTTAAGGAGCGATTGACAAGATTTTTAATTGAAATGTGTGTAGGATTTCATTATGCTTAGTTTTATTCTTATTGTTGCTGTTGTGTAGAATCTTCTTGCAACTGAATTGAGAAGCAACCAAACGCCACAGAATTTTCCAAGCAGGCACAAACAAACAATAAAGCTATAGATTTGAATTGCAAAACAATTGCAAGGACTGAGTTGTTAGAGTCTAACCACTTTTTGCAGTTTCCCAATTGAAAAAATCTACCACTAACCCAGTTGTAGGTTGTAGACCAACACCGAGTAGCCCAAGTAAGATTCCCAACTAAGTGATCATGAATAGCTTTTAGGTAGCAATATCTGCAAATTTAAAGCTATTGTAATGGCCAAAATTCAGCTAAGACACTACTAAATAGAAAGCTAAGTAGTCACATCAAGCACAAACCACCTAGCAACTCAAAAAGCCAAGGGCACACACACACTAACCAAACTTCCAGGACAAACTGCAGTAAAGCCTGAGCTATTGGGTTGACTAGTCTTCAAACCCGAGCGACTAATGCCTAACAAGTCTGAACGATTGTAGGAGGACCACACTGCCAACTTATAAATGTCTCAATCACGTCTTTTGGCATTTATCCAAGCATAGAATGACTAAGATCACTACAAGGAAGGTCAAGTGTAATATTGAACAAATCAAATCAATTGAGCTGAGCTTAATGAAAAAGTCAAATTGTAATGGAGAACTGAGCTACGTCACACATTGATCTTCTTAGCATCGAATAATTCAAATTTGAGTTGCATCAAAACCAATCTAATACCAAGAAAGTTGCAGTAGAGCAGATCTTCACCGACTAAACAACCAAAGCTCTAAACACAACAAGCCTAAGCTACAAAAGCACCAAGCTATTTTGCTTATGCATTTGACCAATGTCCAATTGTACTAAATTGAAATGTTATTTACAAAAAACCAAGCTGCAAATACAACTTCGACTAGAACCAACCATCTGTAGCAAAAGAACTGCTCAAGACTGCCAAGTAACCATCATAACCTAGTTGTCGAGCTCCTATAATAGTAGCCGACCTAATTCAACAAGAAGCAAAGCTAAGCAGCATTAGCACCAAACAATATCCAAGCCCAAGCTATTGTGTTTGAGTCAAAAATCAAGCTTTAGGGGTCTAAAAAGAGTGAGTTGAAGACTGTGTCAATTAGATTTGAAGCAAGCAAAAGTAAAATAGATTCGCTCAACAATTAAGTTTCACTAATCTGTTATGTTTTGAGCTAAGCAGCTCCTAAGTAGAGTCCTAGTGATAGCTGAATTTTGAAGCTAACTAAGTACCAAAGGAGGACCAAGATACAGACATCACTAATCAGAACATGGCAACAATGAGTTGCAAGAGGCACGAGCAGCAACTCATATACACATGGCTAAGTTAAACTGAACATATCAAGAAACTGAGCTAATCGGTAAGACTAAACTCAACAACATTTGTTATTTTATTTTACTAACTTTAGTTTTCGCATAATTTTTCGAACTTATTTTATTGTATATGTTCAACGTACTTTTTATTTCTATTGTAAATGGCGGTCAGTCCACTCAACTGCACTCTACCTTAACATTGATTCTACCAAACCTTACAACTTCCCACTCCTCACACATTTCACATCATAGCCATTAACCATCAACACCATCTTCTAAAAACACCATTTTGATTTTCCTAGCTTAGATTAAAATTGTTATAATCTAGTGCTTAGTTACAAGCTCCTTATGAATCATGACTTTGAATACTCACACTAAACTATATTTGCACGATCGAAACACTTGCTGGTGGCTTTTACACTTCAGTTGATTTTTATTAAAAACGTGCATTTATAATTGTCTAGCAAATATAAAGGTAGCGAAAGCAAAAACATGTTTAAGCATATTACATCTTTTTCAATGAAATTTCCACTTTCAATCATCAACTTACAACATAACTCATCACATATCTATCTATTTTTCAAGAATTCATGCATGTTACAACCCAAATATTATATTCATCATTAAAATTGAAATTTCCAATTGCTTATATTCTCAAAATTCATGCCTACAAGTCAATTATAAAAGACCCAAACAAATTAATATCAACATTCATCAATTTCTAATACTGATAACTAGTTTAGCTACTTAACTCACTAAATGTTGTACCACTTATTCTTGTGTTAGCTTTAACTCCAATTAAACTCCTTCAAAATCTTCTAAAACTCAAAATTTAACTATTTCAAACATAAACCTTTATACCTAAGTCCTTTTATGCACTTAAGTAGTCACAAAACTCTTAAAACATCATTTAATTTTAAGGTCTCATCTTAATATGAATTTTATTAAGATTGTTAAGCTTTCCCCTCTTCTTAAACTTCTTCAATCTCTACATTTCCCAATGATAAAACATGTCTTAGAAGTTAACTAGTGCTTCTATTATCCATCTTAATTGACTCTAATAAAAAAAGTGGAATATATTATATGGAGAAGAAATGATAGGTGGCTAGAGTTTTAGAAAGGTAATGTGAACTTTTGATCACATTATGATGCATGGTACTATCTTGGGCTTTCAATTTTTATGTGTAAGAAGGTTAACTAGTTTTGATTACTTTAAGCTTTTTAATTAATCTTATGGGCTAAATATTTTTTAAAAAGTTCCAATGAGTCAAAAATATGTATCCTAACTAAAATTTAAATTATAATTCACATAAATTCCTATTTAGAGGCAAGATCATAATTTTGTGAAAATAGTGCCCCTAATTGCATTATTCTAATATCCCTCGTAAAATTTTCATCCCAAAATATTTTTCAAGTTCTTTTTTACTTTATTTTGATATTTTTAATTTTTTTTTAATTTTCAAAATTTGGGTTATTGGTTTAGGATAAATTTAGAATTTTGAAAATTTTGGTTATTTGAGCTTCTACATTACTTTAAATGATTTTAATTTCTCATTATTGGTGTTTGGATCATTTCATATATACACATGTCGAGGCATTTTGGGTGGATGAAGACATGTGCTTGTCTCAAGAACTTATTCAATGAAGTAATCATATCAACATTAATAGACTCCAACCAAGTGATTGACCCGGACATGTAAGGGAGTCAAGAGTTAAGGGGTCAAACTGGATTCAATTGGAGGTTGAGTTGGGGTCATAAAAAAGTAAAATATAACTCATATTTTACCAAAAAAATAAGGGTTTATACTAATTATAAGTTCCAATAAGTCTAAAGTATGTATCTCAACTAAATTTTAAATTTTAATTCAAGTCAACTCACGTTTAGGGGCAAGATCATAATTTTGCAAAAATTGGGGCCTAAGTTTCACTGTTTTGATATTTCTTGTAAAATTTTCATCCAAAATATATTTAAATTATTATTTACTTTATTTTGATATTTTTATTTTTTTAATTTTTCAAAAATTTGGGTTCTCGACTTAGGGTAAAATCAAAATTTTTAAAAATTTGGTTGTTTGAGCTCCTACATAACTTCAAATGATTTTAATTTCCATTATTGGTGTTTGGATTATTTCATATATACACATAGCTAGGTATTTTAGGTGGATGAAGACATATGGTTATCCCAAGAACTTAATCAATGAAGTAATAATATTAATGTTCTTAGACTCGAACCAACCAAGTGGTTGGCTCGGACATATGAGAGGGTCAAGAGTTAATGGGGTCAAACCAAATTCAATCAAAGGTCGAACTGAGATCATAAAAGAGTGAAAATATAAATCATATTTTATCGAAAAAGGAGTTTATACTAAATTATAAGTTTCAATAAGCTAAAACTTACATATTCTCTCTAATTAAAAAATAAAATGGAACAAAGTTCATGAATCTATATGTATGTATGGATAATTATTTTTTTATGATTTTTTGGGTTCTTAGTTACAATCTTTTCCTTTACACAGATGTTTTTGACACTTAAAAAAAAGGTTTTTGATGGAATCCAACTAAATCACAAAATGCGGTTCTTTTATATTTCTATCCAGTTTGTGGTTCGGTTCAGGAAGAGTATAAATGGTTATAGTTCATTTGAGGGGTTAAACTGAACCAAAATACTTAAACCTAAACTGAATTGCTTCAAATCAAAAGAAATGAAAAAAGAGTTATTTTATTTATTTAGAACTCTTAAACATTAGATATTAGGATCACATGCAGTATTTCACTCTAATATCACGTATATATGTAGTATATTATAATCACTCTTAATTGTTTGTTTTTTTTCCTTTTTGTATTAGGTTTTTTTGAGTATTAGTTATTTAAAATAGAGTAGAGAGGGACATCAAAGAAAAACACTTGAAGTTGAGCACAAAGCTCAAAAGCTACATGAGATATGGGATTATTTTTCTAATTACATCAATTGTTTGAAGTTTTACTTTATTTTTGTTGGTCTCAAAAGAGTAACTAAGGCCCTGTTTGTTTCAAGATAAACACTTTCCAGAAAACGATTTTCTTTTATTTGTTACACGAAAAAGACACTTTAAGTAGGAAACATTTTCCCTTGTAAGGGAAAATAATTTCGACTAAAAAGAAAATCCTATTCTTTTTAAGGAAAAATGACTTACTCTTTTCAAAGCAGAAAATTATTTTCTAGATCAATCTTTGCAAGTATTCTAACCTTAGAAAGTTGATATTTATTTGATTTTTATCGTAATTAATAAATAAATTATATTTTAAACATGAAAATAATTTAATGGAAAAAAGAAAAATATGAATACTTAGTAACAAGTTGCAAATATCAACTGATGGTTTGTTAATAAATATTATAAATAATTTATATTCCATACTCTTAATTTAGATAAATTTTTTTGGCATAATATACTTATATAGTAACTTGCTAATAATAAATTATTTATATATGACGATGTGTTACATAATATTGGTATGCCAAAACATTGGAAAATTCTTTCAACATGTTTCCATAAAAGCAAATAGACACATGAAAGTATATTATTTTTAGGAAAACATTTTTACGTAAAACACTTTTCTAAATACAAGAAATTTTCTTTGAAACAAACGGGGCCTAAGATAAATAATAAATGCATGAATATAAAAAGTGATTTGAGTAAAAAAGATTATGCAAGTATTTATAGAAGTTCTGCCTCATACACCAGTCCTCTCTTCCAACTTTATATTGAGGATCTGTTATTCCATATCAAGGATCTGATATCCCACACCTATTCTTACCACTATATCCAATAAATAATGAGAGTACATATAGGTGCCAAATACAATGGACTCAATTCATCTGCTTAGCTTTTCTAGCTCACCAGCTAATTACTGATCTACAAAGCTATTTATCACACTCTCATTCAGTCAATCTCATAAAAGTACAAATCAAGTTAAGGAATACAATAATATAGAAGTTCATCTCAAGTAAATTTGCTCAAAGCTACAAATGAAATTTATATGAATAATTGTAAACTATGGTCGGATGCTCTGAGTTACCCTTTGAGTAATGCTCTAAAGTTTTTAACAAGAATAAACAATGAATGAGTTTTTTTAATAGAGAATTATTTTGATTTTTCTCCCATTTTCTTGTTATATATGATATGGGCACATGATAATATTTTTATATGAAATATTCCAACGTTCAAATCCTTCAAAATAATTTAAAGTTTAAATCTTTTTTCTATTAGAAATGGATAAGCTTGAGAGCTATGCTTCAATAAGTTCTCTGATATTTTTCTTATTCTACACTACTATATTTTGAATTTCTTCGATGCTATCCATTTCATATGATGTGGCTTGAATCTTAAAATTCAAATCTTCCAATATCTAGAAGCTTCCCTTTAAGTATGGAGTATATCATTAAGTTGAAACCCTTTTTTTTTTTAATCAAAATTCGTTTGAAAATATCTCCACATTTCTATCCACATATAACTCTATATCTCTAATATATCCTTTTAAACCTTATCCCAAAGGATATATTTATAACCCCCATCTATTTTGAAAAACAAATGCCAAAATATCTCTAACAAATAAGATTTATCTTATCCAAAATTTAAATTTAATTACCGAATTTCTCTCTGGCGTATCCATAAAATTTTCCACTTTATTGTCAGCTAGGCCACATTTTTCTTCTGAACCTTATAAAATATTAACATTTATACCATCTAAATGTGACCGTGAAAGGAATTCCATCTTGATCCATGAGAAAAACTTGATAGTGCCCTATTTTGATTTATCAACTCTATCACAGAACTCCGTAAATTTTTTATATTGATGTAGTCTAACAAAGCTTTAATAAATCTGTGAAGTTTCCAAGCTGATGAAGACTTGACTAATTCGAAAATTACTCTGCCATAGCTGCTATATTGTCCAATAAGCAACACATTGACATCCAGCTAACAAGGACTGATTGAATAGCTACTGCGATATTAAAACCTTTGACACGTTATCTCGAGATATCCAAACTGTTCAAAATAGAATCTCAATGGAATAACTTAAAATTAACCCAACAGCTTATTGATATAAAACACATGTTATCTCTCCTTTTCTAATTGGAAAAAAAAAAAAAAAATCAATGCATGGACAAATAATTCTTCATAAAATACTCATATAATAAAATTCAAAGTTTTTATTTCACTTCAAAAGTACTTTATCCCAGTAGATATAAAATCAACTTCAATGGAACACATCGAATATATTACCCAAATTTATTCGACATATGGAATTGGGTCTTATATAATTATTTGTCCAACTTAATCCATCAAAAAAATTAATCCAAATTCATATGTATCGAATGTGCCCTGTGAATAAATTCATCGCATAATTCTTTTCCACAATCACATATCTATAATTTTTTCTTAAACAAATATACTTAAATTATCTGCATAATTCATAAGCATATTAATAACACTTAAAAGGTTTTGTTATCATCAAAACCAAATTAAGAGATATAGCAATTTTAATGAATTTAGAACTTTATTTTTTCTTATGGTAATGAAAATCTCTCGGTTGATTTTGTAATGGACTATTAATATTATTATATTTAAGTCATGGGTTGGCATCTAATCTATAGAGGTTAGGACTTGTATTGCTCTAAGATTAATTCAATTAAATGTAAAATTCTTATCATTAAATGCATCTACAAGAGCAACTACTGTACCAGGTTGCAACATCTATAACCAACAATATTGAGATAATTTAGAACTTTAAACAAATTAGTACATGGAAAATTTAAATATGTTATAAAGAAAGAATATTATAAATAAACATTAAATTAATGCAAAAGAATGATTTTCTTACTTAGTATAATATATTTATTAAAAATATATGTTACTTTAAATTCACATTGAAAAATATTTTCAAAACGGAATAATATGTATATATATAACTATTAAATATACGACATGATATAATAATAAGTGACTTTAATTCTTCCATAATATTTATCAATCTAAATATCTTTTTTTTTCCAAGAACTTAAACGACTATTAATATTATTTATTATAACTAAATGCTTTTAAAGGAAGTTAAAACCAAACCAGACTGCATTTGAAACGATTCGGTTCGAAATCTTGAACTATTAAAAGCAATTTGATTCATTAAGAGTTTAAACCGAACCGTTTTAAACATAGTTCGATTCAATTCGACTCATGGACTAAACCAAATCGAACCATAAACACTCATACATAAAAATGTAAATACCAACAATAATATTTACATTCATTATAATAAAGATATCGTAATATGCATAATTTTAGCAGTGCATAAATTATGGGTTTCAGTTTTTAAATTATAGTTTGCTATAAAAAAAAAAATAGTTACTTCATGATATAGAAAAACAAATAAGATAAAGACAAAAGAAAAAGTAAAAAGCAATTGGACTTTGAAGTCTCGCATCATTTAATATCTATAAACCATTTATAATTGTAAAAAATGGTGATGTTTTATGAAGCCCCACATTGACAAAAATAAGTCATCCTTTATGTGGGAATAGTCATAAATATCATTACCACAGCTGAAAAAGGCATGTATGACTTTACCAATCATATGCTTGCCATTGAGCCTTCAATGGGCTTGTAGCCCAAAGGGTTTTTTTTTTTTTTTTTAATAATATTTGAGACTCATTTAAATTGATCAAATGGACCAGTTTATAGTTGAATTACCCTATTTAGCTGGTTTTAAATGGTTCAATGTAAATCTAGTTTTTAATGAGAGATGCTCGTCTTTTTGACTAGTTCCAGTTGAATCAGGTTGAACCAGACAGGTTGGTTCGATTTCAACAATATTGAACAATATAGAAAACAGTCTTGGAATGAAGGTGATATATGACCCATTGAAATAGGGACTGCAAGGTACAAAATAAAAAGGATTAGACTACATTTGACGATGAAGCTGTAGATTTTACTATAATCATCCTTTATGTCAAAATAACACTTGCAACAAGGTGTGATTCTATGTCCGATACGACCCTCTACGTTGTACTTGATACAGTAGTACTAGGTGGTGGTTTTAAAGAGACTCCAAATGAAGAGGTCCAAAGATATGATAAAAATTAAATTTTCTCTGGTGTTTGAAGATACATGTGCCAATCAGACCTCAACATTGAGGGGTTTAACTTTTCGGCTTGACTTGGTCGTATGCATCTTGAATGGTAATCCAACTCAGCTATTTGTTGGGCAACAATCGGGTCACCATGTCAACTTGCCAACCCACTATAGATTAGCTCAGGTCAGCAGGATTATTGGAAAAAGGGGGGGAAAAAGTGAAAGTAAAATATAAATGTAAATGAGACACAAATGATTAAACTATTTTCATGTGAATAGTGATAATTTAATATCTATTCACACATTTAATGTGTTGCTATTCACAATATAAGTAACAAATATACTAAAGAGCATTTCTGATTGGATTTATATGAACTTTCAACCAAAGTAAGATCTTGTCTATTAAAAATGTGGGATTTGTTTTTAGCTCTAGCTTGACTTGAAATGCACCTTGATTAAGATTGTTTAAACTTCTTTTATTAATAAAATGTTTTTTATATTAATTAAAATAATTTTAATATCTAAACTCAGCTAGAACTCGATTAATATTGATACTCATCTTAAACTCAATTGGACTCACAAATTCATCAAGTTAAATATTATAAAGTTAAACCCAATCTAATAAACTATTCAAGTAATTCGAAGTCTAGGTTAACTTGACTATTTTACTGTTAACTCAAGTAAAATTCATATCGAATTGGAATAACTTGTACACCTCTACCTGAGTGTAATGCCTAGCATCCGTGGTCTGACACTTACGCTGCCGACGCTGACCCCAGATTTTTTTGGCTAAAGCTGACCCAAGAATTAAACGGGGGAGGGGACGCATTGCAAATTTTAAATTTTAAGGTAAAGTAAGACCGCAAAAATGCAAGTATAGAAAGTTTTAAAAATTATAAGATTAATCTTTTTAAAGTTTAGGGCCCTAGGGAGAACAGTTGCGGGACCGTCCCCATGTCGGCCACTGCATCCTTCCATTAATAAACAATAAAATGAAATGAAATAAAGCCAACACCGTATACAATAGATAAAAAGCCCACATTATCGATAAAATTTGGTGGCTAAGCCTTTTACATGCATAATGAAATGGTTCAACTAATGATGAAATACAAAATGGTAAGATGAAACTTGCATGCATACCATAATGTAATCAATAATAAATAACAATCCAGCATGGAAGCGCTGATAGCTTACATATGTACAGAATACTCGAAAATGCAAATATTTTCTACATCCTAGACTACTTTCTAGTATACAGTTGTTTTGCTTCCCTTCCCAATTTTCCTGTAATGTCTGAAGTGCTCTTATTGAATAATATTTAGTTCTTTAGAAGTTTCATCATGAAGTTGAATTTGATGTCCGGAGAGGTCTTGGGTTGTGGCCAATTTACTCCTTCTGGCACCTTTATGCATTTGAAACCTTGACCTATGTATAACTTGGTTGCTCCTGGATTTTTTAAGTCGCAATGCAATGCAATGGCACGGCAACCCCAGCTTCTGGCTTGAGCTTCAGCTTTTGCAATGAGCCTCTTTGCTATACCTTTTCGTCGGAAGTTCTCCCGAACTGCAACATTTGATATATATGCAATTCCAGTCCTAGAAAGCAAAATGAAAGATGTTGATGCTTCAGCTTGTGGTAGGAGAATCAAATGATCAGTTGTTGTAAGCAGAACAACCTATGGTTACTTTGTTACAGACAGAACTTTTGTCAATTTAGAAAGTCTTTTTCAAAAATTTATCAAAATAGGTATCAATCCAAAATAATCATCAAAGTAACCCATTAAAATTACATGTTGAACATGTGTTTTATGTATATATTTCCATAAATAGAAAATGCATATTTAAAATATGATTTCCATAAATAGAAATCTAAATTTTCTAGCCAATTCACATGTTTTATATACATTTATTTGTACGCCTAAATCACATATTCAAGATGTGATTTTAATAGGTTATTTTGGTAATAAATTTGATCTTAATTCTATTTTGTTAAGTATTCTTTTTAGAAAGGGTAAACCTACGATTCATTTTCTAAAGATAACCACCTAACTACTGTTTTCATTGCAGACGTCAAGATTATAAATTTAAGAAGGGCCTGTTATTGGGTTTTCCTCTACATTTTTCAAGGACACTAAAAGAAAACTTTTCCAATATTGATTCAACACTTTATGAATAAGTAAGAAAAAATTCTATGGTCCCATCATTAATTTCAACATAATCAGTCCTGTTAATTATTTAATGATTCAGATTCAAACTCAATTATGATTACACATTAAAATAATTAATATACCAATTACTTTAGTTATTTTAATGGTTAGATAATTGAATGGACAATCTCGTTCAAAAGTATGAGAATTGAAATGTGGAATATACATACATACATGCATATATACATATAATACATTTGGCATCTTAATAAGTGCCTCTGGGACATCATAAACATCTTACACTTGAAATCGCTTACCAAGAGAAGATTGATAACAGCTTTTGGAGGAATAATAAGGTATGCTTGACAGATAGCTTGACAGTATTAGAAACATAATGATACTAGGAACAAAATATTTTCAACTCTAAACTTGAGGTGGAATTGTCTGACTAGATAACAGATCATGGATTTTTTATGAAGAATAACAATAATAATAATCATGGATTATGAAAGCGAGGAATCCATTCAAGGATCCCGGCAATATTTTCCCCCATTATGGATGTACCTAAGATTCAAAATTACCAAAGAGTCACATATATTACATATGCTAATAATGAAGACACTAGAAAGTATATAAATTTCATGGCATGCACAGATCTTGAAAGATGACCAGAACTTAGAAAATAGGTTCTTAGATGGCGATGTGGGGTAATACTTCTGTGGCAATAAAACTACTCTTCCTTCCTTAGAAAGGTATCTTATTTGCCAAAGCTGTATATCTAGATATGACGGTTGAGGTGGTACGAAATAGGGTCAGAAGCACTTGATAGTCTTATGAATCAAATGTAAACTTAGTGAAACAAGAAAACTCTTTCAAAATCCAGATGACATGATGGATGGGGTGCATAATTGTTTACTGTGGTCTAAACATATCGCATCTGTACTAAAGTGGTAATCCAATCTTCACAGCTATCACTCCAATGTCATTGAGATTCTTCAATCAATAACCTAGAGTATATCAAAATTCTCCAGGAGTATAATCGTTGTTATAGAACAGTGGACACAGTTGCACCATAGGATATGTTTAAAAGCACTGGTATGGATCTATCCAATGGCCAAGTTACTGTCAAAGCAGTGCTTGTGAGGTGATTTAGCTTATTAGAGTTCCTTCATTCATGGTTGGAAACTATGGTCATTGGTGTTTTTGAGTGCTCATTAAAGAGAAAACTCAATCTTTTGAAGGTTTGTTGAGAGAGAATCTTCCAATCTTTTTAGAATTGCATTTTGATTAGATAATAGGTCTTACTTCTTTTCAAATTAGAGACTGAGATCTATTTATATAGAAGTTGTAAATGACTCAAATCACTAGTGAACATCGAATCTACCCAGTTGCGAATATATTCAAATTTATTTAAGAACTAACCATTTCATAAATTTATCTATACATAAATCTAATCGTATTTTAAACTAGCCTATTCATAGTGCTCCCATTCATCTAATCTGGAATTTTTTTTTTTCCCCCCGATGGTAAGTTCAATAAATATTCATCAAAAAATGCAATGTGTATAACCACAAACACTACACTACAAAAGGAAAAAAAAAAAAAAAAAGGAGAAAAAAGAGAGAAAACCTAGTTTTAGACATTGTCCCAACAACATGCTGATGTTCACATCCGTTATATCATGTGCTAATAATATATATATATATATATATATATATCTTTCTTTTGTTGAATACACCAACGTTGTTTTGGTTCCCTAGAAAAGAATTGCAATTCCTCTAGTGTTATTCTTATTTGTCACTTTGGCGGAGGCAAAATAGAAAAATATATTATAAAACCTTTGGTGAAATTTTGACCACATTGATGCAATATTATTAACAATAATCTGATTAAACACTAACTCAAAGCTGTGCGTCTACTAAGGAAGAAATGTATCATAAAAATGCTTCAACTTAAGGAAGGGTGCTAAGTAAAGCGGCACATGGGTGTATGTTTGTTACTTTAGGTTTCCTATGTTTTTTATTGATACAATTAAATTTGTTTTGTAACAGTATATACTAGGCACTTACTGTAAGATAAAAGAGCGAACCTTTAAATCATCAAATGTGTAATCACTGTTTTAAAAGTTTACAAGTTTCCTTTTCAAGTGTAGTTAGCAATTAAATACAAAATACTCAAAAGTACTCCTCAACACAAGAGATTCGTCTGTCCTAGACATTAGTGTTTTTACACAAGCTTAAAGTTAAGAAAGCCAAGTTACGTTTGCAGTTAGTTATGGCCCGAATGGCTTTAATACTAGCTTTAGTTAATAATGCACAGTTTCAGGAACAAAATAGGTGTATGCAAGGCTTAAACATCTTAGAACTTCCCAACATTAAAATGTTTCAACACAAACAAATGGGCAGAGCCTGAAGATATCCCTATGACTTAATGTGCTTTACATCAACATACATTCTCAAGAAACTGTCACTGTTGACAACCCTTGTAGTTGAGATCTAAGGAAGTTATTCTAACTGAAAAAATATTCCGTAACTATTTCCATAGTGATATATGTCAAATCCAAATACAACTAAAGCAGTAGAACTTATGAGGCTTATGGAGCTTAAGTAACTGCAGAATTTTGACTACATGATCAATAGAAGGTGACAAAGTGAAACTTGAACAAACTTCTTCTTCCCTGATCAGAACCTTAAAATTTTTAAAGGAAGAGAGAGAGAGAGAGATAGTGTGAAATATCTTCTAGAACACTCTATTATCTGTTTTATGGGGCATGAATTAGTCAATGAAATCCTTTAATAGAAATTAACTAGAAAAATAATACAGAAAAAAGTATATAAAGTTTGGTGTGAGTTAATGATCAAGAGTAACCCAAATTACCAAACCATAATGTTGGTTTTTTCCCAAATTCTAAAAGCCTAAGACAAGGAGATGGAGGTTCTCTCATGCTTACTAAGAGAAAAAATGAACTCAGGTCAGTTCCAACTTCATTGGAGATGTGAGAACGAAGAATTGACATATTTTTGCTTTGTGGTTGGCCTGATCGTTGAAAGGGTCTTGTCGTCAATGCTGGAAGTCAAGGCATTGGTGTAGGGTCAACTAGCATAACTTGGAGTGGCACAAAAGAGAGAATAACATGCACGCATGAATTTATAATTAGTCCCACAGAAGCACTTAAACACTATGGACAAACTTGTTAGTTGGGGAGTTATTTAACAAAATAAGTGTTACCTATGGCACAGAGAGGAGGAGTAGCATGATCACATGCAATTTAAGTGCTAGCTGTCGAAGGCGTTAAGGCCATGCCTAATTCAAACTTTTAATTGGCCTTCATCAATTACACCCTTGCTTCAAAATTTCCAATCTTCCTGGAGTACAAACTTTGCTCTCTTAAAACCAAAGTAGAAGAAAGCCATAGCTGCAAACCTATACTTCATTTGGAAAGAGAGAAATGATAGAAGAGTGGAAATACTAAGCTACCAAAAGAACATCCTTAGGTAAGTCTTATCCTGTGCCTTGATTGCTTGAGTTATCTTTTGATTTGTATTGCTAGGATTATCGACTGATCCACCACATTTTTTATCTTGGATACAACTTTGGAACTCTAATATTAAAGAAAGCATGGTTTTTACCAAGTCCATTGATAGTATTGGTGCTATCGAATTAACCTGGTCAACTGAAGACGACAACAGAGGTAAAAAAATGCTTGGCAAAGAAACTAATTTATATTTTTTAAAGGGCATATATCTAACTTATACCTTCTACCATTATAATTGGTCTACATTGTCTGACTTACACACCAAGCCTACTTATATACTTATCTCAATTTGGAGAATTTTGGTTTAGTAAAATAATTTAACCAATACAGTCCATGATATCAGATTTTTATTAGACACCCTAAAAAAATTAAGGGAACTGTACAAGTTGCCACTACCCTGTATCCAAGAGTCATTATCCAGTAGTTTGGGTCATCACAACCATTAAATCAGAACTTCCATAAAACATGTGTCCAAATGAAGGGGAGTGTTAAGCACTGTACCTTTCTTATCTTATTGATAGCTTTCTATATAATCTCAAATTTGACCATCCAAGTGATACCTTAACTTTAAAAATGATAATAACAACAATAATAATAACAACAATGACAATCATAAACACACCTTCTCTGCCTGAGGGGTCCTTTTCTTGGAAGAAAATCAGCCACAGTGTCAACTGTTAAGATACCAGCAACATAACCCTTATTTAGACTGATTCGTCCATCAAAACCACCAATTTTGAAGTCTTCATTGCCAAAAATGAAGGCCCCATCAGCAGAACTACCAATCACTGCCACCAAGCACGTTCTACGGCACCCATTTGGTACTGAAAATCCAGCTAGCATTGCCACTAGCCTGTCCAATCTCAAGACAAAATCCAATGGAAAGGAATATTCTGGGAAGAAAGAACTGCAATGAGTTTCAGCCACTTCCCAGCAGTCCTCTAACCGGGCCTCCCGAACAACAATTTCAGGAGAGACTGTTGGAAATAGCTCTACAATTTGACTGGCATTGCATACTCCTGAATCCACATCAGAGAAGGCCATTAGAACCTCATGAACCCCAACAAATTTTTTTCACAGCAAAATTTATATACTGTATATTAGAAACCCAAGAGACCAATGATGTACCACCAAACTTCTTAATAAGTTCTATATTAGAAACCAAGAGACCAATGATGTACCTTCAAACTTGGTATAATAAATTTAACACGGTGTCAAAGTTGGTAGGTACTAAGTTTGCAGCCCCAGATCATTATTTGACACATTTAATTAGTCTCATGTGATGCATCTGAATTAATACTTTAGCCACCTTGTGGAGAAGTATTGAAATGTAAATATAAAATTACATCTGTATTTACAAGCTTACTCTAAGAAAGCACTATCAATCAAATCAGGTACACAACCTTAAATTTGGATTCCAAATTGATGCAGCAGAATATAATTAGGATTTATCACATTTTGTGGACTCATGCACGATTACCGGAAAACGACCTTCAATTATCTATTTATTCTACGAAAACCTAAGTAATTGACATCCGAATTCGAAAATAATGAATAAATTCAAAAATTCGAGAAATAAAGAGCAAGATGGCTCAAACTTTGTAATTCTGATGATAACTGTTGTTCTTTTTGCCCTAGAGCATGAGTGTATAAGTAGGCTAAAAAGCTTACAAAAATGGGAAAAGGAAATTAATATTGTTTTTTTTTTTTTTAAATTACAAAAGTGCTACTAGGATAAAAATAATCTAAAAAAAATGCAAATCGTCCTCATGACCACTAATGACCTCGTCTCTTCAAGAGGCGAGAGACGAGATCGGTCACTAATGATCTTGCTCTTCAAAAGACGAGGTCAACTTGCCTATTCTTGGGATTATTTTTTCATCCGATAGATTTGTATAATTTTTTTAAAAAGATGGTTTTTTTTTTCCTTAATCCTTACAAAAATAAAACGCGAAAATTTTTCAAAAATAAAAAGTTGATCGGTAATATTATTATTTGAGCCACCTTTTGCTCAATTTTTTAAAAAATTTCAAATTACAGTGTTAATTTTGAATTTTGGATGTTGAATGCATATTGTCTCAATATTTGCAAAATCAATGGATTGATAGAAGATCAAATTCTGGCAATTATGCACGAATCAATGATTTGTGATAAATTTTAATAATCTTTTTCTGCATCACAAACTTAATTACAATATACATCCAATCATCTAAAAGGTGATGAAAGGAAGCATATGCACAAATCTTTTGTTTTTTTTTTTTTTTTTTTTCCTTAATTTCTTAATTACACTTGGACTAATAGATTAACATATGAAAGAGGTCCTAAATCGCATCAACACTATAAAATTATCAAGCTACCATATTAAAAATGAAACCTTGAAACCAATTCGAAAAACAAAGCAGAATATGAAAAAAAAAATCCAAATTGATCGATTGATTCAGTCTCCAGCAACTATAAGTTAGACATGACTTGAACCTACTCATTACCTTATATCATCAATTACTGCAATAAATCCATAAATCTACCCAATTCATTTGATAATCAATTCTGGGTCAAGGTCAAATTTTCACTTACTGCTAAACAATAACCCCCAAAAAACATTATGGCTAAACAAAAAAACTAGAATTAAGAAGGGAAAAAGCAAAAATCAACAAACATAACCTATATGAGAATTAAAGCTAAGAGTGAAGTATGGAAGTGGAAGTACCTGGTTTAGAGAGATTAAAATGAGATGGGTTCTGAAGCTTGGAAGGGAAAGAAGAGAATTTTCGAAAATTGAGATTGTTTTTGTTAGAGAGAGTCAGAGATGGAGATAGTGTAATTCCTAATCCTAATGGTATTGAAGGCATCTCCTTCTCTCTCCCTCCCTTCCTCCCTATCTCTCTCTCTCTCTCTCCCCCTCTAGCTCTTCTTTTCCTTCTCTCTCTCTCCCTTGGATTCGGTGATGCAATGGGACACAGCAAATTGTTGCTGAGATTCTTTCACTTAGGGATCTTTTCGACACATCGAATGAATAGAAGGAATAAATAGTTGTCATATACTTGGCCTCATATGAAATACATATTTTTTTTTTATCAAATTCTTTTGGATGCCAAATAAAGAAATAAATATTTTGCAAGAACAAAGTTAGGATGAGGTTCTATGGGTTTTGTACGGAAATACTTCTTTTTTAAAAAATAAATCTCAAAATACCTAACTTTGAAAAGTTATTCCGAAAATAACTCACCGAAAACGCAATTAAAGTATGCGTTCGAAGATCCACGCACGACACAACCAAAAGCGAAGGGAGAAATGGAAAGAATGTGTGTTGAGGAATCGGGCGCATTCAGTAGATGTGGCTGATGGGGCGCTTCCCTACATGCGACTGAATTGATGCTGTTGCTAGACACCAACGTTGGACGCATTCATCATATGCGCCTGGAGAGCAACGTATATACAGTTGTGTTGCGAGATATAAACTTTTGATTGTGTCGTGGAGTTTTCAAACGCATACGTTAAATGCGTTTCCGGTGAGTTATTTTCGGAATAACTTTCCAAAGTTAGGTATTTTGGAATTTATTTTAAAAAAGAAGTATTTTTGTACAAAACCCGATGTTCTATTCTTTTCAACTAAATACAGAAAATATAGGGATACAGAATGTGTTTATAAAATTTAAAAATCTTGCCTCCTTTTAGCAATTTTTGTTTTCGTTCAAAGAAAAACTTTATGTCAGCACCATATTTTTTTACCCAGCACTGAACTCATATTCATATTTTATTGTAAATGCACTCCTTAAATATTTAATATATTATTATATTTATTTTAATTATTAAATTATTTACTCACGGCACTTAATATAAGGATGCAACCGAGGCGGATTCGGGACGGGTTTTTTGAAACCCGAACCCGATCTGAGTCCTTAATGGGTGTCCCAAAACCTGAGAAAAATCCTATCGGATTTTTTTTGTCATTCCCAAAACCCGATCCGCTAAGATTTAAGAAACACATAACCCGACCCGATCCGATTTCAAGATTTTTAATTTTTTTTTCTTAAAAAAAAAAGCAAAAGAAAGAATTTTGTTTTAAGTTATTAATGATACAAACAGTTATATTGAAAGAATGAATTTTAGACAATAATATCATATAAAATGATGCAAACACTTAATTTCTACTTATTTTCACATACATATAATATAAATGGGATCCTTGCTTTAATAACTTAATATTTTTAATTTTATAATATTTTGAATTTATATCGGATCGAGTTTTCCCAACGGGTTACATAATAAACCTAAAACCCGACCCGATAACTTATCGGGTTTTTTTTAATCTCAAAACCCGTCCCAAAACTCTATAAAATTTTTAGCGGGTTGGGCGGTCGGGTACCCTATAACGACTCGCCCCACTTGCATCCCTACTTAATGAACCATAATTTTTTTTTAATTCCATTCATGAGGTACCTTATATAGTAACTAATGTCATAATTGTTGTTTAGTTTAGGTGTTCTAAGATCATAATTGATGCTAATAGAATTTATGAAATTACCTTAAGGGTTTTATTACCAATTACATTAGATCATATGTAATAATTTATTTCTTTCTTTCAAGCCATCTTAAAAACGTAATAAGGAAAAGAAAATGCAAAGAAACCTCCCGTTACAATTGAAAGGACAAAAGGCATTGGATTATAGTAAGCCTTGAGTTTGATTTTGTGTTAAATTTTAAGTCAATATGATACTGTAGAGGATAAAATCTGGATTTCGACTTTTTGGATTAAGTGACAAGAACTAAAGAATCAAGTCTATGAAATTGGGATGACTAAAGAAGACTTAGCATGTTGGGCTTAGAGCAAAGATCGTTGAACCGAACCAAACCGACCCGTCTACTTTCAACCTTTCTCAAGGAGCTCATACACTTAAAGAGACTTTTCATAATGCAGCAAGATGCAGACCTAGCCAAAGCCTGCTCAAGGCCACCAGCGTCGAAGAAAAGGTCACCGGCCTTGCACAAGTGTAACAATTTTTGCCGAATGCAACGCAAATCTAAAGCTGACCTAAAGGCCGCCAACATAAGACCAGCATAACACATACACCATTGGCCTGTAATCTAAAGCTAAGAATAATGCAGCAAGATGTAGACCCAGCTAAAACCGGCCTAAAGCCTCTGGCATTAAAGACCAAGGACGTCAGCATTGAAGGAAAGGCCGCCCACTTTGCACTAGAGTAACAATTTTTACCAAATGTAACGCAAATCCAAAGTCAGCCTAAAGGCCAGCTTAGGATCGGTGTAACACTTACACCACGACCTACTTTGCCAAAGCTAGTAGCTTTGCGCTAGCGTGCACCCCACGTGATTTTTAATTTGTTTATATTATATTTTCCTTTTATTGAGACTATAAATAATGTATTTTAGGACTTTTGTTAGATAACTCATATTTTATACACTTTTGAAACCTATTGAGAGAATTTTCTCTTGAAGATTGCTTGTTTGCTATCGTTGTATGTGTTTTGGAAATCATCTGACAAGTTGATTTTTGTTTTTATCCTTTCACGTAATGTCAGATTGGTATTAAAGCAAAGTAAACTCCTGCAAAGATGGCAATCAATGACAGTGTTGATGGTGGCCGCGTTCTTGATGGTGATCAGGATGTGGTAGCCCGAGGAACTGAACAGATGGTTCCTAGGGTGGTAATCGAAGCCATGAGTCAAAGAATCCGACAAGTGGAACAGCATCTTGAGGATTGATTGGGCATTTTTTACGCAACGGCGGTAGATACCAATAGAGATAGGGATATTGGTAGGAGATGACCAAGGGCAAGGGATGTTTATGATGGTCCGATCAATTGACCTGCAACTGCAAATCGATGGGCACAGATTTCTAATAAAGACTCCACTGAGGAGGATGAAATTTTTTATGAAGAGAGACAACCATGGAGACAAGGCAGTGAAGGTGGAGGTAAGTATCGAAGGGATTATCATGGATAGACCAGTGCGACGGTGGTGATTTTCACATGAAGGTAGAAATCCCAAGTTTCAATGACAATCTTGATGTTGAGGAATTTATGGATTTGTTAGTGGAGGTAGACAGATTCTTTGATTATATGGAGATTCCAAAAGAGCATAGAGTGAGGTTGATTGCACGTAAGTTGAAGGGCGTCGTCTCTGCTTGTTGGGAGAGATTACAGAATAAAAGGCAGAGAGAGGGTAGACAAACCTATACAGATCTAGTTCCGTATGAAACAACTACTACCAAGGGATTTCTTACTACCTGATTATGAGCAGATACTTTTCCAATAGTGCCAATGATGTCGACAAGGAGCATGTTCAGTCTATGATTACACTACTGAGTTCATGAGACTTACTGAGCATAACGATCTTAGAGAAAGTGAAGGCCAACAGGTAGCACAGTATGTGGATAGCCTGAAGTTACGGATCAGAGACATGACTCTAAATGAAGTGAAGAACATGGCCATTAAGGCTGAACTGATGTTGCACAAGCAAAGCACCAAATTTGTAGGAAGTAAAAAGGGGTATGGTGTTGAGGGTGCTAGTAGTAATAGGGCGGTGGCTGAGAAAAATAAAGTGTCGTGGAAAAGCTTAGCGAGAGTGTCGAGAAGAAGGCTGGCAAGGCAGTTGGTAAGAAGCCTATAGAGGTTAGAGAAACCCGGAGGTAGAATAACCCCTATGCCAAACCTATCCTGGGTAAGTGCTACTGTTACAATCAGCTAGAGCATAGGTCTAATGAGTGTCCAAATAGAAAGAGTATGCATATAGTAGAGCAGGATAAAGGTGAAGAGGTTTATTATGAACCTAATAGAGAAGAGGATTATTTTGATAAGGGTGATGAGGATGTTGATCAAACCTATGTTATAAGAAAATTGATGTTGACACCCAAACAAAAAGATAATGCCCAGCAACACCAACTATTTCATACTAGATGCACTACTAGGGACAAAGTATATGATATGATTATTAACAGTGGGAGCTGTGAAAATATTATTGGGCAAGAGGTTGTTAATTAGCTATAATTGCTAGTGGAGAAACATCATAATCCTTAAACTATAACAAATAGAGGTGAAAGAGAGATGTAGAGTACTGTTTTCCATTGGCAAATATCAGGATGATGTCCACTATGACATTGTAGACATTGATGCATGTCTCCTGCTATTTGGGAGACCTTGGCAATATGATGTTTAATCTCAACATGTAGGGAAGGAAAATGTGTATAGGTTAGAGAAGGGTGGTGTGAAGTACACTTTGTTGTCTCTGAAGATAGCAAATCGCACAAAAGCCCACAAAGTAGAGGGGTGCTCTTTCCTAACAATCACTCATTTAGAGAAAGAGCTGGAAGAAGATATATAGGAGTCCAGAGTTGTGCATGTGCTAACAATGAAGAATGTCATGATAGTGGATGAGGAGATCAGTAGTGGAGAGCTAGAGGGTATGAAAGAGGTGCTGGAGGAATTCAAAGATATGCTGCCATATAATTTATCAAAGGGCTACCAGCTTTGAGAGATATTCAACACCAGATTGATTTGGTGCCTGGTGTAAGTATGTCAAACTTGCCACATTATAGGATGAGTCCCAAGGAGACTAAGATTTTATAGGAGAAGGTTATGAAGTTGTTGCAGAAGGGGTTTATTAAAGATAGCATGAGCCCATATGTTATACCTGCGTTACTAACTCCAAAGAAGGATGACAACTGGAGAATATATGTTGACAACAGAGCTATCAACAAGATTACTATTGGTATAAATTCCTAATGCCTCGCCTAGAAGACATGTTAGACAAATTGAGTGGGGCTATTGTATTTTCTAAGGTTGACTTGAGGAGAGGATATCACCAGATCATAATTAAACCTGGAGATGAGTGGAAGACCACATTCAAGATGAAGGAAGTGTTGTAGGAATGGCTAGTAATGCCTTTTAACCTCAACAATACGCCCAACACTTTTATGCGTGTCATGAACTAGGTATTAAAACCCTTTATTGGTATATTTGTGGTAGTCTACTTTGATGAATTAATATAGTAGATCTAAAGATGAGCATATAGACTATTTGAGGAGTGTTTTGTCTGCATTGAAAGAAAATAAATTATATGTTAATCTAAAGAAATGCATTTTCTCGTCAAAGAGATCACCGTTTCTAGGGTTTGTTTTTAGTAGTGAAGGAATAACAATTGATTATGAGAAGGTAAGGGCCATAAGAAAATGGCCTATTCCAAAAACTGTGATGGAATTGAGGAGTTTCCTCAGGTTAGTCAGTTTCTATAGGCGATTCATCAAGCACTTCAATACTATTGCTACTCCTTTAACTAAGTCTTTGAAGAAAGGGAAGTTTCAATTAGGAGAGGAGGCTAAGACTACCTTTGTTGTTCTAAAGGAGAAGTTGTGCAGTGCTCTTGTGTTAACATTTCCCGACTTTGATAAATTATTTGAAGTTGAATGTGATGCTAGTAGAGTTAGTATTGGTGGTGTATTATCCTAGGAGAAAAGGCCAATAGCTTTTTACAATGAGAAATTGTGTGATGCTAGGAAGAGCTAGTCAACTTATGACAAGGAGTTCTAGTCTATAGTGAGAGCATTGAGAGTTTAGGAGCATTATTTGGTTGGAAAAGAGTTTATGTTGTACTCCGACTGTAGGGCTCTAAAGCATCTAAGTAATTAGACCAGAATTAGTAAGAATATGCATGCCAAATTGATTCAGTTTTTACATAAATTTCCTTTTAAACTAGTACATAAGTATGAAGTGCAAAATAAAGTAGTTGATCCCTTAAGCAAGAAAGTTGATTTGCTTATTACTATGAGCATTGAAGTTGTAGGGTTTGAGCAATTGAAGGAGTTGTATGGAGATGATGTTGATTTTAGGAATATATGGGAAAAGTGCATTACAAAAGAGCCTTATGGTGATTACTATATACTTGAAGGGTGCTTGATGAAAAGGAAGCAACTATGTATCCCTAAGTCTTCTTTGAGAGAGAAGCTGATCAGAGACTTGCATAGAGGAGGATTAACAGGCCATTTAGTCCAAGATAAGACTATTGCGGTATTTGCTGACAGGTACCATTGGCCTCAGTTAAGGAAGGATGTCAGTAAGATTGTGTAGAGGTGTTATATCTGTCAAACATCCAAGGGACAGTCCTCGAATACTAGGTTGTACATACCATTGCCAGTACATAAGAATATCTAGGAGGACCTATCCATGGACTTTGTGCTTAGTTTGCCTCATACCCAATGAGGTGCTAACTCCGTATTTGTTATTGTAGACAAGTTCTCCAAGGTGGCCCATTTTATTCCATGCAGGAAAACTACAAATTCCCATGCTATTACCAAGTTGTTTTTCAGGGAAGTCATACAATTACATGGGTCCCCAAATCCATTACATCAGACAGGGACAACAAATTCCTTATCTACTTATGGAAGATACTTTGACATATGTTTGACTCATCGTTGAACTTCAGTTGTATAGTTCATCCTCAAACTGATGGGCAGATAAAGGTAACCAACAGGGCTCTTGGCAATTTAATCAACAGTATATGTAGTGAGAAGCCAAAGCAGTGGCATCTATCATTAGCTCAGGTAGAGTTTGCTTACAATAGATGTGTACAGTGCGTTGATTTCTATTTTTATTCTTCATGCTATGTCATTTCATGGGCCAAAGAGCCTATGGAGAATTCTACCATTAAGAGGACTCATCTCGCCTATTGATTGGTGATACAATCTGATAGATGTAATTAAGAGCCAAACTACATAAATGCCCAGAGTTCCTCCTCATTTGCGAGATCAAGAGTTTGACATAAATGCCATTGTGCTACCAGAATACTTTCATAAGAAATCAAACAAAGCTTAAAACGAAAAACATACTGCCTCTCTTCTAGAACAGTAGGGTTAATGCTATATAGTTCATTCACCTGTCAATAGTGCATTCAAGATCCTTGAGACTGCCTACTTCCCTCCCTACCATCTTACTCTTAGTCTTCCTTTGTGTATGCTTCTAGGTCACTCTTCTAAGGCCATGTGTGGCGTGAGACCTACGAGACCACTACGATCAAATCTACCCTTCCAAGAAATATATATAAAGATAACCAAAATAAGAGAAAGGCAAACTCGTACCTAAAAAAAGGTACATGGGTCATAGTAATATGACAAGATAAACATACAAGATACTCATACCATGGTAAGGTCCTGGAACCACTCCATCATTGTTCCCTTTACTCGAAAAAAAAAAAAAATATATATATATATATATCTATAAAGCCATAAAGTAAATGTCATCTTCTTATTACTCCCCTTGCTTCTTTCATAATAGTCGTTACAAGAGGTTGCAATTTCTTTTCTCATTTAAAAGCTTTAACCGCAACAATGTCAGTATTCCCAAAAGTACAAAGACCGAATAGAACAAAGTGATCCTCAAGAGTTGGGGTAATCTCTCCCCATGTAGTCGCAAAGGTGTGTGTTTGAACACTCCACTTAGCAAGAATTGCCCACCAAAGCTTCATGTCATCTGTAGGAGGGAAATGTGACTCAAATTTAATGATTAAGGTATAGTACACTCCCGCCTAATGTAATTTCTCAACATATGCTTAGTTATCTATGATTTATTTCACCCAATTAGACTAAATAGCCACCTTCTACCTTGGATACAAGAACTGAGTACATGAGATGGGAAGTTCCTTTCTCTCATTCCTAAAATGCAATACCAACTTCTCTCGTAATGGAACTCTTTATTAAGGATGAGGCTTTAGTTCTATGAAGCGCAATGTCCCATCAATAGGAGGGTACTCATATATATCACACTTATTCATACTTGTCCAGAAGAAATCCTTAGTTATGGTAGCACCTAGTCATCTACTATGAGGCGAGGGCACCTCTGGTTCTTGCCCATCTGAATGAACTCTTAGGTTCTTCTACTTGATAGTACTAGTATTCTGAGATCAACTCTTCTTAGGCTCTCTACCCATGTTACTTGTAGTGGATTTGTCGATTGTACTCAATATTGAAAAATATTACTATTGGAAGTGGTGTATAACAGCTAGACATCAGCACGGTTTGGGTTGGTTCTGGACCCGAACCGGAAATCGGAACTGCCAGAGCCGGGGCGGTTCAAGGTTCTATGGAACCGCCAATTCTGGCGGTTCTGGTTTTGGTTCCACGTGAACCGTGAACCAAGTTTTTTTTTTTTAGCATTTACAAAGTTGGTGGTATATTTTGTCAGTCATTTCTCACACCTAATAGTGCTGCAGCTGCTCCAACATATTTTTCCACCATGAAGTAAGAACAATGTACAATATCTTTTTGTTGTGCAAGTAAAGCTGAGAATTAAAATTTTGAATTTACTTACTATTCAGTTTTCTTTTTCAAATTCATTATTTGAAATTATTATAAAAATTTTAAGAAATTGATGTCCCATTACTACTAGGAAACATAATGTTAATTTTTTGTTATGTTTTGGTTTTGTTTGTTTTTTTTTTTTTTTAATTTCTATATTTCGCGGGTCAGAACCGTCGGTTCCGGGTTTGGAATAGCAGTTCCTGACCCAGTTGAACTGCCGATTCCTCGTGGATGAACCATCAGCGGATCCTTCGGTGGTTCATAATCGTCCCCGATGGGGCAGTTCTCGGGTACGGAACCTCCGAGGATGGTTCGGAGCAGTTCCACCAATGTCTAATAACAGCAAAAGGCACTGTCACCACCACTTAGGGGAGGAGAAAGAGATTACCTGGATGTCATACTACAAAGAAAAAGAACTATCATGAATTTAGTGACAATAAAAACTAGCATATAATGATAAAGAATCAAAGTAACAATTGGATACGACACATAAAAAAAACCTCGAGAAATTAGGATGCGAAGTCATGTAATAATGCAGAGTTGCATTAAAGAACCCAAGAATCTAACAAGGAAACTCTACTGGTGGATGGTATTATTCCATGGATTTTTTGGTGTAAAGTGCCTTAATGGATATAAGGTCAAGGACCGCTCTGAGTGTCACGGGATGGGAGTTTCACTCCTCAAAGAGTTCCCGTGCGGTGATCGACCATCCCTCCAAGTATCGTTTGTTGTTAATCTAGATGGCGAGCCAGCCTAATCTTCCTTGACTTCCTAGGTCAGTTCCGAGCCCACATTCTCATAAAGAGCATTATTCGGCTTTGCTACGATCCCTCCTACGTATGGGAGGTTCAACTATATGAACTGGTTTCGGCCTGCTTTAGCCTCATCAGGAGAATGGCATCAACTCCCAACTATTTTGTCCATGTGAGGTTAGACCCACCTTCAAAGACAATCCACACCACGAACAAACCTTCTGCTGATCCCACTCATAAATCGACATGCCCCAGCTAAACACCCCCATAAAGTCCTCAACTCTTGGACTATGACACTCTCTTCCACTTAAATTCATGACGTCCTCATCATGAGGCAAATTTGCTGCAACCGCTACCCACTCTCAAGCTCTCCCCCCTTCTTTACACCTGTTGTCAACACACCCAAGATCATTTCACCAGGACTTCAGGTTTCCATAGGCTTCCTCTCGCCCTTACCCTTTTCATCCATCCTCCGAGATCGCCTCTTGTTGAGTTGCCCAATAATAAGGTTTGAGCATAAGATCTTGCTTTAATCCCAACTCGCGACAAAGCTGCCTCTAGCAACGATGTCTTCACTCTAGTGGCTGCTCCGCTTAAACTTCATCCGCACGAGCTGAATTGACAACAAAAATAAGGGAAAATCCTTGTCTCCATAACTCACGACATAGCTATCCTCTGACAACAATGTCCTCTCTCTAGTGGTCACTCCTCTTGAGCTTCGCCCACACGAACCGCATCTACAACAAGAATTACCTACTCTTCAAGAACTCTGGGTAGCATCTAAGTAGTCCGATGGAGCTGGGAACTTTAGCTCTGATACCATTTGTCACGGGACAAGAGTTTCACTCCTCAAAGAGTTTCCGTGTGGCATTTGACCATCCCTCCAAACATCGTTTGTTGTTAATCTGATGGCGAGCCAGCCTAATCTTTCTTGACTTCCCAGGTCAGTTCCGAGCCCCACATTCTCATAAGGAGCACCATCTCGACTTTGCCACGATCCTCCTACATATGGGAGGTTCAACTATACGAACTGGTTTTGGCCTATCTTAGCCTCATCAGGAGAGCGGCATCAACTCCCAACCAGTTTGTCCACGGGAGGCTAGACCTACCTTCAAAGACAATCCACACCACGAACAAACATTCTGCTAATGCCACTCATAATTCAACATGCCCTAGCTAAACGCCCCCATAAAGTCCTCAACTCTCGGACCTTGACATCATCAAATCTAGAGGTGAAACTATCATTAATGTCATGGTTTAGAATGTTCCCTATATGCATCTCCTTGTTTTAGAGCTATATGTTATAGCTAAGCTAAATGAATGATGGGATGGATCACCTTATGTTTTCACCACATTGAAGTTAGGAATTAAAAAATCCGACAAGCCCTAATTTGTGAAGGACATAAGGAAAGTCATTAGAACAAGATTTGGGATCTTGAAATATGTTATCTTTAGACTGTTACCAAGAAATTTCTACTCGAAAGATTTAAAAGCTTTTGTTAAGAGCCGAGAAAATGGACAAATTGGCTGTGCTATTACAATACTGGAAGATTATTGACTACTAGAAGCTCATAGATTGGACTAGCTATCCATCAACTATAATGTTGGTAAGGAGGGCTTTTGCATATAGAATAATCCTATGCTCATTCATGGTATGTGAAGAATACATACAAGACTTAGAATTGAGAAGTGCATTGATACATGAATATTAAGAAAATGTTAATTTTCTCCATCTCACGAATTTGTGGCACTTAAAGACAGAACATAATGCCTATACCATCTCATGGATTCGTGGCACTTAAGGATAGAACATAATGCTTATACCTATTGTTGCATAAGTATTGTGCAAGCGGCTAACAATTGGATGTAAATGCTATATATATATATATATATATATTTCTTTTATGAAGTAAAAAGCTCAAAGAATCAAGCATGGAAAATGGTCCGAACATCTTTGGCCGCAAAACATGGCAAGAAGTCAAAAACAATATCTAAGCATGCCACTTGTGAGATAACTCAATGCACATCAATTAGAAGGAAACTCACTAGATGATTCAATCATCAAATATTACACACCAATCACCATCGTCGTTGAGACTTGATACACGATCTTTAAAATAATTTTAGATCTACTCAAACAATTCAAATTTCTTATGTGTCCAATGAGGAGATTAGTGGTTTTGATGGTACTGCTAAATGTTGTCTTTGTGTTGGATGAGGGATCGATTGATGTAGAAAGTCCAACGATGTGATTTGATGTTGGTCTGAGGAGCCAGCTATTGAATATAAGGGCACTAGATTATCTTATTCTCGGTCCTTCCTGGATTTGATTGGGTTGTGCTGTGCAGACGGATTTTCCTGGACATGTGGGTTTCAGCCCATGACTTGGTTTTTACAAGATGAATGGGAAATAAATATCAGAAATTTATTTCATCCATACTGCCACCAAAACATAATTCACCACTTCATCTTTATTTTAATGATATAGCCCATTATTTTTATAAATATTTGGCAAAGACTATGTTTTAGTCTGTGATATTTGAATGTGACCCATATTGAAAGTGTTCGTTAAATTCTACAAATCAAGTGTCTCAAAGCGAATGAAATAGACAAAAATCTCCAAATCATAAAAAATTTGACAATTTACGAAATCATGTATATACCTTCAACTACTATCGGCTAAAGCTAAACACTTCTTGTTCAAGCCTTCTACAAGATGAGATCACGTGCGATCGAAAATTGCAATATGAGAATAGCTACAAATGAAAAAAAAATTATAATAATAATGGTCAAATTTGAAGCTTTAAAAAAACAAAGAAAAAATTATATGAGGGTGAAAGAGAAATGGAGAAATGCTGCTTATAAGAAAATTCTCTCTTTTTACTTAAGAAAACTATTATTGAGCCTGACCGTGGTAGTGAGTGGATGGGTAGACAACCAATACCTTTCATGATAGTTAGACTACTATTAATGCCATTCATCTGTGACAGCTAGACAACTATTACTGAGTAGCATTTACGGCGGCTAGATAACCAATGCAAGAACAATAGCTAGACAACTATCGTAGGTACTCATTTATCACTACTAAACTTGTCCTCCTCAAGGATATCACCTACTAATTTATAGAGAAGGAGGTCTAAGCACATATGGCAATATGACATGGCATTTTGGGAAAGAGAATATCTCATTAAGTGTGAATACTCATTTTACCACTTTTATGTGGATTTTTACAATATAAGTAAAATCTGTTATGAATTAGTTAATGGGAGCCAAAAATACAACATACTCTCTAGATATATTAATGTGTACTTATGGAAGGTACTCAATAAATAAAAATAGAGAGGAGAAAGAATTAAAAGAGTGATAAGTGTTAAAAGATCCTTACTTATAGTACTTATTGCATATGATTTTGTATAGATTTTATGTCAATTTATTAAGAAAATGATACTTAAGTGCTTAATATTTGATTTCAGGGTTTAAAGAAGACATTTTAAAGATATAAGGATGATTCAAGCAAAAACAAAATGAGATTTGAAAAAGTATACAAAAAGTTGATTTTCACATGTGCACAACCTTTAACATGGTCATGCAGATACTAGTGCTGGACTATAAAAAGTGGCAAGCAACTATTCTAATTTGTGCCCTAGTTGCGACCTAAGTAGTGTAGAAAGTTGTGTTGAAGGAGAGAACTCGATCAGAGAAGTAATTGAAGAAGTCTTAGAGTGTACGGCTACAAGCACTGTAGTGTAGGAAGCCATGCAAGACTAAGAACAGTTACAAATCTATAAATAACCATCCTAACCTTTTAGTTACTCATCTAGATACATTTCTCTAAACCCTAGGAGAGAAAAAGACATGTTCCAAAGGAGGTCGTATAGAATTTCAACAGTTTCATATCCGTTTTGTGTCTATTTATAACTACTTGTCTTTTTATATTTTTAACCATAGACATAACCTAAACCCTAAAGAAAAAAGAAAAACATAAGCTTTGAGAAAAGAAGTGTCGTACCAACATCGAAGATCACAAAACATCAAGGGTTTTTGTAAGCTCCTAGCTTTTTTGGTAAATATAAGTAAACTTTAAGAACCGAAAGTCAAATCAGAACCCTAAAGTCAACCTAGCTCTATGTTAAGTCTAGTGAATCTAGATCCAACAATCCCGTGTTCTTAATCCCTAAACATCGAAATTGAAATAATTATGTATAATAGTTCGTAATAATATAAAAAGCTTAAAAATATCATATTTGTTAATTTTCAATATGTTTCGGATCCAAACGGGATCAGTTTTCGAAAACTGTACCCAAGTGCACTGGATGGTGAAAGTATTCTGACTATACCATTAGACTCATAAAAATATAAAGATTTCAAAAATATCAGTTTTAGAATTTTTCGGTAACTAAAAATATTAAATATAGGCCGTTTACGCATATTTTCTTTACTACCGTATTTTATTGTCTAGTTTACTATTCATAGTACTATTTCTACTATTCATTACTATTTCACTATCTCTACTTTTTCTTACAACATATTTTTACACTCTACCATACATATTTCTTACATTTACTTTTCCCATAAAACCTTACACACATTATATTTTACTCTTTAATTTCTTTTCATTACAAAACAATAAATTTAATCAATTTTTCTCCTCCTTCCCCATGCTTGCCATCCATACCATCTCTCTCATCACTCTTAATTTATTTTCTTTTTCATTTTATTTAATTACATCTAATTTTCACTCAAAAATTCTATAAATACCTCATCCATCCTTCATTCTTTTACACATCTCATTTCCTATCAAAACTCTATCAAATTCACTCCACAAACTCTCTCTCTCAAATTATCTTCCAAATTTCCTCTTCTCTCCACAAAAACCACTACCCACATATTACTACAAACACTTGTTTCCTTCTTCGACAAATTTACAACCTTAAGTAAAACTTCTTATATTTACTCATCATGTTCATGTAACTTAGCATGAACTTAGTGTATGTTTTTTAGACTCATGAGAGTTAAAAAAGCAACAATATGTTCATGTTTAAATTTCCATTATGTTATTATTGTTATTATGTTGTTGTTGTTATTGTTATTATTATTTGCTCCAATCTAACTTCTATGTGATATTATGTATATTTATGTATATATATATATATATATATTTCTAGAGTCTAAGTGTTCACTAACCTAACATCTTATTATTATACTTTTTCTTTTTTTTTAGGACTAGTCTATTCTTAGTTCCGGGAAACTTTGATGAAGCTAAGGCTTCCAATACTTGACCGGATTACCTTGTTGAAGCTAAGGCTCCCAATACTTGACATTATTATTATACTCTTATATATATATATATATATATTTTATCTTATTATGTGATATTGTTATATTTTTCATATCTACATATTCATAATCATGCATGAACATGTTGATATTGTCTCAACAAAAATAAAAGGAGTGTTCTTAAATTAAAAAAAAAAATAGGAACTCTCTTTAAAAAATAATTTTTTGTCATCTAGGAAATGAGTTTTCCATAAAAACTTAAAGTTTCATCTTAACCAAACCTTTTCCAAAATTTAGATAAGTTCATCATAGATTTTTAGTAATAATAGTACATGGATTTTATCAAAGAATATATAAAGTAGAATTATCACATACTCTCTTTTAAACCAATGAAATATTAAACTTAATATTACTAATTCTTTGTTTAAAAAGGTTTTCTTAAACTCATTTGTAAAGTTTTCATCAACACTCCAAGATACTAAGGTTTAGAAATTTTACAAAACATCAAAGAATAATCTTTTAGAGATAAGCCTTAATTAGAAATAAAATTAGTAAATAACTTAGAAAAACAACATTATTATTTATTTAAAGTGAACTAACTTTAGGAAAAGTTAAGAATACATAAACATGACAACTTTATGGAATTTTAGTCTTAATAAGAAATATTAGAAAAACTACATTTTTCAACCACTAGAAATGAAGTTGTAGGAATATTAAAAAAACTAAAACTATTTTTAGTAAATTAAATTATTCTCAAAGGTTAAGAAATGAAGTTAAAAGAAGGAAACACTCACGTATAATAGTACAAGAAATTTTTCCAACAAACTAAAGTGAATTTTTCAAGTCTTAGCTTTTTCCAACTTTTAAACACATTGTTTTACAAAAATTATTGTTGAGACAATACCACTAAATTCATACATACAATATGAGTATATATATATATATATAATATATATTCAAATGATTTTTCAACTATACAAATATCTATATTGTATAAGAATTTTTTGATGGAGAAAAGCTTGAAAATTGTATTTTAAAAGCTGAGATTTTTGTAATAGTTCTGTACCTCGCTATTCCGAGACTAAATAACCTTTTATGATAAAATAACCTTATAAATGAATAGATCTTTTCGAGTAGGTAGAAAATGATATATATGAGAAATTCCGAGTTAAAATGAGCAGGTTATGACCATTTTATTTGGAATTTTCACTAATACGAATTTGACGAACCTAATAGGATAGAGTTAGAAAATTAAATAGAACTTGAATGAAATAATTATTTTGGATATTTCTTTTGTTTAGGTGTCGAGGATCAAGATCTTCTCCTTCCCGAGGATTACTTCGACTGATAGAAGATCGCTATGGTCGAGTGAGTTTTCTTTACGTTTTATATATTCGAGCATGTGCTTATAGAATAGAGCACTATATGTTAGGAAAAGATAAAAATTGATATGCATGGGGGTTATCATGAGGGCTATGTATGTGATTCCTTATGTGTGATGAATAAACGATAAGTATATCGGAGCTCCATTGGTCGATTGATATAAATTGTCTCTATGTATATTGCTGTGTGTGTAATTATTGATTGATCGCTTTAAATGAATTAATGTTGGATTAGAAATCCCATAAACTAAATTGCTCATGCATATCACTTACAATATCATTTCGAATTTTTGCTACTACTCTTCAGCTGGGACCAAATGTGAGCTGCTTAGCTACATCTTGAGTAATTAGGACGTGCGACCCTTAAGGTATAGCGGAGCCGGATTGATCGCTTTGGGTAAGAAAGCCAGGGACTAGTAGTATGGTTCATTGGAACCCAAGACACGTGCAAGATTTCAAGGAAGGCGATTAGGGCCCAATTCAAACCATTCCCTAACCACTAATGGAGAGGTAAATCCATCCTATATAAAAACCGATAGTCGTATGTATTGTTTGATCATAAGATTGCTTGCATTACATATGCTTGTTTAATGAACTTGGTTAATATTTGTTATGAGTACTTTTGCGTAAGGATTATCTATTAAGCTAGTTATGCTTACTCTCTAATAGATTTTTGATATGTAGGATCATTATTTTCCACCCGAGACCACCCTGTCCATCTGGGTAGAACTTATGCTTTTGGGAAGCTTTTGGAGGAATTCTGTTTTGAAATCTTAGATTTGATTTTTTTAAAATCTTCTAGCTTTAGTTATTTGTCTTAGTAAGACTTTATTATTGTGGAGACTTATCAGGAATGCCCCTGTAAAGTTGTAGAACTTTATATTTTGATGAATTATATTAAGTGTTATTTGTGAATGTTCCGCTCCATTATCTTAAAATGCATAACTCACCGGTCTCCCTTTATTGTGAACGTACGCCTTGTACCAATATGAAAGCTTCCGAGTGACTAAGATAGTCATTCTCAAGTTTTAATATTGTGTACGGTGGGCTGTCATATTTAGGTTACCCATTGGGGCGTGATAGTTTTATTATTTTATCATGCTTAATCTTTACTTCTCTAATTCTTATGCATTCATTGTAAATTCTATGGAGGAGTAAATTTTTCATGCCCTAGTCTTGTGAAACCCTAAACATTGTGCTAAAATTGATGTTTCATTAATGGTATTGATGTTCTTGAATCTATTCATGTATTTTAATCGTCT
Source organism: Combretum micranthum (assembly GCA_024138025.1). Classification (NCBI taxonomy): domain Eukaryota; kingdom Viridiplantae; phylum Streptophyta; class Magnoliopsida; order Myrtales; family Combretaceae; genus Combretum; species Combretum micranthum. The sequence continues at coordinate 280,936 of JAMXBD010001168.1, forward strand.
TGTAATAAGTTGTGGTTAGCTTTGTTACATGTTTGATTCTTGTTAGATAGGAAGAGGTTTTATTTGACAAGATAGAATCTCATGAATAAAGAATTGCATGTTTTACCTAGAGGTGGGAAAACTTCAGATTTCTACAATAAAGATTTGATCTTTAATTAGGGTTTATGTTCTTTTATGCAATCTTATGTGGCGATAGTGAGGGAGAGGTCTCCACTATCTCATATAAGATTACGAATCAATTAACTCGAGAGAGTAGTTGATTTAATTTTGAATCCCTACAGTTCAAGAACTAAATACTTGTCAATAACACTATTATCATGAGATATTAAAGTTTAGGGTGAATCAAGATTAGGGTATGGTTTTGTGATTGAATTAATCTTCTAAAAAAAGCACTCAAAATCTGTTCTAGGAATTAGTAATCTAGTTTATTTAGTTTATTAGTGATTTTAGTTAATACTCTGTAGACACCCAATTTTTGCCCAATTAATTAAGGCTTAAATTTATAATAAAAATTTGTATTATATTGAGCTCATAAAAAATGAGAGAGTGAAAATAATAAAAAAAAAAGGAGTGAGAAATAGAGAGAAAAGAAAAGAATAAAAATAGAGAGAAAAAAAAAGAGAATAAAAAAAAAGAGAGAAAATAAAAAATAGAAAGAAAAAATCATAAAATGAGAGATAAATATATAGAAAATTATTTGAGCTCAATATAGTATATAGTTTTATTATAAATCATTTTTAAAGTTAATTAAACAAAATTTTCATTTTTGTTTAATTAAACTTATTTTTCCAAAAGCCTTAATTAAGTAATGAGTTGGCTAAGTGATCGAGGCACAGGCCAAATGGCCTGTTGGTTAAATACATTGACCCAAACACATACCCAAGCTCAAGGACCCAGGTTCAAATCCTAGCAAAGGCAAATTTTTGCCTTTTTATCATCTTATTTTTTGCCTTCTCAAAGTGACTTTTTGCCTTACTTTGCATCAATTTTTAACTGACAAAACATCATTAATTGTTGAAATTGATGATGCCATTGCAAAGTAGACATGGAATATGAAAGATCAGTGCACAATTCATGAGTAAAAGCAACCCAAAAGTCACAAAATTCGTGCTAGAAAAATTAAAAAAAAAATTTATGAAGCTTCAATTGTCCATTAATGATGATTTACAAGAATTGATGAAATTGGAGATTCATCTACCCACATTGGATGATCTGATGAAGAATATGAAAGATCAATCATCAATTCGTCAGTTTAAAACGAATTAAACACGAATTATTGGATTAAATTCGTGCAAATGAAGAGGCAAAAATCGATTGGTTTCTGAAACAATACGAAACATTAAATTAAGCTTGCAATCTATAAATAGAGGGTACTAGGATCAAAAGGCACAACTCAATTGCAAGAAACACACACATAACAAGATCAATTAGAAATTTTCGAATTAAGGATGTAAAATTCGAAATTTTCAAATTAAAAGTTCTTGGATCAGATTCGATCCAAATTGAGTGTTTTAGGAGTATTAGAAACTTGATTTTGATGTTTTAGTGTGCTCGAATTTGCTCGAATTGATCGGATTACTCTCTGTAATTTTTTATTTTGTTTAAAAATCTCATAGCCGGCAACCACCACCGCGAACCGCCGCTTCCGGTGGATCTGGCGCGATCCACCACCGCCACCAGCTGTGGCTCCCCCACAGGCGTCAGGCCGACTACCCCTCCAGCCTCGAAGACCACCAGAAACGGCCGAGGAAACATTCGAAACCATCGTGATCGTCTTCTTCGCCAATCGGGTCAGATCCGACCCGAAATTTGACCCGAAATCCGAAGTCCAACCCTCCCCTGGTCAACGGTCAACGGTCAGCTCAGATCAGACGATCCAGATTTAATCAAGCAGATCAGACGGTCCAGATTTGACCAAGCAGATCAACGGTCCATATTTCATCAAGCAGATCAGACGGTCCAGATTTGATCAACCAGATCAGACGGTCCAGATTTGATCAAGCAGATGAGACGGTCCAGATTCGATCAAGCAGATCAGACGGCCCAGATTCGATCAAGCAGATCAGACGGTCAGATTCGATCAAGCAGATCAGACGGCCCAGATTCGATCAAGGTGATTAACGCCCAGATCGAGTCAACGAGATCAGACGGCTAGGATTGGTCTTTAGATCAAACAATCCAGATCGCATCCGCTCCATCCAATGGTCCAGGTCAGTCCGTATTATTTTATTATTATTTTATTATATAATTAATTTCAGAAAATAGCAAAAAATAGTAAAAATTCAGAAAAATTCATAAAAAATTTAGAAAAATTCAGAAAATCCAGAAAAATCAAAATAATTATTTTTCATATAAATTTATTTTTTTGATATTTTTGAATATTTTTAATATGTATTTATACATAAATTGCTTTTTTTAAAAATGCGTATTCGATGCATGAAAATAATTTTAATGCATTGTAAAATATTTTGAATATGTTGTGAATTTATGTGATGATTAAAAAAATAATAATAATAAAAATAAAAATAAATAAAAATGAAAAAATTGGATTTTCCAAAACCAAAATTTTTTTAAAAAAATGAATATTTTTTTTTACTTAGAAAAATATGTTTTCATAAAATGAAAAATCAATTGATTAGATCATAGGATCATCAAAAATGATTTTCATAAAAATTCAAAATTTAACGAATTTAAAGTGAAAAGAGTTCAAAAATTAAAATTGATCAACAAACTAAGGTTCTTTTTAAAAGAACTACGTTTTGTCTGATCTCGATTAGCAAGTACGTAGACACCTGCAGGGCGACATTAAAAAATAAAAAAAATGTTTTTGTTTTTTTTAATATTGTGAATAAATATTTTGTAAATATAAGATATTTTGTTGATATTCATGTTCTAAAAAAATAATAAAAAATAAAAATGAATGATTTGACTTGTAAATATTTGTGCTATAATGTTTTACTTAAGTTTTTGAGCATGAAAAGGATAGATTATAAATTTAAAATTCCGAAAGTGGTAACCGATTTGGTTTTAATAGGTTAGCCCCCGAATCCATGATATCTGGTTTTTAAAGAGTTTGGTTTTTTTAAATCAAATTTTCGCAGACTAGTAGCTAAGTTAAGATCAACCGACCCATTGATCCTAGCTTTTATTTTTTCTCGATTTATATTGGGTGGCGACTCTAAAAAGTTTTCAAAAATTAAAATTTCTTTTAACCCCTAGTCGAGGATTCATGTTAAATGGGTTCGGGTTTAATGTGAATCGGGTTAGGAGAAATGAACCAGATAGTGGAAAATTCCAGGCTCGACATACTCACATAAGGAAATTCAGGCTAAATAGTAGAAAAAAGGGTAATACAAGTACTTGTTCCTTAGATCCCTGTGGGCGACACCTGTTTTTAATCCTATACTACTCTAGATAGGTACACTTGCCTAGCTTGATCATAGGAGTTAACATGGGTTTATAAATTTTATAATTTAATACGATTAGCAGTAGCATCAAGTTTTTGGCGCCGTTGCCGGAGATATTGCAAGGCAATATTAGGAAAAACCTTAGTATCTACTACTTCAGTCATTTTTCTAATTTATTCTTTCTCTTCTTTTCTTTCTTTGAGTAATTCTAATTTGAAATTGCTTGCTTCTGCAGTGCATGACAAGGAGCCTTCCTTCAGATATTTATGATCTAGACCCTGAGATCGATAGGACATTTTATAGGAAGTTGAGAGAAAGCAGAAATTAATCTTATGAATACAGGAGCCATGGATGGAAATAGAAACGGAAATGGAGACGACCCAAATCAAGCTATTGATGGAAATCGAAATGATCCTATTGGTCCTAAAAGAATAACCAAGAGGGGGGTGAATTGGTTATAAGATAAAAATTTCCTTTTTAAAAAACAATTAAAATCATACCCACTTAGTTAATCAATTATAATGGCTTTTAAACTTACTTGAAAACAGCCAAATTTGATCTTAAAATTTGTTAAAATTGATAGAATTTCAAAAAAACTTAGATTCAATGAAGTTCACAAAGGATTAAGCAATTGTTTAATAAAAGGATATATCTACTTCCAGTTACTCTCTGACTAATCTTCTAAGTTTAAAAACAGCAGAAACAAATAAATAACTTTGCATGAAATTAAAAAGATAAAGGTAGAAAAGAGTGCAAAATCGATTTATAGAGATTTCGCCTTTAGCATCAATCCTCTCTTCCAGTACCAAGCCGAGGATTTGATATTCCATATCGGTATGTTCCACTACATCCAAAAAACAAGTTACAAGATGTCTTTACCAAAACACTTGGCTACAATACACTCAGCTTGATTCTCCAAGCTTTCCTCAAGCTAACAATCAATCTACTAAGTCTAATTATAATTTCAACCTCACGCAAGGAGATTGAATCTAAAACAAAGGAAATAGAATAGAAATGCTCCAAATTCCGAACAAAACAATTTGGAAAAATTGAATGACAGAGATTAGCTTGTAGGTAAGTATGTTTTATAGAAAGCCTTTTGTGAAGCCCATGTTCATCTTCTTCTGTTCTTCACGTCTCTATATATAAAATATGATAATCTCCTTTTTCTTCAAATTAAAACAGCTAGATCATTTGAATTTAAAAGATGATTGTTGAGCATATCTTGTAATTCCTGATTTTATGCTAGAAGAACGGGCTGTTTTAATCTTTAATTAAATATGCTGTTGTTATTTGAATGTACTTTAGTCTTGGATGATTATCTTTTAAAAAATCAACAGTTGTAGTCATTCCAATCAGCTTCTTTGTTGTAAAGCTTCAATATCTCTAAAAGGTAGGATAATATCTTCCTTTCCTTATCCGTGTTGTTGTACCAAGCTTTAGATAAGTTAACTTCTGCTATAATATCTTCTGGTGCTTTAAAGAATCAACTAATCTCGAGCTTTACTCATAAATACTTGAAGTAATTTGATTTGGAATAAATCTGATTTTTCTATCATGAACTCTTGAATTTATCCATAAACTTTGATTAAAAAAGATAAAAAATACGCTTGGATATGTTAACCAACTATGTGGAACATTTAATGTACTGCCCAAAATACATTCAACTTTGGTGCTGGGGTCTTCATTTTTGTATAAAACTTCTTCAAAAAATAGATTCAAAAAATTCTTATCATAATTTGTTAGTTGCAGCATCACTCTTTGAGTCAGTCTTTAAATTACATTCTGAGTATAACATACTTGTTGCTAATTTCCAGAAACCTTCTGAGTTTTCGTCTGACCTTAAATTTTCTTATTTTAAACTCTGAAAACTTAACTTTGCTTGACTTGTTATGATATCAAAATACTGCATACTTAACAAATTCATTAGTAAATCTTAAACTTTTTGTTATCATCAAAACATCTTAAAGAGAGATCCTAACAGATCCGAATGAAGTTGCTGGTAATGAAATCAATCCAATTCAAGCTCATAGAAATGAGAATAATCTAATTCAAGCTGTTGGGAATGAGAATGAGCCAAATCAAGTTGTTCATGAAAATCATAGACCAACGTGGGAGTACTTTATGCCCATGGTTGATGGAGTTACACCATCCATAGCATAGCCTACAATACAAGCAAATAATTTTGAGTTGAAACCTGCTCTAATTCAAATGGTGCAGGTAAATTAATTTGGTGGAGGAACTTTAGAAGATCCACATGATCATTTGACAAATTTCTTATTGATTTGTGCTACTATTAAAAGCAATGGGGTGTCAGATGATGCAACACGCCTTAGATTATTCCTTTTTTTTTTTCTCTCAGGGATAAGGCGAGAAGTTGGTTGAATTCACTACCCCCTCATTCTTTGACAAATTGGGATCAAGTCGCATGGAATTTTTTAGAGAAGTTCTTTCCACCTGACAAGATGATCCAATTAAGAAATGAGATATTCTCCTTCTGCCAGTATGATGGTGAATCACTTTATGAAGTTAAGCAAAGCTTTAAGGAACTCCTTAGGCGTTGTTCTCAGCATGGGATTTCTTTACATGATTTGGTTAGAATCTTCTATACTTCCCTCGGTGATCAGTTGAAGACAATGATTAATGCTATGGCTAATGGCGGTTTGATGAAGAAAAGTACCCCTGATGCTTATGAGTTGATTGAAGAAATGGCATTGAACACATTTAATTGGCATAGTGAAAGAAATAGACCAAGACAGGTTATGAATCTGAAATAATTTCTCAACTTCATGCACAAGTGGCATCACTGACAGCTCAAATGAGTAGAATACAATCAAGCATGAATGGTTTTCCTTAGAGTGGTGTCCCTAAGAGTTTTCCAAATTGGCCAATGCCCAATGGGAGATTCCTATGTTCCTATTGTTAGTCCAAGCATGGAGGAAGTGATTTTTATGAACAAGTTTGATAATGGAACTGGGAATTGTAATCCATACAATAACACATATAATCCGGTTGGAAAAATCATCCTAGTTTTTCATGGAGTAATGAAAATGCACAAAGATCAATTTTTCCACTTAGGTTCCATAAGCCATAACCACAACAATTACCAGTAACCCAAAAACCTCCTATTTACCACCACCCGAGAAGAAGACAAATGTGGAAGAGCTTTTGTCATAGTTTATCCAACATTTTGATGCAAGGTATAGGAATCAAGAGACATCCATTCATAATTTTAGACAACAAATTGGCCAGCTGGCCAAGATGATGTCTGAAAGGCAACATAGCTCCCTTCCTAGTGACACAGAGCCTAATCTAAGAGAGCAAGTGAATGCAATTAGCTTGAGAAGTGGGAGGGAGCTACAATCTAGGAGTGAAAAAGAGCTTGAGAAGGAGGAGAATCTGGTTTTTGAGAAAAAAAGCAAGTTCCAGAAAAGAAGAGAGTGAATTATCTCATAAGGAGAAGGTAGAGCATGAGAAGAAAGAGCCTAAGAAGAGACAACCTCCAGCAGTAAAAGAATATGTACCAAGGATCCCTTATCTAGCTCGCTCAGTCAAAGTAAGGACAAAGAGCAGTTTGGTAAGTTCCTTAATTTATTTAAATAACTTCACATTAATATTCCTTTTGTTGAGGCAATTCCCATATGCCTAAGTATGCTAAGTTCCTAAGGGAACTGTTATCTAAACTGAGGAAATTAGAGATATAGCAACAGAGAAGTTGGAGCTAGTTGCTCATTGATTATTCAAAATAAGTTACCTCCAAAGCTAAAGGATCCATGAAGTTTTACAATCTCATGTAAGGTAGGTGACATCACTTCTGAAAAGGATCTAGCCGATTTGGGAGCAAGTATCAATGTCATGCCATATTCATTCTTTAAGAAGCGGGGGCTATCTGAACTTAAACCAACTCGGATAATTTTACAACTCATCGATCGCTCTGTAACATGCCCAATGGGGATCATTGAAGATGTTCTGGTGAAAGTTGGGAATTTTATATATCCAGTACATTGTGTGGTCCTAGCCATGGAAGAATAAGGGGATATGCCTTTGATTCTTGGTAGGTCATTCCTTGCCATAGCTAGAGCACTCATTGATGTTGAAGGTAGCCTATTAGTGTTGCGAGTTGGAGATGAAGAGATGGTTGTAATAAGTGCAGCACTGAATTCCAAAAAACTTGTCCTTAAAAGTTTAGAGGTGGTTAAGCATATTACAAGTCACTTCAATAATCATGATTTAGAAAGTGTTGTTGAACCACTGGATTTACACCATCAATTGATGCCAGAGGCAAGAACATCATGCTAGCCGTGTTCTCCAAAGATAGAAAGTAAAAGTAAGGAAAGGAAGGGTAAAGCTACAAACTTTGCGGCTATGACAAGATCAGTTCAATTGTGGGCTATCACTTGTGATAAATGTGGAAGATGGGTCAAGAAAACTGATATAACCGTTGTTGATAGCTTGAATCTTTTGGCAGAATGTTCCCATAACGCTCAATTTGACCCTCCTTGAGTTGGGAAAGTAACGGACGTCGAGCCAACAACATTAAAAAGTGTGCTTCTTAGGAGACAACCTATGACTAATCTAGGTAAGTTAAGTTCCTTTTTGTTTTCTTTTGTTTTCACTATCCTAAGTCTTCTTGCTGTCAAAATTGTAGATTTTTTAGAAGGAAATTAAGCATAATTGAAGAAGGTGAGAGTTGATTTTTAAGTGTGGGGAAGCATGAAACACAAGTAAGAAACTCCCAGCTGTCATTTCTAAGTGTGCCAGGTATTAATCTTTTAATCTTGTTAAGGTTTAGTAGCTTAGAGTTTCTGATTAATTTTTAAGCACCCACACTACCATGAGCATAAGTAGTGTTTTTAGTGAGGCACTTAAGTCAAAAAGATTTTCGACAATAATTTGAACACTGCCTAACATTGAGCCTAGCTATGTACAAAGTAGTGTAGTGTGGATTCAAGGAAAAATAGCTCACTAGTCATGTTTTTCCACCCTACACAGCCACGAACACAGGCTTGTACAAGGTGGGGCATGCAGCTTCAAAATTGATTTTGCTTTTTGGTCAAGTTTTTCACCCTTACACGGCCACGAACATGGTCATGTACTCCCAGTGGCAGACTAACTTTCACTCACGTATAAACAACTTCTTGTCTCTCTCTCTCTTCTTATTTTTCCCTACACTTTAACCCTGTGATTTTATTCCTTTGATGAAGAGCTTGATGATGAAGGGAATAAAGAAAAGGAGTTTGATGATAATGAAGTTGATGAGGCAGATAGTGCTAATAATGATGTTGAAGATGGTGATGATAGGACTAATTGATCATTATTTGCTTTTCTTCAATCATCATTTTCTTTCATGCTATTTGGTCTGTACTATTGAGTTCCCTCCTAGTAGGAAAACTCTTACTTTGATGGTTTTCTTTAGACTTATTTTGTTAGAATTAAGGATAGGCTAACTTCTTTTTAGCTATCTTTTGTTGCTTTTGTTTTGATTTGCTTTCAGGTATAGCCTTTGAAGGATTCACAAATAGAATGATAATGCATTTTCTTTTCAAGTGACCGGATATGAAAACTCTTTGTTGATATCTTGAAAATCCAGGGAAGTTCTAGTGTCCTTTTCTTTTTAATTTTCTTTCTTTCCCTCTTTACCTTATTATACTTGACTTGGAAAGACAATGGGGATAATGTCTTAGATAAATGTGGGGAAGGGACTTATAGAAAGAATAATTTTGCAAATGAATTTCAAAAGTTGATATATTTTGAAAAAGATTAAAATCTTGAAGTTATACTCATTCATTTGTGATTAGCATTCAAAAGATAAAGTATAGTGACTTTGTATGCCTTACTCACCTATTTTGAACTTGGTATACTTAGTTAAAGTTTTAGGATGAAATCTAAATGGGGCAAATTTACTTGCTATTTAATGATTGAATCTAAGGTTGTGGAAGAGGTCAAAGTCCCTGATTTAAAGTTATAATGGTTGTGTTTCTAACCTTACTGATTAATATATTTGCTTTTCAACCACTTTAAGGGAGTTTCTAACCTTTAGTGAGAGGTGCATGTGAAGTTGATCACTTAGTGATTCTTCTTGAGTAATCTCTTTGAAATCAATCAATTGTTGTGCTTAATTGCATATTAAAAAGCTTAGTTAATTTGAGTGGGCTTTGGTTCCTCAAAAGAGTGAAGTCTAACTCCGCTATTGACTAACCAAAGCTTTTTATTTCCAATTGATTTGAATTTGAAAAATAAAAAACTGAGTTGAAAAGAAGTGGGCAAAAACCCTTATAGAGGAAAAGAAAAGAAGGGGGCTAAAACCCGTCCCTCTGAAGGCTGTTAAAAGAAATTTTGGAGAGATTTCAAACAAAGAGGAAAAACAATCTAGGGTAATAATAGATGCCTTATACTTTCATTCTAGGTTGGTACGCTTAAAGAGGTGGTTGAATGGTTTATATGCTCTCTAGTCAGTGGTGGGATGTAACTAAGCTGCTTTTGCTTTGTTTGACTTTGTATTTCTTTTATGACTTTGGAAATGGTTATTAAATGGTGAGAGTAATAGTTTGATTTACTTGGATTAATCTTAAAAGTTTAACTATAGTATACCAAGTACAAGTACAATTACGGTAGGTTTGAGCGATGGGCACTGATGAGTTACTTTGGTTTAGTTGAATTGAAGAATGCCACTTGTGATATGATAACTGTTAATGAGTATAATTGATGAAAGATTATTTTGTCCTTATTTTATTTGCTTGAGAACTAGCAAATGTTTAAGTGTGGGCAAGTTTGATAAGTGTTAAAAGATCCTTACTTATAGTACTTATTACATATGATTTTGTATAGATTTAATGTGAATTCATTAAGAAAAGGATACTTAAGTGCTTAATATTTGATTTCAGGGTTTAAAGGAGACATTTTAAAGATATAAAGATGATTCAAGCAAAAACAAGATGAGATTTGGCAAAATATACAAAAATTTGATTTTCACATGTGCACAACCTTCAACATGGCCATGCAAACACTAGTGCTAGACTATAAAAAGTGACTAGAAACTATCATAATTTGTGCCCTAACTGCTACCCAAGTAGTATAGAAAATTATGTTGAAGGAGAGAACTCGATCTAAGAAGGAATTGAAGAAGTTCTAGAGTGCATGGGCACGAGCATGGCCGTGCAGGAGCCCGTCAGGACAAGAACGATTACAAATCTATAAATGACCATCCAACCTTTCAATTACTCATCCAGATACATTTCTCTAAACCCAAAGAGAAAAGACATAGTCCAAAGGAGGCGTACAGAATTTCAATAGTTTCATTAACATTTTGTATCTATATATAACCGCTTGTTTTTTATATTTGTAACCCTAAACAAATTCTAAACCCTAGAGAAAAAGGAAAAACACAAGCTTTGAGAAAAGAAGTCCACACCAACATCGAAGATCACAAAACATCAAGGGTTTTTTTTTATCATGCTTAATCTTTACTTCTATAATTCTCGTGCATTCATTGTAAATTCTATGGAGTAAATTTTTATGCCCTAGTATTGTGAAACCCTAAACATTGTACTAAAATTGATGTTTGATTAATAGTATTGATGTTCTTAAATCTATTCATAATTTTAATTTTCTTGTAATAAGTTGTGGCCATTTGTTACATGTTTGATTCTTGTTAGATAGGAAGAGGTTTTATCTGACAAGATAGAATCTCATGAATAAAGAATTTGCATGTTTTACCTAGAGGTGGGAAAACTTCAGATTTTTACAATAAAGATTTGATCTTTAATTAGGGTTTATGTTCTTTCATGCAATCTTATGTGGCGATAGTGAGGGAGAGGTCTCCACTATCTCATATAAGATTACGAATCAATTAACTCGAGGGAGTGGTTGATTTAATTTTGAATCCCTACAGTTCAAGAACTAAATACTTATTAATGAAACCATTATCATGAGATATTAAAGTTTAGGGTGAATCAAGATTAGGGTATGGTTTTGTGATTGAATTAATCTTCTAAAAAAAGCACTCAAAATCTATTCTAGGAATTAGTAGTCTAGTTTATTTAGTTGATTAGTGATTTTAGTTAATACTCACATAAGAAAATTTAGGCTAAATAGTAGAACAAAGAGGTAATACTAGTACTTATTCCTTATATCCCTGTGGACGACACCCGTTTTTAATCCTATACTACTCTAGATAGGTATACTTACCTACCTTTATCGTAGGAGTTAATATGGGTTTATACATTTTATAATTTGATACGATCAGTAGTAGCACTTCAAAGAGCTATTGATATCTATATTTCAATATCAATATCTATTGATGTGGAAGCTGCTAAATAGAAGAAAAAGGAAAAGGGAAGAGATATTATCCCATTATATAGATCCTTCCTATGATATCTTTTAGCTTGATATCTCATTACATGTTAAGTTATGATATCGTGTCAGGTAGCTATGCAGCTATTTGATAAGCGCATAAGCACCAAGCAGCATCATATCTAATTACATATATATATATATATATATATATATAATGTCCAAACCCTTCAATTTAATTTGAAGAATTTTGATCAGGGTAGCAAGAGTACATGAAGTGACATGTTGAAGGCTTGTAAAAACAAGAGAGGATGATGAAGAGAATTTATTTTGTATGTTGCCTAGGGGTAATAAAAATAATAGAGCACATATGTTCGCACATATGTGCTTTAGCTACCTGCTACAAGCTACTACGAAAGAGAGAGAGAGATGTATTTCCTGGGGGCAATATATATATTTATGTATTTTAGCTTGAAGCATGCACGCAAACAAGTTATGCTATGAACTCAAAAAAAAAAAAAATTCATGCAGTGCTGGCGCTAGGCTAGTACACTGTATCTTAGTGTCCAATGAAACACTAAGCTATGATAGCGCGTTTGGTAGTTATGCAGCTAATGTATGACTGCACAAGCACTGAACAACACCATAGCTAATTAAATGATATATTTTATGCCTAAACCCTTCAACTTCATTTGAAGAACTATGGTTGGGGTAAAATGTAGAGTGCAAAATCTAGATTTTGACTCTTTGGGCTGTGTGGTAGGCCTAGAGAGTTAAGTCCATGGAATTGAGATGATTAAGAAAGATTTGACATGGAGGGCTTGGAGCAAGGACCATTGGAGTGGGCGACCCATCTGCTCTCAACCTTTCTTAAGGAGCTTATGCACTTAAGGAGGCTTTTCATAGGTCACAGAGCTCATGGAGAATTCCACCATTTTGAACGAAGATTTTTGTTTAATTTAATCAATAATTTAAGGATGTCGCAATTAATTAAATCAGAAGTTTTTGTCAATTTAGTTTATAAGGGAAACTTGTCACAAATGCACATTTTTTGTGCATAGTATACTAGCACACTTGCAAACACTGCACTTTTGAATCGATGGGTTCAATATGAATTTTAATGTGGATATACATTGCACAATTGCTCATTTGTTAGAGTTATGTTACACTTAATTAGTAAAATAAGTGTATGTATTGAGAAGAAATTATATGATTACTGACCAGTATAAATAGGGTCTATTTGTTTTGGCTTTTTTCTAGCAGATACAGACACTTTTTCAAACTTTTTGCTAACAAATTATTTATCAAGAAATAGATATAGATAAAAAAAAGTTGACAGTTCTCATCAAAAGATCAAATAGAATAAATATAGATAAAATTTTGATGCAAGTCGGATATATTTACACATATCATTTTAAAAAAGATACAGATACAAATGAAAAACAGACAATCCAAACAGACCCATAAAAATTATGCAAATATAAACCAGATAAAAATAATTACCAAATTATCAATGCTAAATCGCATATAGTAGCGACGATTTAGCAATTTACAAATATTACATATGAATGGCATCTTAGATGCCATTCATGTATAAATATTACTGAATCACACCTTATGCATGCGATTCACTTTAAACAATTGTAAATTACACTTTGAAGATACAACTCAGTGCTGTATGAATTTTGGTTGAATCACATATCTAAAATGTGACTATTTGTGTAAAATTATGAATTGTATTTTCAACATGAGATTTAGCTTTGGTAATTTTGTAATTAAAATTATCTAATTTGTATTTAGGTATTTTTTTTTTTTCAAAATGTTTGTACACAGGTGTTTTACCCATGAATTGATATGAATGAGTTTGTGCATTTTTGTGTGTTATATTTAAGTATATTTGTAAAGTTACAGGACCTAATTGCATTGTAACTAGTGTTTGAATGCTTTAGGACATAGTGCTTGGATGCTAGTCTGACTAGAAGATTGGTCCAACAGTGTTTGGATGCTAAGCATGTTTCACATGACCATAATGTTTCTAGCCATGGTATAGTGAGCTAGCATCAAAATGCTAGCTATATCCATAACCTTCTGTGTCTGCTTTTATAGGTGGTGTGTGAATGCTAACCTGTGGTGTCTAGACGCAAGTTAATAGAAAAATAGCCTTTGGAGCATTAAATGAAAGGGCAGTTTTTGTGGGATTTGGACCAACAACTAATTGATTTAAAGAGCTTATGAACACAAGCTAACTTATTAAGTGTCATTTAATCCTCTCATATTGCTCTCTCATCATCTTAAGTCCTTGAACTTTATTTTCTTTATTTTGTAAGAAAGAGAGAAAAGTGAAATGCCATTAGCCATTAGGTATTACTAGAGTTTTTGGAGTGTTCACTAAGTGAAAAAGTTGTGCCTTAAGTTGTTAGTGTGGTTCTTGTAAAAGAAACAGCTTTAGTGTTTTTGTGTTTGTGTTGATTATAGCTCCTTAGGAGCATTGATTTGTTTAAGGTGAACAAAGTATTTGAAATCCTACATTGAGGGAGGTATTTGTGTAGACCATGGAGACTAGACACAGTCTGAACTCCACATTAAAATCCTATGTTATCTATTTTATCCCTTCTCTCTTTAATTATGGTTTTCTACTTTCCTTCATATAAAATGTTGAATTGCATCTTCTTGGTATTAGAATCGCATATAAAGAGAAAAAGTAGTTATAGAGAGTTAAACACAATTTACCCCTCTAATTAATAATAAAATTTTAAAAAATAAAGATATTACAATCCCTATACTTGATTCAAAGGTGACTGGTCTTTTTGCACGATCATTCATACCACTTAAATAAAATAACCAAAAGTAAATCATACAAATGATAAAATTATTAAAAGCTCTAACATGAACAAGTCTTCGGCCTAGCCATTATTAGGAAAAAACTTTTTCATAAAAGCCTTTGTGCAATCTTTTAAAGACTAGTATAGCAAACAAACTCCTCCTCAAATCATGTTAACTCATTGCACAAACTAAATCTCATTTTTAGTCATCCTAAAGAATACTATGGATGGCTTTGTGGTGGTATAATTGCACTATTGCAATGGTTACATATCAAAACATAATTTAAATGGAATAAAAATTATAGTAGAGATTGTCATGGGCTATGAATATGATCCACTAACCTTAAGTTCGAATTATCATTTAAAATGCAATAGTTGTGGTTATGATTTATGTTTAACACTTTATCAAATTATCTTGACTACAATCATTGTTTGATTGGCACATCACTACGATGTAACCTCATAATATCTACCATTGTTGTTCCATACTATCTTCAAAGCACTAGTACTATTATTGCATACACCATCAAATTCAATTGAACCTAAAAGTTTATATGTTCATTTGATGAGACAAAACTATAAATCTACTTAAAACTAAATTAATCTAAGTAAACGTGTTTTTAAAACACTCAATCAACTATATAAAGGCATTATGCAAGAAAGTATCGGGAATAGACTTTGCAAAATGTTATCCTAAGAAAAGGCGTGCTATTGTTCAAGGAAGTTTGAACCATTTCACAAAGGCCCGGACCACTTAAAGCTCTTAAGGAGGAAATGCACCAAAGTTCCAAACCATTTGCACAAAAGTCCAAACCATTTGTGATCATAATGTTTAGATGGCACGGAAGTTTAAACCATTGCACAAAGGTCCATACCTTTTAATGATCAAAAGGTCTGGCTTCTACAAGATGTCCAAAAGGTCCGAACCACTACACAAAAGTCTGGACTCGTTGCAACTTTTCTAGCCATCGGAGAGCATTCAATGCAAGATTAAGCTTGAGGATATTGTATCTAATGTCTACATTTTCACTCCTTCATATTTAAGAGCTTATGAGCAAATCAAAGCGTTGACTCAAGAATCTTTATTTGCTATCAAACAAAGAAATCAGTTATTGTCTCGCTTTTTACCCTTGTAAATCATTTCAAGCCTTAGTTAGTGTTTAAAAAAAAAAAAGTGTAGTGCTTTGTTTGTTCTCTTACAATTCTTGTAAAAAGCACTACACTTACATTTGGTTAGTGAAACACTTTGTGTGGCTTATTTAAGCATTATCTTGTTGATGATTGATATAGTGGTGTGAAGTCCTCATTGGAGGCATTGTTTGACCTTGCAAATTAAGGGATAGACTAAACTTCATGTTATATTCCAAGCTTGATTTTCTTAACCCTATTCTCTTTACTTTCTATACTTTACATTGTTGCAATCACTTGTGAATTTTTGGAATATCAATAGATCTACAAATTAGGGCAAAATTACACAAATACTCAATTCATTCCCATCTTGAGTATTTTATCTAGTGTACTTAGTGATTTTCAATTTCCACCAAATATATTTTAGATTAGTCGTTATATTCCTTTCCTAAAGATTGAAGTTAGATGACCTTTTTCTTATATCATATATTACATTATTTGAGGTCCATCACATGAATTTAGATTAATTTATAAAGCACTAAACTTCATTAGAAGTTTGGATTTATTAAAATAGGTAATGGGTAATTATCACATTTGGTACCTAATTTTGCTTCTTTTTTTTTTTTTTTTTTGGCACAATTAACCACATAAAGTTTAAAAGTATCAAGTAAATACTTAAACTTGTCCATTTTTACAATCAACTGCCTCAACTTCGGCACATTTTACAAATAATTATCTGAACTATACCCAATCTTATGATATAATGAAATCAAAACATTTATAAATAGTAAATTAATACTTTTAAACTTGTGATAATTAATTGTAAAATTGAGAAGTTTAGGCAGCAAATATTACATTTACCCTTTAAACTATCTACCCATGTTGCCTTTCACATCCATATCAACCACTTTTTGATAGACCTCAACCATAGATGCGAACACAAAGCTTGTTACATGATATTAAGTAGAACATTTCATGTACCAGAAAATTATTCTTTCCTTCACTTAAACAACGAGTATGTACATGTCAAAATGAATATCATCATATAATTAAACAATGATTCTTAGGTGAATGCAAAATCACCCTTGTCTAGCAATCTTGCTTTTCATATACCATGGCATGAATCCATTCTAAAAGTCAATAGGAAGATTTCTTAGAAAAGCAAGAGCGTATGGCGATGTTGACTTCCCAAACAAAGAACACCAAGATGGAAGCTTCTTTAGGATTTGTGACACTTTAGGTGTGACAATGTTTACATCCGTTCTTAGCTTGAGAAGAGGACGTTGATTGTTTTGTCGCTTCACGGGATTATCTTGGGAAGAATTTTCTGCCCAAATGAGGGTCAGATTAAACAGCCTTGGTGAATTTTTGCCACCAGAAAACTGAATGATGTGCCACCCATTTACACTGCTCTTCTCATCTAATGGAATTAACTCTCCCGAATCACCTGTATTAATGTAAAACGTAAGATCAGTACGTGTAACATCATGCTGATTTGTAGAACATCAACTGAAATGAAACAACTCTTTACCATGAGCTATGCCTGCCAATAATGTTGAACAATAAACAAAGAAATGGATAGAATGTAAGATGACATAAGGGTGAATTTTAAAGGGTAATAAATATGAAACATCAGCATTCGCCATCAAGGTAGAAAGCTTCATTCTTAAACCGAAGCACAGAGCCCCATTATTATGCAATTAGTATGCGATTATAAACACGTGAGATAAGTTGGGGGGGGGGGGGGGGGGGCGCAGATACTATATGCAGACCTACCCAATCGATTGAAACACACACATCTGCTAACATATTTTTGAAGTTTACGGAATAAGCAACTTTAAGTCAGCCCGTAGTACTTTCCAGAGAGCTCTTACCAGCCATTAAACTACGCCAAGGAAGAAATTATTTGTTCATTCCATGATGGGGGCCTTAACACTTGAAACAGGACATGAGTAAATGTATAAGTAGCAATTAATTAATAAACACTCTCACCCTATCTCTCTTGGCTTCTCAAGCTTGCCGAAACTTGTGAAAGATATATATAATAAAGTGATAGGTAGTTCAGAAAAAAAATAATAATAAATAAAATAAAATCAAAGAAAGGAGATTTTTTGCTTCTGATTCTTCATACCTTCAAACTTGAAGTTTTGAATCTCTTCCATATTGACTGCTAGAATCCAGCGTGTAGCACTCTTGGTATCAATTGAAACATGTGAAATTCTCTCATTTATCATGTCCCTAGAATCACTACTAACAACCAGTGTTGGTATATCTGATTCACTCCATCCCATGTCAGCATCATCATAGGTCAAACAACCATATTTGACTGAAAATGAAACCAAATCCACAACTTCATTTCTACCACAATTAAAACCTTCATTGATAAGCTCAACCTCCTTAGATAAATGTCCAGGAGTGGTAGAAAACAGGGACACAAACAATCGAGGATGTTGCCCATGCCCACTGTTGCTTGCATCCACTACATGCACAACCTAAATCCATAAACAAATTCTTCAATTCACCATCATAAGAAAGAAATGGAATGAAATAACAATACAACCATACATCATGATAAAAGAATGCGATTCAAGCTGTAAGAACTTAAACCATTGAAATTCAAGAGTGCAAGAGAGTTTGAAAGGCATAGAGAGAGGTAGAGAAGAATCTGCCCAAAGCCCATAGTGAACGTGCCTTCTGCATTCAGTAAGTTTTTATATAGGCAAATGGTAGCATGAACTGTGAAATATGATCTGAAATTGTAGCATAATGGCAAATGATATGCCCTCTTCTCCTGATGCAAGATGATTTTCATATCCATTTTGTATAAGTTCTCCTGTTTCTTCTATAGTCCACCTTATGTATTATTTACTTTTCAAATTGAATTTCTATATTGATCATCAAAAAGTTTCTACTTT
Organism: Combretum micranthum; assembly: GCA_024138025.1. Classification (NCBI taxonomy): domain Eukaryota; kingdom Viridiplantae; phylum Streptophyta; class Magnoliopsida; order Myrtales; family Combretaceae; genus Combretum; species Combretum micranthum. Next base: position 299,500 of record JAMXBD010001168.1, read on the forward strand.
TGTCAAGCTTCCCCCATGCCTTGAAATTTTCTCAAAGAAGAAAAATGTGTACAACTAAATGGACATAGCAAAGAAGAAGATCCTTGCAAACCACGGCAAACAAATTAGATTCTTGAGAATTGCTAGTTGATATTCTTGACAGTCCATAGGCAAATCATTAAATAGAAGAATAATGATACACCATCATAGATAAATAGAAACCCATAAAAGTCGACATGGTAAAATCTGTTCAGGATAATAGCACTGTTTTACTTACATTTACAGCTCTGGCAACATCTTCAGTAAATGGAGGAACTACACCAGAGTAAACTGCTACAAGTGATAACCCAAAAAGAAAAGATGTGGCCAAGGCGATTGAGCTCTTTGAACCTAGAAAGATATACATTCAAAAGTTTGTAAAGATGATTTCAATATCACCATGACAATTTATACTTTTGAACGCACAAGACGAAAAACAATTACAGAGATACATCTCAAACAGTCATCTAGGTTGTATGTATCATGCAAAACAAGATAAAGTTAGTTCCTACAATGCACTCGGCTATATGCATAATTTTAATTTCTAGCACAGTATGCAAGGCTATATTCTACATGAATTCCAAACCCAATCATTTTTCCTAGAGCTCCCTTAATATTTTAAGTATTCCCCTCACACTGCTAAACCTTTAGTACTGACCTGATTTTTCTTTCAGCCATTGCTTATAGTTGTATCTACTATCAAAAAAAGAAATAATGTATACCACAGCAAGCATGGGTAAGGCTGGAAAATATGCATCTTCCCTCCTACCCTACACTAACTGAGAGAACTTCATGCAATGGTTAAGTCCTCATATAAATCACCTCAAAAAAGTGCTCTATATATTAGGTTTTGGTGTAACCTTATTGGTATACTCAATCACATCCAAAAGGCAATTGCTATACATTGAAATCTACTTCCCAAAATAAATTTTCTGTTCTCATAACTTTTCATTGAACTATCATCATTTAGTCACTAGTAATGTTTTGATCAAGTTGCTATAAACGTACATAATTTCATGTGCCACTGGAGAGAGAAAAAAAAATTTACTCCATAATTAGCATTATTGGCCATGACATGCAGCGAGATCAATAAAAAAAATTTGAACAGGACTGCGCATTTTACAATTTGACTAGAGAAAATGGCTGTCACAATATTTTTGTTATTCAAGAGGCAAACAGGGAGGTAAATATGATGAGACCAGCTGCCATCATGCAGGAAATTTACACATGTAAGAGTTGACCAATTCAGTTAGTTAACATGAAATAGTTTGGACAAATTTCTTCAGACCAATTCAGTTAGTTAACTTGAAATAGTTTAGACAAATTTCTTCAGACTTCAATCACTTCCATATTGTTGGTTAAAATATTTTTCATATGGGAAAGAAATGATGGGATGACTTAAGTAGCTTTACTAAAAAAATTCAATCAACCTACGTGATTATTACTAATCCTTTAAAACAAAAGTAATCAGCCAGAGTGAACCAAAATACTGCATCAACAATTATAAAAGACATGGAAAACTTCAAACATAAATCAATATACCCAAATAATGATAATAATTTAGATGAAACCTCAAACCAAGAGAAACACAGAGCAATGTTACCTGAAAGATGGACATAAGAAAGGAGATACACCATTGTAAGGCATATCACTAAAGCTATATATACAGACACAATAACATTGAGCATCCATTCAGGAGTATTCCCTGGGTCCCTGCATATAAAAAAAAAAATGATGCAGCCTTTTAATTATTATTTAAGTGAGAGTCTACAATGAGTTGAAATAGTAAATCAAACATGGTATCTTGTATTAGTTCATCTAATCAGATGCATTAAATGGAGAGAGGCTTAAGAAGCACATGATAAAACCAAACCAATTATATCCTAAGTAACCTGCCAACAGACAATGTGGCACAAGAACAGTAAAAGTCTGACTAGGTGGGCTTGGATTTCTAAATCCTATTTTGCCATTGTACTTAATTGTTTATCTTTATGACTTTCTGGGAGTACCTTGCCCCAGTTTAATGTGAGCAGCCCTCAAAGGGTCATCTAAGATGTGCAGGTTAGTTGATGGATTCCAAAAACTCTTATGACATTTTGCATTAGGTTTTAGTTCAAACCATATGCCTATATTGCTTGGTCTATAATTTCTTTTTGGTAATTTAGCTTGGTGTATAATTAATTAGTGCAATCAGATCTTATAGAGTGGAATTTGTGCCTAAAAAAGTTGCCGTCCAATTTTGGTTTATGCCCACCTCTCACACACACACACACACAAAAAAAAAAAAAAAAAAAAGGGTGCTCTTGGAAATCGTCTTTGTACATGGCCAAACCAGTGAAATGCCCCATCTCCCTCATGTATTGTTCATGTATATGGTTCATTGCCCAGCAATGAGTCTAAGTCAACTCTATTTACCTATAAAATCTGTTCATTAAGCTGACGTCACAAATTCCCAACAGAAATTGAACAATCTGTCTGCAATAATGCCAGAATTCTCATTCAGCCCTTATCGTTAATCCTCCACTTTTCATCTTCTGAAAACACTGATATAGAGGGAATAGCAGCCAGCAATAAGGGTATGACAAAAACCGTCCATTAAGAAGCCCACTAGTTGGCTCGAAGCAATTTGGATCTTATGTGTATATAAGCCACGAGCATGACAGTGGGTGTGGTCAGCGTATTCAATGCTATTTGAATGAAGCACCAAGACATGGAGTTATCCATAGTGATGGTAGTCATGTACAGCAGAAACAATTTTTAATATGGCGGAACCCCTTCATATGGGTCAACTTCTGGAAATCTTTTCTTTATATTTGAGGCAACCTAACCCCTTCATATGGGTCAACTTCTGGAAATCTTTTCTTTATATTTGAGGCAACCTAATCATTTGGTGGAGAAAGCACCAATCGTAGGTTCTCAATCAATTGCAGGTCCTAAATATCATGCAATGGCCCAAGCTACTAAGAGCTTTTATGTATGTGGTCCACCTGGTGAGATTAAGTTACAGGAAAATATTTGTTGAAATTATTGTGTGATGATCAAGTCACAAATAATATTGCATCCAAGCCATTGTTTCATGAAAGAAAAGCAAGATCAGACAGACTGTCTTTCATGTAAGAGAAGATTCAATAGTGACTTGTCTAAGACAGGCAAAACCATTAGCCAATGCTTTCACACAAAGCACATATCTGACATAAAGTCACAATTGTAAAATCTAGCATGATTAATATCTATACTCCTAATTGAGCCAAAGTGTTAAAGAATAGTTATAGTCTCAAAATTAGTCTAAACTTTTTATTCTCATTGTTTGTAGACTAGATTCTTGATCAGATATATATATATATATATATATATATATCTGGTCTTGATTAGGGTCTCAAGGTTCCCCAAAACATCCAGGAAAAAATGAGCGCAAGCAAGAAAGTAATAGATAGCAAAGGCACTTGCTTCCAATCACATAGCTCTGACATAAGAAAGTACATATACATATGAATTACATGCTCTTGTCAAATCAGGCAGCTAAAGAATGCTAATTCGAATTTTTACTGACTGAAATTTTAAAAATTATATTCAACTGAGAAGAAACCTCCATGAATGGTTGAATTTTGCTAAGGCACCCACCAAATATATACAAAATATATAGAGGTTTTACCTGTCAAACCTAACAGCCATTCCAATCAAGGTGCCAGCTAATCGAATAAATACACCAGCAGAAAGCAAGATCGGCACAGCCATGCCTATAAAGAGGGTTGCAAGTTTGAGAGGCTTTGGCGTCCGTGCTGGGGCTAGAGTTGCTTCCAGCAAGCCATCTGAAGTTCACAAAATTTACGTTAAAAGGAAAAGTTAGGTGATGTAACTCATATGTAGTGAAATATGTCAACTTTGCAAACAAATGATTTCACAAAAGACGGAGGGGTGTTGGAATATACATTTTAAAAGTGAAATGGGAAATTGAGGGATGTTTACCCAAAAAAAGGGAAAAGAATAAGAAAGAGTGATGGTTTTCTTTCCATAAACAAAAGTCACACCATCTACAATACATGATTCCAAATAACAAATGCAGCTGTCTGAATCTCTGTCATTTTTATTATGTATGGCCACTTACATGCAAAAGCTGGAGGAATGAGCCAAACAAGAGCCAGATAAGATGATCCAAATTTGTAGTAATTTCCTATCACAAGAATAAGAAGCCACTGGATAAATCCTGCTTTATAAAGCCATCTTTCAGCATCTAACTTGATCAGATAATCCTTAACGACAGATGACAACTGCTTTTTCTTCGAATATATATTTGACAAATATAACTGTAGGATCAGAAACCCAATATGTTGGCCAGTCAATGCTCCCAAAAGTGCTGGCGCTGCAAATAGTCCAACTGCTAACCATGGGGTCGCCACATATGGAACAGGTGATGCAGATATTAGGGATAGCACAAAAGCAGCAATGACTGAAAAACTCAACGAAAATATCCACATCAATAATATGCTCAGACATGATAGTGCCAAGGAAGCCCCTGCTTGATAACCACCCATAAGAAGGGATGTACCCCAGATAAGCACTGATTGCATTACCACTGAATTATAAAGCATATTTGCAAAATTTTGCTGATATGTGACCATATACATGCCCTGGAAAATATTCATTATCAAAGTTTAACAACCATTTCAAGAGCAAATGTAAGTTACAATGAAAATAAGATGAACAATTGGTAAATCCAATTTAATAGCAACTCTGTTAAATTTAATCATAAGGGGCAGAGAGAAACAATTAAAGAAGGAAGATAAAGATGCAACGAAATCAAGAATTATAACGCACTGTGATCATACCAAAATGTCAAAGTACACATAAGAACTAGGTTTCGCATTCTCTTGAGCATTGACCAAATGCATGGTGGAAAGCTCTGTGGATGCAGCAGCCTGAAGCAGAAAAGCGAGCATGTTTTCTCCAAGATGTTGGAGCGACCCTGATTTCAAAAGCTCCAGTTTGTCATTCTACAAGGGTAGGCAAATAAGGCCATCAATATTGTATGTGTTAGGAATAGGCACTACAATGAATAACCAACTTAGTCTAGTTCCTCAATATACAGTTCTACCACTGATTTTGTTTCTCATATCTTGGGAAGTATGACAATTGTAAGAGAGATTGTCAACAAATGAATACTAATAACAAAAACTGACAGTAACTTGTTTATCAAATCTTATGAAATTGTCCTCTCTATGGAAGAGATGTAAAAGTTTCATTCTGAACAAATATAAAATGCAAAAAGCAAAGAAACGAATACACAATATACTATTTTGTTTCTTGAAATAATAATATAATTTTTAGTATTTAACAAGAGAACTAAATGAGACCCTACTAAAATCAGAGTTCAAATGAACATGGATGAAGCATATAAGAAAGCACTGGGCAATAGGGTAAAAATAATAAAACCAAAACCTTGGTGTGATATACTGCACTGTTATCTGTGAATGCAAAGTCAAGTCCTGAAAGGTTTCCAATCTCTCTATATACTTGGAAATCTGTAGCTGATTTAATAGCTCCAGAAGCAAAAAGATCCTGCATAAATGAACTTAACGAATAACTAGAAGAAAAATTTTCAAGAGAGAAAGTAGGTAAAGATTAGAGGACACAAAATAAACCTGGGCTATGACTTGGCCAGAAGGATATTTAGCAACCGAAGCAAAATTCTCAACTGCCCATGAATTAGATCCTGTCTGTATCCACCAAAAAAAAGGTCTAGCGTTAAAGTGAAACAAATAATGAATAAAAAGAAACACAGTGCAACAAAGCACAGTATGGGTTGTCAAAGTTTAAGCACAATATTCATAATCATCCGTGTTCAAGTAAAATGAAGTCCTAAAGACAAAGGATTCTCCCTTCCCCCACTTATACAGAGGAAAGACAAAGATGGATGCAAGCCTATCTCAACACCATAATGTACTGTTTCTTCACTCACTCAAACAGAATTTGGTCTCCAAAAGTGACAACATTTCCCAGAACTTCAAGTTATGATACCTAAACCACATGAACAAGATTTCAAAACAGATGGTTTAAGAGATTGATAAGCAAAATCAATCCTTGATGTTAGGCTATTATTCTATGATGGTGAAATTAATACATCATTTTCTATGAATTGAAACTAATAATCATAAAACTAGTAATGGCAAAGAGATAATGATATCTAATGCTTTTGCTGATTCCTTTTAGATGAAATCATTTCTAAAGGCACTACACAGGTGAAAAAAATGAATAGTAGATTCATTATTTTCCATTATGAATATGGGAGAAATTGAAGGGTCTAAGGGGGGTGGCATGGAAGTCTGAAGCGCCTAGGTGGATAACAGAACCAATAGCCGCTGCATATATATGTTTACATGTACACACACAAGTATAGAGAAAAGTTGAGATTCCATATAGAACTGTTTTTTATGCGTCAAAACTATGGTTTCTACAAGTGTAATTCAACATATACATTCAAATTCAAATTTTCTTGTTTAAATTGTTGGTATTCTGAGTTCTTTCATTTCATATAAGAAGGTTCCTAGGTTTTATTCAATTCTTTGAGATATTGATTTGGTTGGATTGATAAAATAATAGAAAACCTTTTCAGTAGGTATACAAAATTTTCACTTGCCTCATACCTCTACCCAACAAAACTAGAGTGATAATCAAAATCAAAACATGTAGCTCTATTATGAATGGAGATATACTGTAGTTACATTTTCGCTGCATTTGAGAAACAATATTGGAATTCTGCATGTAGTTATTTATTATTAAACATTGTATCTGCCACTAACTCCATTAGGTAGACAAGTTAACAAAATTAAAACCCCTTGGATGAAAAACGGTGCTTATACTAATATATTGGAAGTTGTATTGGTTCAAGTTTGAGACTTATCTTTACCGTCTATTTAATATAAATAATTTGGCTGCTAAAAATTGTGGGATCATATTACAAGAAGATGTAACATCAGTTCAATTGAGAAGTGAAGAAGAAAATTAAGGCATTTTTAAGCTCCATTTGTTCTGAGGAAAAGTATTTGTTAATGAAGAACATTTTTTCATGAAAAAGTTTTCTTGAAAAGTAATATTTTTAACTGTTTAACTAATTTTATAAAAATAGTTTTCCTTCATTTATATAACTTCAAGATAATTCATATATTTTAAATAAAAAATAAAAAAATACATATATTATAAGGAGAAATAAATCTACTTAAAGGAAAAATGTTTAAAAAGTTAATAATAAATATTTTTTATAGTAAACGATTGATGGACGAACTTTACAATCAATGAAAAAATGATTTACCCTTTTATATTAGGTAACTTATTTTCCTAAAGATAAGCTATAAATGATTCTATATTTCCAAGACAAGGGAAAATGATTTCCATTAATTCTCCTATTTTTTCTTAAACAAACATGAAAAAATGAAAAATCATTTTTTTGAAAAACATTTTCATTAAAACAAACAGAACCTTAGATTTAAATAAAACATCATAGGGCATTGGAAAATTGGACCTGGAATATGCTGGACTTCCCTCCAATACCCATAGCCTCCAAATCAATTGCAATTCGAATTGTTGAACTCCAAGGATGCTGTAACAAAAGATTTTCTTTAGCCCATTGAACAACTTGCTAAAGCAATCCAGGATTAGAAAGTCAAGGGACTGGACTCTCATGATCATTTTGCCAATTTCCTTTGGCATGTTAATCACAAGTGCTTGCGCATAGGAAATGGAAAGCAGTTTAACTCATGAACAAGAGTGCAAGCACAACTATTTACATGACACAAACGTAAGAAAATACAATTCCTCAAAGAGGACTGAGAAAGAAAAGTATAAATGCGATTATAAGTTCTAGCTTTTAGCATGAGATGCCATAAATTGCTGCTTTCTGTTAAACCATTCTTTTCTGGCTTTTTCTTTTTATTTATTTTTAATAACCTTACCATCAGTGCAACTACCAGTGGACTCACATATCCACAAAGTTTGTGAGGATGCTAAATTTGGTGACTCACAATCTACAGTTTTAACTTCATGATTTTTCACTCTTTAATTTTTGCTCAGACAAAAGCCAAAGATCATATCTAAATTTGTGATACATACATTGCAATATAATTCAAATCCAAGTCTTACAACTTCATTTTTCCTATGATATGTCATAAGAATCCCAAGGAAATAATAACTTTGACATCCTAAGACTCAGAGAAATGGAAAATGGTCTGTTTTTTCTTTCTTAAAGGAAAAAAGAAAAGCTTTCAATTTAGTTCACATATTATTCACAGATGCATTCATGAGATATGTATTGAAGTGCATTCTAAATCACATACATTTCATCATGGAAGAAACAGAACACTGCAAAATGACATACTAAGTAGTGCTTTCAAGTTAAGCACAAATAAGATTCTTAACAAGACTGAATACGTACTAGCATAGTTAAAAGAAAGCATTCAACAATTTTTTTAAGGAAGCAGCTGCATGCAAAGTCTTCAATACAACATATTACAAAACAGTGAACTATTCTACCAAGCTTCTGAAGCAAACTGACACAAAGAAGCATTTATCTTTTCCTTTTTCTGTGAATTTCTGAGGCACCAAGGAAAGATCATCTACCTGAGTAATGAAACTGTGAGCACCATTTAAACCTTCCTCCTCCCCAGTATTAAATAGAAATATAACAGCATTCTTAAATCCATGAGCCCACTGGGAAGTTGCACGAGCAAGTTCCAGCATTACACCTATGCATGAGCTGCAATCTCCAGCCCCTTCCCTGAACATTTTACAAGAGTTGAAAGATTTTAGGTTTTGGAGGTTTCCATGAAAAAATTCTAATTGTCAATTTAGGAAAAATGCAGATAATAGATGATTCAACGCATAAAAGTTTAACCAGTTTCAAGAATTTATAATATCGGACATTGGTCAAAGCACCTTAACTTCTGTTAATGGAAAATAATAGGAAGTCTCTTGCAGTTTCAGTAGCAGAGACAACTTTTTCCACTAAAAATATATATGAAGAGTGGTTTATTTAACTTCTAGAAGAGGAAAGCAGACATACCAAATTTTCCACCCTTGAGAACAGACTACGTTGCATTGACATTATTCAAAAGCAAAGTGGTATTGCTGTTTTTAGTTATCTTGAGATGGAACAAAAATATATAGAAACAAAAGCTAACACAGACAAAATTTACATTCTGAAAGTGAGAGGAACTCCAAATATAGTCAATGCAGGAAAGATTCTCTTGATCAGTTTATACTGGAAAATATTATTGAAGAGAAGAGAAGCATACGTAGAAAAGACGGTGTCAATGTGAGAAGAAACCAGAATTGCAGAATCCTCAGCTTCTGCAGCATATTTTGGCAATATTCTCAATACAATGTGACTTAAATCTGAATATACAAGTGATTTCCCCTTGAATAAACCACCAACCAGACGATTTGCACCAGCTTTGGCATGTAAAAGATCCACTTGAACATCAACCTCCCAGTGAGCTGTTTCCTTAATATTCTGTGCTTCTGCCAAAACATACTATAACTGAAAGCATGTTAAACATATTTAAACAATTACATTGTAAAACTAGGCCAACGAGACAATGCTAAGGATGAAAATTTGAGATAAAGATCAAATCCAACAAGAAATTTTCTTCTATAACTGCTAAGGCAAAACAACTTGATCTCGTAAAAAGTAAAGCAGACCGACCATAAGAGATCATAAGCACATGTGATGGGGACAAGAAAAGTCCAGAATACAATCAATACAGCTGGTAATGACCTCACACGCGAACCAGATTTACAATTCTTGAATTCAGTCAAAACCTCTGGCTGTAAACATTACATATGTATACGAAACCAATATTATGAATAGACAAGGCATGTGTTGCTATTTAAGCTAACCTGGAGTGCAAGGTCAAGAGCATCAGAACCAACAGGATGAGGGCCAAAATCAGTCAAGGCCATTACATGTTTCTTTGCCTCTATCTCTGAGAAACCCCTTTTACCCGCTTGCTCTGCAGTGAGAGGCATTGGCATGCTTTCAAACTGGTAATGGTAAACTCCCCATGAGCAATATATTAAAATTCCAAACAGGATAAACCACACAAAAGGTGATCTCCTGGGGCTTTTCAAATGAGGATCATCTTGACGAGACTCATTAGATGCAGCTGAATCACCAACATCCTCAACTGTTGCTGGTTTAGGTCTCCTCGAGGAACTCTCTGCTGCATGTCTTCTAATTTTAAACAGCCATATTTAGAATGTTCAGGCTATATTTGAACATTACTAGCACAGAAAAACTTGCAAAAATATAAGAACTACTTCTCTTGCCAAAGGCAATTTTGTTTCTTATCAATTTAATTGTGCAAAAGATAGTACACTGAAAGCACAAACATATCAAGACAAAGTTCCACAATTTGGTTACTTTTTTTTTTTTTTTTTACTCTAGGAGCACAGCTGTAACTGGATAGTTACCTCTTTAGGAGTAAACCACCCTACAAGTTTTATGCACTGATTAAGTTTAGCTAGTACTATGCTAATAACAGCAACAAGTAAATTGGGATCTGACATCAAGACCTCAACCAACTTGTGAGAATTTACAACTGGACCAAACCCTGAGGTCTGTGATTAGGTTACTTAGTCTACTGTCTTCGTCCGTGCTGTCCCACAACAACCTTAACCACTTTATTAACTACTAACTCCACGATGTTTCATCAACAATATAACATATGGTAATTCTAATAAAGATCAAATAAGCTAGAAAATCAATTGCATGGATTTTTCCACTTCATTCAGTTCCCATGTTAAGTAGATCACATGCTGCTATTGATACTTATGGCAGATCACAAACACGCACTAGAAAAGCCATTGGTCAAATGCTGACAATACCTCTACACTGCTCAACGCACCCTCAACCCTATAACTTTTGAAGAATATGTACATCCCCTGTAACTTGTTGCTAAAACTCCAAAATAGTTGCTATTTATGGTTCTTTTAATAGCTTTAGGCCTTTAGCAACTGTTTGGAAGTTAGTTATAAAGCATATTTTTCGACAAAGTTTCAAAGGTGAAAGCCCATCATCCTAATTATTTTTAGGAAAATTCTACAGTCCCGGTTATAATCAACCAGTCGTCCCACCTTTTTGCTCTTTTCTTTTTCTTTTTTTTTTTTTTTTTTTTTAACGTTTCCTTCGTACATGGCCACACGTGATTAACAATAACAACACCGAGAACGGTAACATAAAAATTTACTTCCAATTTCCAGGAGCAATAAACATTACTGAGATCCCCAACTAGGATCACTCTTATCAGTAGGACGTTCACAATTTAATATCTGTACAGATATAGGGTAAAAAAAAATCATAAAAATTCGATCTTAGCATACCCAGCTGAGTCATCATGAAAAGACTAGGAGAAAAAACGAAACATAGCATCGACTTGAAACAATGAATCATGAATTAACATACAAGGATGTAAAAATTTGTAAAAATTAAAATGAAAAGAAAAGGACAGAGTATTTCAGAAACACATATACCGTGATAGTACGAGGAGGTAAAGCAGTGAAACAAAGAGAAAGAAGAGTCGCTCAGGGTGTTTTTGTTTTTAGTTGGGATTTATTAGTTTCCGGTTTTAGTATGAAGAGCGTTTGTGTCTGGTTTTTGAGAGTTTTTGGTTGGTGGACTTTGACTGATACGGCTTTCTTTTTTAAGGTGTCGCCACAAGGGCGTTGATAATTGGATCCCTCTCCCTCCCTCTCTCTCCTGCTCTTTCTCCTGCTCTTTCTCCTGCTAGACTGACTCTGTTTGGCAGATGAATATCATGAATTTTGTCCATCCCTCTTGCCACACGTTTCACATTGTGGTGGATTTGCCTTTCTAAAGATTTGAAAGAAAAAAACTAGATAGGATTCTATATTATTTGAATAGATTTAATTTCTTATTTCTAGATTTATTTACATCAATATCTTATGGATAAAGGAGCCAAGAAATATTATTTTCAAAAAATGAAAAGGTCATTCCAAAATAAATAATAAAATAAAGCACGCACGGCATTAATTCATCACTTGTAATTGATATTGCATTGTAGTATACTGGTATGACCTTATTGATTTTACACAAGAAATTAGGTTTGTTAAAACTAAGATTATTTGGAGTTGGATGTAAGTCTTTATTTCGCATGACAAAAGCATTTGCTACTATATCTTGTAGTTACATATGATATCATTGTCATAATATTTTATTAAACTATTTTAGATCCATGTCTTCAAAGACAAAATTTCAAATTTTCAAGTGTCCTATATTTGAGGTTTTCCTTTTTTTTCAAGTAGCCCTATTTTTACGATATTTTAAATATTCTTTATTTCCTTTACCCACTATCTTATTCAAAGATAACAAATAAAGTTAATTTATATTTTGATTAAACCACATTTAAAACAATTTAATTTAAATCCTTATTGGATTCAATCACATTTTAAGTTTTTAACAACTGAATTTTGATCCAAATTGTTTTAAATGCAATTATGCTAATACTGATTTGATTTAAACTACTTTTGAAAAACACCTATTGCCCATTTATTTTGATATAATAGCAATTCTATTATAGTTGACCATGCAATTCAATAAGGAAATTGAAATACCTTAAATGAATAAAAATATCAATTAGGAACACGTTAGTAATGTCAAAATATTAAATAAAGGTAAGATGGTGTTTTAATATGAGAATTTAAAAGATACATCAGTTTAAACCAATTTATAAAACATATGAAAGGTAATCGCTCCCTCACTTATGTCTTCTTCTTATTCAAATTCTACCAACTTTCCCTATTCCTCTCCAAAAGATACCCATAATTCTTGGAGATTCTAAAAGGATTGTCACAATGTTACGGGGGCAAATCAACTTCAGATTACAAATACAGGTTTGCAAGGGTTTGTAACAAAGGCAAGTGAAGAACAGAAGGTTGTGGCTGAGAATGAACGAAGTGCCGAAGAAGGAACTAAAATGCAGCGTGTGGACATCAGCGTGTTGCAGATTGAGATGGCAGCAGAAAGGCACATGACATGGCCGGGCCGAGCACTTAACAATGGACCTAAGGAATAGTCCATGGACTAGGAAATAAACTCAGATGGTTTGAGTTGGGGCCATAGCTTTGAGTTGAGCCGTGGCTATAATACAGTAATATTAGTAAATTTCCAGTTGTCATTAGTTATAACTGTTTCTAAACGTGGCAAGTGTGGCACATGTCACAAGATTTTATTCTATTTCTGTTATGCAATAGTATAAGGAGTCCTTACATCTATAAATATGTATTACATATGCAAACAACATATATGCAGAAAAATACAAAAATATTCACTCCCAATCCTTGCAGAATTCTTGCATTTGAGAATTTATTTGTGTTGAATTCTTCAACTCGCATTCGAGCTATCTGCTCGAGTTATATTCCAATTACTTTAAATTCACTCTTTCGTATTGCAAGTGGTATCAAAGCTGCTTGTAGGAGCTGGCATGGCTGAAGGTACTAGAGAATTCAAGAGAATCGAAGAATCCATGAAGAATCTGCTGAAGGAACAAAATGAGAAGCAGGACAGCTTGATTAAGCTATTTTTCAGATACCCTACAACAGCAACAAACAGCATTAGACCAACAACCCAAGGTAATAAAAGAGCTTAGAACTCAGCTTAAGGGCAATTCGACAGTGGTAGAAGCATCTCCAATGGTATTCAAAGGTGCTAAGGGAACGAAGGAAGTGGGGAAAGGAGACGATAGTGGATTGACTGGTAGAATGGTTAGCAGTTATCAATTGCCCATGAGGAGTACCAAAATCGAGTTTCCTACATTTAATGGGAAAAACATAAAGAGTTGGATGGTTAAGGCTGAGCAATTCTTTATGTTAGATGATACTCCTAGTCATCTCAGGGCAAAGGTAGCTATCATGCACTTGGATGAGAAGCCCTATGATTGGTATGTATCTTATTCGAAACTAAGAATGGATACTAGCCTAATCACCTGGGAGGAGTTGACTAAAGCATTGCAAACAAGATTCAATGAAAGGGCTTATGAAGATCCTATGGCCAAACTTAAAGAGCTACAACAAACAAACTCACTACAAGATTATCTTGACCAATTCATACACTAATCCGCACAAAACCAGCTCTATGAGCCACAATTGGTAAGCTGCTTCCTCGGCGGTTTAAAACCGGAAATACAATTTCCCATCCGCATGTTCCAACCCAACACCTTAACCCAAGCTTACACATTGGTTAAACTCCAAGATGCCACAAACACAACCACCAAAACCAGTAGCCAAAGATTTCAGAAAACTGCATCCACTAATTCCTACCCCAAATACTCCACCACCATCCCAAACACTACAACCACATATACTAACCGAAACACTAACCCAATTTCCCACTAGACCATAAAAATTCTGACTCGAACCCCAGCCCAAAGCCTCATTCCTGTAAGAAATTTCAGAAGGTTCTCACCTGAAGAATTAGAAGAAAAGAGGCATAAGAAGCAATGCTTCTGGTATGATGAACCTTTTGGTCCAGGCCATAGATGCAAAAATAAAAGATTGAACCTCTTAATTGTGAGTAAAGAGGAGGAGGAAGAAATGCCAGCAGTCGAGTACATGACTAAGTTAGAAGAAGAGCTAGCTTCTTTAACTTTATGTGTTATGGGTGAGGACAGTGCTAGTATAGTGCACAGTATGTGTGTGAAAGGATATTTTAAGAAAAAGAGTCTGAGCATCTTGATTGACATAGGAAGTTCATCTAATTTTATAGATGAAGAGCTAGCTAAGAATTTGAACTGTGACATGACTCCAGTTGAACTCGTTACTGTTAATTTGGCTAATGGAGTCAAAATTTACAGTTCTTACATGGTTCAACAGTTCAGCTAGAGGATGGAAGGGATATAGTTCAATTTTGATGTATATGCGTTACCTTTGACAGCATATGATTTGATCCTAGGAATGCCTTGGTTAGTCTCTCTAGGAACGGTACAATGGAATTTCAACTTAATGAAGATGGAATTCCAGTGGAAAGGGTCTAGTTGCACACTTCAGGGACATAATGAGGTAATTACTCCTATTTCTGATAAGGTTATTTCCTCTATGCTATCAACTTATAGTCCTACACTTAAAGTACAATGCTGGGTTATTAGTAATTCTATGTCTCTTAAAGATTCAAGGGTTGAATCATGTATTAATACAGCCTTGATTGAATTTTTAGAGGAATTTACTGACTTATTTGAGGATCCAACTACTCTGCCTCGTAATAGGTCATGTAACCATAGAATTCATTTACAAGATGATGCTATGACTGTCAATTTAAGACCCTATCGCCATTCATCCATTCAAAAAACAGTTTTGGAAGATATGATTAAGAAAATGTTATTGAGTGGGATAATACGCCCTAGTCATAGTCCATTTGCATCTCCTGTTGTGTTGGTCAAAAAGAAGGACAATACATGGCGTATGTGTGTAGATTATAGGATCTTAACTAGTTAACTGTTAAAGATAGGTTTCCAATTCCAATAATTGAGGATATATTTGATGAATTGTATGGGCGAGTTATTTTAGTAAGTTGGATTTGTGCTCGGGTATCATCAGATTCTTATACATCCCAATGATGTCTATAAAATTGCATTTAGGACGCATGATGGGCACTATGAGTTCTTATCATGCCTTTTGGGTTGATTAATCCCCCATCCACCTTCCAAGGTCTTATGAATGACTTGTTTAGACCCTCTTTGAGGAAATTTGTATTGGTTTTCTTTGATGACATCTTGGTTTACAGTCCAGATTTGGCTCAACATATGGAACACCTAAGGGTAGTGCTTGAAATTTTGAGGGCAGAAAAACTGTACCTGTCACACCTCATAGGGGTATCCTAAACGTAATAGTCTGCCATATACCATATAATACTCTCGAATCACTATCCAAGTCTTTCGGGAGTCTCGTATAGATGTAAGGCGTCCCTTTATGACAATAGAATACTCTATTCAATGGAGTTAAGTAGTTTAACATAGCATTCGATAGCATTAGATAATAATTCAAAATTCATATGTAATAGATTACAAAGTCCAAGGGGCATTCCTCCGCAAAAGAATATTTAATAGTCCATTACAGTCATCCAGAGTCTTCTGGTTTCCTGTGGAAGTCTAAACAAATTGAATACGACTTCTATAGGAAACGCCTAGCTCCTGTACCTGAGCTGTAGCCTGTCTTGGTCTAAGCTAAATAAACTCATGCTGCAACAAATAAAAACTATAGGGGCGTAAGCTATACTAGCTTAGTGAGTGAAAACTTCCATATCACAAGTATAATACATCATTCAATCAAGTGATTAATTAGACAAATGATATGCACCAAACACGTGAATTTAGCAAACATATGACCAGCCGGAAATCATATGTGGATGGACTTGTGCCCTCCATCCCGGGTTAGCAGATTAACGAATCCTGCGATACAACGTCGTTTAAGCTCACGATCAACCAACTCATATATTCGTTTTATGGATCACGATTAACCAACTTATATTCGTTTTATAGATCACAATTAACCAACTCATATTCGTTTTATGGATCACAAAAAACCAACAAATGCTAATGCTCCATCCACATCGTGTTATGAATGCGTTCAATTTCATTTTCCATTCTGAATAATCAATTATAGCAATTCTTATAGGTGATCAATCAATATTCACAGACAATCAATCCTAGCTCATTTAGACAAGAAATGATTTATCAGCTGACTTCGATATTTTTTAAATTCAACTTCACATAACAACAACAGACATATATAACTCCCATTCTACCCCATCATGCATTTTCATTTTGTCTTTGCTAAGTAACTAGTGCAACTATCATTACAATTACAAGCAATAATTGAAATTGGAAGTGATACTTACTCGGCCATGGTATGCCGGTCTTTTAATAGTAGTATTCGGGTGGTAAGGACTCGTCGGTTTCGGGATAATCTACTAAGGAAGAATACCCTAATAAGTACTTCATCACTTAACTAACCCAAATTATGTATTAAAACTAGTCAAAATCGTAATTCTCGCTATTTAGAGAAGTTCCAACTTAAAACGGCCATAACTTGGTCTTTTAACTCTGAATTTCGCAAATTTTATATCGATTTCTATCTAATTCGAAAGATCTATCTAATTCTAATATTATTTCCAAGTTTTGAAAACATTTAGGTCCGGAATAGAGGGATCAGATCTGATCAGTAACCATTCCCATTTCCGAAAAAGAATTTTGTATTTGTTTGAAATGTATCTAGTTGATAATTCAAGTATATATGAAGTATGAATGATTTCCTATCATGAATGACATGTGATGAGTTCAATGTGTGCATGATCTTGATGATTTTTGGTGAAAGAAACTTTCAAAACTCCTTAATTTTGCAAGACTCAAACAATTACTACTTCTTGAAAATCCAATTTTCTAATTTTGACATCACACTAGTGTTTTGGATTTCATTCTTAGGAATTTCTAGTTATCTTAATTAAAAGTGAGTCTTCATCATATATACTACTTGAGGCTTTCATTTTTACATAAAAATTTGCAATTACATTTTGCAAATATGTTTTCAAATAGGATTTACTCAAAAATCCGAAGTTTAGAAAATCTACCTTTTAAATGATTCCTTTAGGAAAATTTATGTAATGCATTAAAATTTAAAACTTTACTATATCTACTACCTAAGGACTTCATTTAACACATAAAACATTTATTTTGAGCTTGAATAATAGATGTTTACATAGGCATCATCCAAAGTTACAAATTTTACAAGTTGACTACTAACTCAAAATTTTCCATCTTGAATCTACTTCTTGTTTTACACATTAATCTCATCCAAACTCATTTCAACTTATAAAAATCACTACTTAATGATATCTATTACTTATACCCTTCATTTTTCACCTAAAACATGAGTTTCAAAGTTGATACAAGGGTTTTTAAAATAGGGCTTTAAAATCATACGAATTTTCTTTTGAACATTTCTAACAAAAACCTTTTCTTTTTAAGTTCCTTGTCTTATCTACATGAAGATCTACCAACTATCACATTCATATACATAAGACTAAATCTTTATGAGCATTAATGCATGAAAACACAAAATATCTATATGAACATGAACGTCAAGTATAATATGAGTGTCTTAAGTGCTAGATCTACTACTTATAGTGCATGAAAAGGAGTTTAAGAGTATGAACATATATTTTCATGCAAGATCTCTACTTTTATATGCATGAACATGATAATATCTCAACAAAAGCTCATCAAACACAAGATCTACTCTTGTGATGGCTTGATATTCATGTATTAGCATTTTCTTATCCCTCGCACTTGCTCATGGGGATTTAAGATGAAAATACACATGAATGATCTTGCTATTACAAGATTAAGTAATAAGAAGATTAAGAATTATCACCTAAAGAAGGATTTGATGAAGGAATGAAGAAGAAATGAACTTGATGTGTGTGTGTGTGTGTGGGTGGTGGTGGTCACGGCAAGAGAGGAAGAAGAAGAGAGGATTTTACTTGTGTAAAAATTTTGAAAGAGTAGAAATGAGGAGAGAGAGAGAGTGATTTAATTTTATTTGAAATTGTAATTTATGTAATAATTTGTTAAGAGACAAATTTTTATTGGAAAAGAAAATGTAATTGAGTGTTTGTAAGGATGTAAGACTAGAGTATGGGTAGTGTGTGTTAGGTTGTACTTGTGAATAGTGATAAATAGTAGACAAGACATCCACTTTACCGGTAGTAAAAAAATACGGGAAAAAGGCTATAACTGTAATTTTTATAACCCGAAAAATTATAAAACTTATATTTTTGAAATCCTTATAAAATTTTAGTTCTAAAGAGTATTCCGGAATATTTTTCTGAGTTTCTAATCCCGGCACTCACTTTTCTGTAATGGGGCTCAGGAAGGCCCGAAATAGAAAATTTTTCGAAATAAAAACTTTCTATGGTTTGAAATATACCTTAAAACAATATTTCACATTAAATTATTTTATAAAAGTTCTTTTGATATGAAACCGAAGAAAAGCCGGATCTAGGGTTTATAAGTTTCTCTCATAAGGCTTGAACTAATTCGGTTTAGGGTTTCATTTTCCGGTTTTCGAAGTTTATTTGATTACTAGAAAAACTGAGGTATACAGTACCTTAAAAGGGCTAAATGTGTCTTTAGTATTAATCAGATTGATTCGATCATATCATTTCTAGTCACGAGGTTGCGACCGACCCCTAAAAAAATAGAGGCTATAGTGAATTGGCTTGCCCCTACCAATGTTAAACAGTTGAGAGGGTTCCTTGGGCTAGTAGGTTACTATAGGAGGTTTATACATGGATTTGGGATCAAGGCTAAACCACTCATAAATTTGCTTCGCAAGGATCAATTCCATTGGGATCTAGGAGCTCAAGAAGCATTTGATAACTTGAAAAATGCTATGACTACATCCCCTGTCTTAAGGGTACTAGATTACAATCAAACGTTTACAATTGAAACTGATGCTAGTAATGAGAGTATTAGGGCAATATTGATGTAGGATAATCATCCCATAGCTTACATCGGTAAGTCTCTTGTCCAAAATACAGGGGGATGTCCGTTTATGACAAGGAATTTTTGGCATTAGTGTATGCCATTGATAAATGGCAACATTATTTGTTAGGAAGACAGTTTGTTATAAGAACAGATCATCAGAGTCTTAAATATTTGCTAGAGCAAAGGATGGTGACGCCTAGTCAACAGAAATGGCTTACCAAACTACTAGGCTTACCAAACTACTAGGCTTAGATTATGTAATTGAGTTCAAAAGTGGGAAGACTAACAATGCAGCAGATGCCCTATCAAGATGTGGGGGAACTCAACTAAATCAGCTCACAATCTAAGCTACTGCTCCGGAACTGATGGAGGAAATAAAAAGTAGTTGGTATCTACCACATGGGTACAGCAAGATCATTAAACAGTTGAAGGAAGGGAAGTTAGTGAAGCATTTCAGCTATGATCAAGGGGTTTTGAGAAGAAAACGAAAAATAGTAGTGGGACCTTCAGAGGAACTCAGAAAGAAGCTGTTAAAATTGTACCATGGGGGAGCACTGGGGGGGCACTCTAGGTCTCAGGCCACTTACAAGAGGATTGCTTCAGTCTTCTATTGGTCTAAATTAGAGAGGATAATTAGACAATTTGTAAGGAGCTATGACACATGCCAAAATTACAAATTTGAAAATGTGGCTTCTCCTGGACTACTGCAACCTTTACCCATTCGTAATGATTGTTGGCAGGATATAACTATGGATTTTATTGAAGGGTTGCCAAAGTCAAATGAAAAGGAAGTAATTTTAGTAGTGGTAGATCGTTTGAGCAAATATGCCCATTTTTTTACTCTCTCTTATCCTTACACAGCTCTATAGGTAGTACAACTGTTCCTGGAACAAGTGTACAAGCTACATGGTATGCCTGAGACCATAACGAGTGACAGGGACCCAGTGTTCGTGAGTTCCTTTTGGAAGGATTTCCTAAGCTTGCAAGGAGTGGCTTTGAATCTATCTACTTCTTACTACCCCTAAACCGATTGTCAATTGGAGGTAGTTAACAAATGCTTAGAGACTTATCTGAGGTGCATGACTAAAGAATTTCCTAACAGGTGGAGTTACTTTGTACCCTTGGCTGAGTGGTGGTATAACACCAATTACCACACCATCTCTAAATTCACTCCCTTCCAGATACTCTACGGCTATCCTCCACCACTATACCTTCCCTACGTTCCTAAAGACTCTCGGAATGCTATGGTGGATTCCATGCTTACTAGTAGGGAGAAGATGCTCAAGTTCCATCTCAAAAGACCTCAGCATAGAATGAAATTCATTAGTGACAAAAAAAGAAGTGAACGTGCATTCAAGGTTGGTGACTTAGTTCTACTTAAGTTATAACCATACAGGCAAGGATCACTAAGGCATGCAAGGAACCAAAAACTCAGTCAGAAATACTATGGACCATACAGAGTTAAAGATCAGATAGGAACACTTGCTTACCAGCTAGATCTTCCTCTAGAAGCAGCCGTTCATCACACCAACCATGTATCGTAACTGAAACCCTACCATGGAGAACAAACTAAGCTCACTCCTTCTCTACCTGCAATGAAAGAAGATCCGACGTTAGAACTTTTAGTAATCCTAGATCAGAAGATTGTGAAATGAAAAAATAGAGCAAAGACTATGTTACTCATCTCATGGAAGTAGTTGTTGCCTTTGAAAGCCACTTGGGAATTTTTTAGTGATCTGCAACTAAGGTTCCCTAATTGTCCCTTGTGGACAAGGGATTTTGAAGGGGAAGGGATTGTTACGGGGGCAAATCAACTTCAGATTACAAATACAGGTTTACAAGGGTTTGTAACAAAGGCAAGCAAAGAACAGAAGGTAGTGGTTGAGAATGAATGAAGTACTGAAGAAGGAACTAAAATGCAGTGTGTGGACATCAGCGTGTTGTAGACTGAGATGGCAGCAGAAAGGCACGTGAGATGGACGGGCCGAGAACTTAACAACAGACCTAAGCAATAGTTTATGGACTAGGAAATAAACTCAACTGGTTTGAGTTAGGCCCATAGCTTTGAGTTGAGCCCGTGGCTTTATTAATACAGTAATATTAGTAAATTTCCAGTTGTCATTAGTTATGACTGTTTCTAAACGTGGCAAGTGTGGTACATGTCACAAGATTTTATTCCTATTTCTGTTATGCAATAGTATAGGGAGTCCTTACATCTATAAATATGTATTACATATGCAAACAACATATATGCAGAAAAATACAAAAATATTCACTCCTAATCCTTGCAGAATTCTTGCATTCGAGAATTTCTTTGTGTTGAATTCTTCAACTCACATTCAAGCTATCTACTCGAGTTATATTCCAATTACTTTAAATTCACTCTTCCGTATTGCACACAACAAGTAATTTTTTTCCTTTCTCACCATTTCTAAAAAGGTAAAAAGTTAAGATAGCAAATTCTTGGAGTTTTAGTATTGATGGTTGTTTCTTACAGGACAATGCTAAGTTCTAGGAGAAAGATTTTCTATGAGGAAAATTCTATGGTTCCATTATTAATTTTGATGAGACTGGTTCTGTTGACTATCAAACGGATTATACCATAAATATAAAATAAAAAGGTTGACTTCTAAAAAATGGGAAAGTCCGCATCTTCCTTGGCAAACAAAGGCTTCAAAATAGGAAAATAAATTTTCAGATTAAGAAAGTTAATAAGCTCCATAAATATGGAAGTTGGAATCTTGATAAACCTAATCTATAAGTGTTAAATTATGCTTTAATTTTCCATTTTAGTGGATAATATCATGAAAATAGCAATTAAATTCCTTCTTATTTTATTTTAGGACTTCAAGATGTTAATATCAATTAAATGAAGAATTTTGTGAAGTTTCATGAAAATTGGAGGTTGTCTAGATAAGTAATGAGGATGATTTTTGAACATACTAAAACAACATAATTGTTTTGATCAACCGTGTCATTTCAAAATTTCAATGATGTGCTAAAGAAGCTGAAAAAAGAAAATAAGATCGACACGACTTAAGGACATGATTGTGTCTTATTGATGTTCTACTAGATTTGAGAAAATCAGCATCGAGAGAATTACAAGGTCGTATCTTAGTCATGTCCTAGTCAGCATCTTGAAATTTAAAGAAATTACTTAAAGTTGGAAAATTCATAATTATATTTGAAGAAGAAAGGGAACTTGAAATATTTTAGGAAAGATTAAGGATTCAAACTTCCACATTTGTGGAGCTTTTTAACTTTCCTAAATTGAAAAATTTACTTTCACATATTAGAGTTTTAACTTTCCAATGAAGAAGAAGTGGAATTACTTATTTTTTTCCAAACTTCAACATTCCTATTTTGCAAGAGAGAACTTCTTATTTTGTAGATTGGAGGAATCTATATAAAGAAGAAGATGCTAGGCAACCATAAGAGCTAGAGAGAGCAAAACTGAGAGCATTACTTACATATTCTTAGATTAGTACAAGTTATTGGTGTACTTCATCTAAGTTGTAAAATAGGGGGTTAATGTTTGATTCTTTGTTTTTTTTTCCCCTACTCAATATATTATTGTTGTTACTCTTAAAGAGGAGTAAATTTGTAGTTTAGATTTTAATGAACTCTTAGATATTGATGTGATTTATACTAATTATTTCTAATGTATTAATTGATTCCTTGAATCTAATTGTGGTGCTTTAATTGTTTAGCTTGAATTGATGGTGCACAATATTGATTCTTGACTTGATTTCACTTAATTTAATTAAAGGATTTCTTTTGTGAATAGATCCACACAATTAGAGGGAATTGCATGCAATCCTAGTAATAGGATGATATAAATCTTTGCAGTTAAGGAAAACCTAATATGGGAATGTGAGATCGTTAAAGCTATCATGGGAGTTTTAATTTGAAAGAAATTTCAATCAATCAACCTAAGGTTAGAATCCAATAATCTTAAAAGAGGTATTGAATTATCTTAAAAATTTCTACAATTCAAGAATATAAATGATAAAATTGGAATTATCCTTAGCACAATCACGTCAATACCTAGTGGCGATTCGAAAATCTAAATGTCTTTGCAACTTGGTTAATCTTTTTTTTTTTCAACTTGACTTGTGCTCGTAAATTAATTAATTAGTTATATCTTAATTCTTTCGGATTTGCAGGTTAAACAATAAGATAAAAAGCAATCATTACTATTCATTTATCCCTATGGGAATGATGTTTGTACTTGAATTTCTACTATAGTATTGATAGGCCCACTTACCTAAAAATGATCATAATTAGGATTTAAGTTTGAGATTTTTAACATGTTACCATGTTATTAGTTTTGATTTGCATATGATTGATACCACCAAATCGTTAAGACTTTCTTGAAAGATCCCAAGTTTTATTTTTCTTCAAGTATAATCATGAACTTCCCAATGTTAAGTTGCTTCTTGAAATTTTAGAGCACTGGCCAGGACACAACTAAGACATGGTTGTGTCTCGAGGCTGTATAACTCTATGGACATAAATTTCCTCAAATTTGGGTGGGATACAACTAAGACATGGTCGGTTGTGTCCCTATGTCATGTCACTCTTCAGTCCACTTTTAACTTCTCTGGTGCATTCTTGAGACTTTCAAATGATATGGCTTCATGACATAGTCATGTGTGTCAAACAAGAATCCTTCTCTTCTTGTCTAAACAACTTCCAAACTTCATGAAACTTCACAAAATACACATTTTTTTTGTAATCAACATCATTCAAATAAAATAGGATTTTAGGTGCAACTTTCATAATATTAATCACCAAAATGGCAAAATAAACATAACATCAACACTTGTAAATAAGAAATAAATTGAGTTTATCAAATTCCCCCATAATTAAGCTTTTGTCTTTCTTCTAGCAAATAAAATCAATCAAAGAAATACATATTAAAAACAAGAATTACATTCCAACATATATTATATTACTTAGGAAACCGGTCAGGAATTACAATTGGAATCCATTGGCCCACCTTACATTCATTTAAGATAAGCATTGCAATTCAAATAACTTTTCTCATACTCAAGTAAATAGCTAAATTGTATTCAAGATACTTGAAAATATTGAAATTCAAAAGTTAATTTAAGTAAATCAAAGTTTAATGTCATAATATAAACTGAGATTTCAAGGTAAAAATCAAGCACAAAATCGACTAATTAGGTGAGAGTCAGTTGTACTTTATACAATAGGCTAAGAAGTATATACTTCCCTTTTCTTCCTATGGTCAAGGGAGTCTAACACTTTACACATGACCTTTGAATAATGATGAGTAGACAACACTTGATCAAATAACCTAAAGAGAATGATAAAAAGGAAAAACAAGCAACGTACAAGTGACAACTAAGGGAGTTTGAAGCTGTCTTATGCATCAATTTTGTAGTTCTTGAGCTATGGAGCCTAATATTTGCCAGAGTTGCTTCTTTGATCTATAAGCTTGTAATTTTCATCAATGCAAAACATTGTTTCTTTACTCTCCCTAAAGGCTGTAAAGGAGGAAGAGTGACTAAAAATTTACAAGCGCTTGAATTAAATGACAATCGCTAGATCATCTTAGCGAGCAACAAATGAGGATAGAGTAAGTTAATTTCACTATTGCTCTAAATAAGTTTATCATGGGTTAAGGCCAATAGTTTTTTTCCTATATACATGAACCTATTCGAGAGAGGGTGGATATAGCCAACAATATCTATTTCAAGCCCTCCAAGTCAAATCTCTCTACGTTATCTAAATAAACGAACCAAACTCATTTGGCCCTATCACCTAACCTACAAGTCAAATCCAAATCAATAATTTATTTTTCCAATTCTCTAAGGGTCCTAGTTATAAAACAACACATACACATTAGTTGCATCATGTAAAGTGAAATATGAGTTCTTAATTCTAATTTTGGGATTCTCCATGTTTTATTTTTGTAAAAATCCAATAAGAAATAGTTTACATACCTGGAAATTGTAGTGGCTTCAAGTGGTACGTTATTCCTATTGGTTGATGATTGAACTAATTGCTAAAAGTATTATGTCTTTTGGTTGATTTAAGTTGCGATCTTTTATAGTGTGTGATTTATGTCAACTTACAACTATTTTAAAGATAATCTAATGATAAAAACAAAATTAGTGTTTAACAACTTACTTTTGTTGTAACTCACAAAACCGGTGAAAATTTATAAATTTTTCTAGAATTTATAAACCATATATGCCATCCATCTACTAATACAAGACGTTAGACATCATAAAATGACTAACAAACACATAACTAGTTATATAATACCAAATTAGTCACACTTTGTAGTTAGTGATTAGCTTTCATTATTCCCTAATGCAATTAAGTCTTCTTATGCTATCCAAAGCATTCATTAGTAATAAATTGGGCAAAAGAGGCGAACTATTCATCTCAGAAGGCTAACATTTTCGCTTAAAAAGTTTAGCCATTATAGATGCAAAAATTGCCATTTAGTGAAGCTAACAGGTGATCGTCACCTTTACTAAAAAATGAGGTGAGTTTCATCACTGTTTCCTAGTTAGAGGTAAAACTTGCATCACACATGTCAAATAATGATATGAGGCGAGTTTTGCCTCTAACTAGGATACAAAGGCAAAATTCACCTCATAATAATTTTTTTCCATCCAAATATAGTTATTTTTTAAACAAAAACAAAATTCTTCTTTTTAAATTAAATTACTCAATTTTAATTGAATAAAAATATTTTTAATACATTATGACTTTTTATTTTATGTTATATTGAATGGAAATGTTAAGTTTGTAGTTATAGTTAATGAAATGTTTTTTTATTATTATTTTTTATTTTTAGTGCATAAAGTTTATAAATAATGAATTTATGATGTTTCTATTAAATTATTTTTATTTGTGCAAATACTACAAATTTGAAGTCATCAAACACTTGAAAAATCAATTAAAATTCATCAATTAGTTAATAAATTATGGAACAAATTCAAATGAAGAAAAAACAAATATACTCCCATAATAATGAGATATTATCTTTAATTTGCTTTTGTTGAATCAATACTACCACATTTAAAACGTGATCAACACCTGAAAAATTCACATAAAAAGAGTTAGTTTAAGGTCAACACATGACAAATAGATGAATTGAAGGAAAAAAAAAAGATCACAATTTGAGAGAGAGAGAGAGAGAGAGAGAGATGAGTTGCAAATAGGAAAAAAGAAATGGAGGAAGTGCGAAGTTGATGGAATAAGTGGGGGTACTATGAAGTGAAAGTCACCTCAATAGGTCCTAGACTGAGGCAGACTTCACCTCTAATAGCAATATTCAATGCACTCCCGCACTTACTGATGGTTTTAGGGAAAAATTTTCCTCCGCCCCTACCAAATTCATTTACATAATTAATATAAAATTAAAAATTTCAATTTGTCCAAAATTGTTATTGATATAAATAAATTGTATATATAGTGGTAAATAATATTAATATAAGTTTATTATTATGATATAAATTATATGGGTGCTAATACTATTAATGTAAATTGATTAATATATGATGTGTAAATTATATACTAATAATAATACTTTGTAAAATTGAACACATAATTGTAAATATCACACGTTTTATATATTTTTATATTGAAATCCATTCTATTAATTATTTTAAAAAACAATCACTAATAATAATGCGTGATTTTACTTTCAATACATAAAACCAAAATTTCAATTTCATTTTGGTCTTTAGTGTTTCATGTTTTGGCATTTAATAAATAGTTCATGATTAGATGTATGAAATATAGAAAGTTAACATGGAATAACATGGAAAACATAAAACAATCCATCCGTACAAGCCAAAAACATAAATGAGTCATCACAATCCACATGATCTACATCGAAAGATCAAAGTCCATAAAAAGGAGAAACGAAAAATTCGAATGTATAAAAAATAGAGAGAAAAATGTCTGGCATGCCTAGTGTCTTTATGACTATTGCTGTTAGGCACAATTGATCCCGTAGACAAAGTCGTCTAGGATGTTGTAGCCACAAAAGTGGAAGGCGGTGCCATATGGTAAATAAGAGGGTAGGTGGAATACTAAGGAAATTGGGACAAACTCAAGCTTAGTGATTGAGCTATGCATTAGAATGGGTATGAGCCAAAGAGGAGCGGTTGTGATGAAGACTAGCCAAAAGGTACCCCCTTGTCCATGAAATGAACCCTGATGCATAGGATTAGCCCTGCTGCTATACAGAGCTTCCCAAAGACTCGGTTGATTCATCAGTAGGTGCATGCATGAAGCCAGATTGTTGGCTCGGCATCTTATAAAATCTTTGGTACGGCCGTAGATGTAGTGTTATGATGTGCTGTCTTTAGTATTGAATTTTAAAGCATATTTCTAGCAAGCGTACTAGGTCGTCTATTGTAATATAGCATGAATAAAGTATCGCTCCCACGAGGATCTACTAACTACTAGACAATTATCAACTAATACTAATATCTAGGCAATTGATCTTTTAAAAATGATTAAGTTAAACTATCTTATCTAACTAATTATCTATATGAATGCAATGAGCTTTTTAAAGAGAGGGATATGGTGAAAAGTGTGGGAAGGAGCAGAATCCACTTTAAACTATTGCCAATCAACTTGAACTCATGTTATAATGATAATTAGATTCATGAATATTCATAAGAAATTATCAAGATTTAAAAACAAAGTTTGAAAACCTTTTAAACCACAAAACAATTCAATAACTTCCGTTAAATAAATCATTAGTGGAATAAAAATTTCAATTATAAATCTCCCGATTCTATAATTGACTAATACTTTACATTAAAATCTCCTAATTCCTTAGTAAGAAATCAACATAAAACATTGCATTAATATTCATGGACAATTTCTAAACTAGATTAAACTACGCCGCTTCCACAATTGCAATTTAATCTCAATTTATGAATTCATGTGAACACTAATTTCCCTTCCGAGTTATTAGAATTCTTATACACCAAAAATATGATGAATAATCAGAATTCAATATGAATATTTCAAGATTCTAACTATCTCATAACATGGATTCAAAAATCATTTTAGCATGTTTAGAGTTTCATCAACTTCCCACAAAAAAAAAGGTTTAGCTACTCATGAATGATCATTCAACAATCAAATAAGAAATTGCAAATGATTTCATTATGATCAGAATACTTAAGTATATGAATTGCATAAAAAGAATAAGATTAGAAATCACCAATTCAAAATACTAAAACTTCACTTGCAAATCTTATATAACTTCAAATATCTCTTCAAAAATCTCTTATGAAATGCCTATTTCTAAGTATTCTAGAGCTACTTGTAATGTGGAATGTATTCTTGGATGCTTGGATGATTGGATGCTTCTGAAAGTGAGGGAAGACCCCTATTTATAGGAAAAATTTCGTAAAAAAACATTCAATG
Organism: Combretum micranthum; assembly: GCA_024138025.1. Lineage (NCBI taxonomy): Eukaryota > Viridiplantae > Streptophyta > Magnoliopsida > Myrtales > Combretaceae > Combretum > Combretum micranthum. The sequence goes on from JAMXBD010001168.1 coordinate 328,497, forward strand.
AACTTTGCTGTTTCTCAAAGTACGCAGGCCGTTATGAATCCTACGCCGGCGGCTTACAGGCGGCGTATCTTCAAATTGTCCTTTGCGCAGGCAGTGCACTGGCAGCCTTCAATATCAGTTACAATGTAGGCCGCTTCAACGCCGGTGGCTTTGAATATAGATCTAGCCGGTGTATGTAGTCAGAAATGAACGTTGGGCAGATTTATAACGAACGCCGTCCAAAGCGGCAGCTTTGACACCGGTGTAGGCATTCAAACAGATGTGTTGCTTCATTTTCATTCAAGCGTTTCATGTCTTCATGTCTCTTCAATTCTTCCATGTACACTGTCTCAAAGCCGGCGGCTTTCATGCCGGCTTATAATGTAACTCCTTCAAAGCTGGTGATGTTTCAGTTCTGGGCTGCCGGCCTTCATTTACGCTGGCTTCTTCATCTTCTACGCCGGCAGCTTTGAGGCGGCTTTGAATGTTGTTTAACTTGTGCTGGGCAAAGCTGGCTGTGCTGCAACGGCCTTGGATTTTACGCCGTCTAAAAGCCGGCGGCTTTCAATGATGAATTGCGGCCTTGACTTCAATTTTTCCTCTTTTCAATTCAAATTTTCTTGTTTTGATTTCTTTATCCAAATTAGTCCTGAAACATAAAATTTAATCAAAACAAATATCCATTCTAGCTCTTTTGATTATCAAAATTTGTATAAAATATGATCTTATCATGTTACCGGTATGAATGTTGTTGGAGTGAAAGTTTGCTAGCTTGAATCTAAGCCACTGCCAAGAGTACCCATATGTAGTGCAAATTGATGGTATGAAGAGTCATGTCCAAAGGATGAAATCGGTGGAGCTTGGACATAGCTCATCAACCAATTGATATGTTGCTGCATCTGTTCCATCTAATGTTGCTGCTTGTCCCTATTGCACTCTAAGTGCACGATATATCATCATGTGGCTGCTCATAAAAGGGACGACTATACTGATCTATCATCATACCGTAACCAAAGCCATGATAATAACTGGATCTGTGTCCCATAACTTCCTCCATGATCTCCTCATAAGTCATAGGTTGTTGACTCGTCGTAGCAGCATGCTTATCCTCCTCCTTCCTCCGCTGTTCCATAATGGCCTGGTAGCAACAAAGAAATAATAATGTTAAGTACTATGAAATGATGGATATAGTGTACCCCATTGAAGTGAAGATTCAATATATTTATGTGGTTACTCATGGACTCCTTAGACTCCTACTGATCAGTTAGTTGTCCCTTAATCTTCTTCAGATGGATGTACATATAGTTTTCATCAGGCATGTGCTTCTATAATACGAGATACATGAAAATATGAATAAATTTAAAAAATAAATTCGCACACCATTTAAGGTATCATGACCTGCATCACAAAATGGAATTTGCAACTTACCTTTGCAATTGCATGATAAAGCATCGACTTTGTCCTACCTACATGCGTCAACTATTGCTTTGCCTCATTACTTGTGTTCACTATAGATCTATGCCGCAATAGGAAAAAAAAAGGGGGAACAACTAACCGATTAGACAGATTGTCATGACTAGACTTGTGTTCACTAACATTTAAAAAATATACATACTAGGTAATTCGGATCATTCTCTATAAAGTGCACTAACCCCTCCCATTCCTTCTCTGATAGCTTGCTCGCAACTTTCCTACACCCTAGCCTGGACGTACAACTTCATTTTATAGTAGTTCTAGCTGTAAGATTTACTCTCTAGATAATTCAATGTCACCCATCACTTAGGCATATTTGACTAGTTCTTTAGTAGTTCAAACTTTTGCTGCACATTAAAGACAAAATGTATGTGTTAATGAATGATTAAAGAAAATATAATTTTCATAAGGATGTGTTTAACAGAAAATAAAGTTACCATAACCCTATACATAATGCCATGGTGATAGGCCTCTGAAAATACTAACCACGCTTTACCTCATGCACTTGGAAGAAACAATATCATCAATGCCCTATGGTAGAGTAGTAACTCCAGCCTAACCATCTTAGAATGGGAGCACATGAGACCTATAAATCTATCTAGCATGGTAAGGGTCAGCCTGTGGCTAGTCCTTCCAAAGTCTTTATTTGCCCAGATCCCCTTATATATGACCCGACGCCCCTCGTGTCACGGTCCGAGGTTGAGGACTTTATGGGGGTGTTTAGCTTGGGCATGTTGAGTTATGAGTGGCATCAGCAGAGGTTTGTTTGTGGTGTGGGTTGTCTCTGAAGGCGGGTCTAGCCTTTCATGGACAAACTAGTTGGGAGTTGATGCCACTCTTCTGATGAGGCCAAGGCAGGCCGAAACAGTTCGTATAGTTGAACCTCCCAAACGTATAAGGGATCGTGGTAATGCCAAGATGGTGCTCCTTATGAGAATGTGGGGCTCGAAACTGACCTGAGAAGTCAAGGAAGATTAGGCTGGCTCGCCATCCAGATTAACGACAAATGATGCTTGGAGGGATGGTCGAGCGCCGCACGGGAACTCTTTGAGGAGTGAAACTCCTATCCAGTGACAAATGGTATCAGGGCCAAAGTTCCCAGCTCCATTGGACCACTGTTTGGCTCTGATAGCATTTGTCACAGGACGAAAGTTTCACTCCTCAAAGAGTTCCCGTGCGGCGCTCGACCATCCCTCCAAGCATCATTTGTTGTTAATCTAGATGGCAAGCTAGCCTAATCTTCTTTGACTTTCCATGTTAGTTCCGAGCCCCACATTCTCATAAGGAGCACCATCTCAGCATTGCCACGATCCCTAATATGTTTGGGAGGTTCAACTATACGAACTAGTTTCGGCCTGCCTTGACCTCATCAGGAGAGCGGCATCAACTCCCAATCAGTTTGTCCATGGGAAGCTAGACCCACCTTCGAGATAACCCATACCACAAACAAATCTTCTGCTGATGCCACTCGTAACTCAACATGCCTAAGCTAAACACCCCCATAAAGTCCTCAAATCTCGAACCGTGATACTCTCCCCTACTTAAATTCATGGCATCTTCATCATGAGGCAAATTTGCTGCAGCACTACCCAGTCTCAAGCTCTCACCCCTTCTCCACACCAGTTGTCAACACACCCAAGATCATCTCACCAGGACTTCGAGTTTCCATAGGCTTCCTCTCGCCCTCACCCATTCATCCATCCTCCGAGATCGCCTCTTGTTAAGTTTCCCAACAATAAGGTTTGAGCATAAGATCTTGCTTCAACCCCAACTCGCGACAAAGCTCCTCTAACAACGATGTCCTCTCTCTGGTCGCCGCTCCTCTTGAGCTTCATCCACACCAGCTGAATTGGCAACAAGATTAGGGAAAATCCTTGTCTCCATGACTCGTGACACAACTACCCTCCGGCAACGATGTCCTCTCTTGGTAGTCGCTCCTCTTGAGCTTCGCCCACACGAATCCCATCCACAACAAGAATTACCCACTCGCCAAGAACTCTGAGTAGCATCTAAGTGGCCCGATGGAGTTGGGAACTTGGGCTCTAATACCACTTGTCATGAGATGGGAGTTTCACTCCTCAAAGAGTTCCCGTGCGACGCTTGACCATCCCTCCAAGCATCATTTGTCGTTAATCTGGATGGCAAGCTAGCCTAATCTTCCTTGACTTTCCATGTTAGTTCTGAACCCCACATTCTCATAAGAAGCACCATCTCGACATTGCTATGATCCCTCATACATTTGGGAGGTTCAACTATACAAATTGATTTCGGCCTGCCTTGGCCTCATCAGGAGAGCGGCATCAACTCCCAATCAGTTTGTCCATGGAGGCAAGACCCGCCTTCAGAGACAACCCATACCATGAACAAACCTTCTGCTGATACCACTCGTAACTCAACATGCCCAAGCTAAACACCCCATAAAGTCCTCAACTCTCGGACCGTGATACCTCGTGCACCATGATATCAGCTTCCTCTTACTTGGCAACTGCGTTGGTTTCCTCCTGCTCAACAGCCATAAGCAGACGAGTCCTTGGGATTCATTTGAATAGGTAGATTGTCGGGTAGGTCATCGATGGTATCTTCCCTTAGTCCCAGCTCATTTACCTATAGGGTAGGTCATCTAGTTATCATTCCCTTCGTCTTGTGGATTGATGAGGCACAGTAAACGATCCACCTAATGAAAGAAGTAATAGTGTTTGTGCATCAATCCTATATAGACATGCAACGAAGTAACAATGTTAATGCATCACTCACTACCATACTGCTTAGGCCAAGCCATAGTATCCTACATGATCTTTCTGGACAATTCTCCAACTGCCAATCACTTACTTGGGTCCTTCAAGTAAAATACTTGTTGCGCATGATCTGCAGAAATGCATCGGTCATCATTGCATCATATCCTTGTAGCATTGATTGAGATGAGGTCTCCATCGATGCTTTCTGGTTTGTCTTGACTTGTGTCAAACCATCTGCACTTAAATAAAAATGCCTTCCTGGACTCCACATAATTTAATTGAATAAGTTTAGTGAGAATGTCGTAAAAGGTTATCCTCTATTCGTCATTTGCACTAATTATGCATATATCACTATTCAATGATCTCATGTCTGCCTCCTTAGATTTAGTGTTGTATCAAACTCCATTCACAACATAAGCTTTATAGCTATAATGCTAAGGCTTTTATATCTTTCGAAACCTATTGCCTATGAATGGACCTAAGTTCCATAATATGCAAAAAATATGAGTGAGGAAGCTAATAAATCACCTACAAAAAAACTTGTTCCAAACAATGTGGAAGAATCGCAACTTTGCTTCTAAACCACTAAGCAAAATGTTTACTCGATATTGCTCCTACATTGCATGCTCCTTGCACATTAAGTTCTTGTTTAAACTCCCTGAAAATAAATGGATTAACAATGCATGTGTAGAAAGCAGTGAATTGATGGAGTCCTCATATCATAAATGAATGAAGGTGACACCACCTACCTTACATACGATTGCACCTCTTCGCAATTAGTTAGCACATCTAATGATAACCAGGGGAATTCACTGAAGTAAGACATGACAATCGTGGCTCTTTTGACCCCTCAAACTTACTTCATCTGCACCTAAGCAGGATGATATGTTGGAAGCATATCCATTTGGTAGCTTCACATCTCTAATTAACTTGTAAAACTCTCTCATTTGCTTAACGGACCGTGTACATGCAACTGGTGGCTTGAAAGTCTGATATCTACGTACTTGCAGATATAGCCTTGGTCGAATGCCCATTTCATGGAGTATGACTCTTGTCTTATCTATGTCCTTAGACTTTCCCTTTAAACTGAAAATAGTCCTAACAAAGTTGTCACATATATTCTTTTTTATGTACATCGCATCAAGGTTGTGTCGTATATGTAGTTCCTTCCAATATAGCAATCTAAAAGGCACACTTTTCTTACACAAGTTTGTGCCATCTTCATTCCTTCGATGACTATGTTGCTCTTACACCTTCCCTAATATGACATGCTCTTATCGACTCGATTGATCCATAATATCATGACCAATGAAATCCCTTGGTTAGGGTTCATTTCTACGATGCTATCAAAACTTGCGCTATTACAGTACCATTGATGCCTACGGGGCAATAGCCATCTATGGTATATATAACGAGACTTACTATTTGCATACTTACTTGTGCAATCGGCATTACATATAAGGCATGCCTTGTATTCGTTGGTCGTCCAGCCTGAAATGTTACCATCTGCAGGAAAATCATTGATAGTCCACAACAATGCATCATGCATTCAAAATGTTCAACCTTCTACCACATCCAGTGTTTTCACACCATTTACCTATAGTTCTTTCAGCTCTTCCACTATGGAACATTGTATACGAATAGAATAATCAGCAACACATTATATGTTGTGCTTATGCTAAGGATTGAACCCATTGACAGTAAATCTTAGTTTCACACTCTGGATTCGATGCAAATCGAGGGTATTAGCTATTTAATCCCTTCCATTTGTTCATAATCCATGGGGTACCTTAACACACTCTCTTCGGAGCCATCTTTCAATACATGAATAGCTGTTGTAATCTCGAAATTAGTGGAAATGCTACAAAATCTTAATCGATACTGTCTTTTGCTTTTTAAAATGAAGTTTCCACCTTACTTCATTACACACTAGGCAGCTGTCAAGATTCTATCATTCTTTCAAGAACAACACATAATCATTTTTGCATGCGTAGATCGTGTTTGTGTCCATGCCCAACTGCTTTAGCATCTTATGTGCTTCATAGTACGAGGACGGTAACAAATTGTCATCCAGTAATAACTTTTCATTAAAGTAAGTCAATTGTTAAACTTCACTGACTATTTGCCATTGGCCTTTAGATTCATCATTTGAAGTACTGCTAACAACACTTAGAACTTGGTACAACCTGGATACATCTAATTCCTTGCATTTTTGAACATTCTTATCCATTGCTTCCCCTTAACTATACCGCTTTCATCCCTACTATTGCCGTTGTCGCCTTTGAGGTCACTCATATTAGTGGCAAGGTCCTCCAAAGATCTTGATATGCTTTATCTTTGAAGCATAGGTACCAAGGCAGAATACTCCCTTTGTCCCCAACAACATCATCATTGATCTCATCTTCATTGTCCACTAAATCATTGTATTCCTCACTGCAGAAAATCTATAGTAGTACAAAAATGGTTTTAACCAACAATATTCATAGCAACAGTTTGATAACCCTTGCAATGATTTTAATAGACAACAATTAAAGCAATAGTTTGATAACCTTTATATTTTCCATTTATTTTAGGCAAAGGTTGTTAAAAAAATATTGCCACAGCCATTTTAAGCAACGATTACTTAGAATGCTTACTTCTTTTATATCTAAGGAAACAATTTGAACCCTTGCCTTTCGGTTAAATAAAAACAAAAGCTAAAAAATTGGAGGGAATAAGGGGGCACCAAAATACTTTATCAAAACTCTTACAAAAACTTTTTCACATAGCAAAACCCTATTTGCATTTTCTCACCAAGGTCAATTCTATTCTCTCTCTTTCTCTCTTTCACTCTCACACACTCTCTCTCTATGCAGGTGTGCGATTATCCTAAAAGTTTCTTGCAATTATCCTCATTAAACCTTAATTAGTTCGATTGTTTTCCACATTGTTTTCCAAACTAAACAAAATAATATGTAATTACTTGAGTTTTCTTTTTTAATATTAACTATAAATACCTTTATCTTTTTTCTTTTGTTTTTTAACTACAATTTTAGCTTCATGAACCTAGAGGATGGTCATCATGTAATGAGATGTCATATTGTTAAATAAGTCATATTTTACTTAGTTATTGGTTATTTCATGACCTAAAGTTATTTGCCTTTTAATTACTCACAATTGTTATGTTGAATGCATCCATAAATTGATTGTGCAGTTTATTAGTTAGTCGTTGTGTCGAACTTATGCGATGGATAGTGGTAAGTTAGCTCGATCTTAGTGAGTTATCTAGTCCTGTTCAAGTGAGGAACATCAATGGTTATTGTCACGTGTCAAAGGATACCTTAAACGCGACAGTCCGCTACATTCAATATTAAAACTTAAGTATGACAACCTTAGTCATCCCAAAAGCTTCGATATCGGGTTTCATAATCATAGATGACCAACTTTGAAACAAGTTATTTAAGAAGACATTCATAATAGTACCTAAGAATGGAAATCACAACATAAGCATCTTAAATATGGAATATAAAAGTCAAATATTAAAGGGGCATTCCCCATCAAAAGATAAAGTCCATCATAGACTATATAACAATTACATTGGAGATTTACTTAGAAGTCTAAGTCTACAACTAGCCTTTGACTTTATCAAAAAACTTCTGAGTCCAAAAAGGTAGTGCCTGAAAGAAATATCCTCTAGGTGTCAACCAAACGTAGGGGTGCTGCAATAAATATCTATAAGGGGGTAAGCTTCCTTGCTTAGTGAGAATTATTTTCACAAATATAGTACTCGAACAAATAATATCCAAACAAGTTATTTAAACAAGCATGTGAAAATGCAACAAACACATGAGTAAACAATTCATATGATTTTCCAAGAATCATATATTGAATGGATTTACCCTCCACTTAAGGTTAGGTGTTCCGAGCTGTAAGGCCATAATTTGCAAAGGAAGTTTTTTTAGTTTTTATATGAGCCGCTACTAACCGCTAAAATGCAGTTAATTCGGGTGCTTACTTACCATTTTAGTTGGGCGAACATTCGCTATAAAGTAGATTTTCGGATTCTACGGACCTCACACTATGCCTTTACCACCAAAGGTATAGTAATTAATACAATGTGACTCACTACGTATAATGCATGAATCATTTTATTTGAGAAATCATTGCATAATAGTAGATGTTTTAAAAGTGATCATAGAGTTTACAGACATATCATTCATATATTAATCATACAATAATTATTTAGCGATTCCTGCCTCGATATGCTTAGCACAATTTCAACCACATATGTAAGGCACATGCGCTTTCATTGTTTTCATCTTTTCCTAATTTTAATGCCGCTAATCTAAGCAAAAATATAGGTACAAGAATATCCATGGCAGCAGAAGCTCTTAATCAAAATAGTCCTTGGGGGTAAGGAAGCTCGGATTTCACATCACTAAATAAAAGAAATACTCAAAATAAATATTTCTTGAAGTTCTACTTAAACTTGCAAATATTTCACTAAGCTCGTCAAAATTCATATGCGACGAATTTCAATTTTAAATGGCTATAACTTGCTCATTTTAACTTGAAGTTTTGCATATTATATACCGTTTTCTATCTACTAAAAAAGATTTATCTATTTATAAGGTTATTTTTATTATAAAAGATCATTTAGGTTCCAAAAAGACAAGATACATAATTGACATGAAAATCCCAGCCCTTGAAACATGATTTTTCCAAACTTTTTATCAATCAAATATCCCATAGCAAACATAAATATATAAATATATATATATATATATATATAGTTGAAAAAATTCTCTTAATACATATGCAACTCATATTATACACATGATTCTAATGATGTTGTCTTGATCAATCATTTTTCATAAAAATTTGTCTTACTAGTTGGAAAAGTGAAGTTGACAAAATTATTTTAAGTTGTTTGGAAATAAAACTAAAGATTTTTTAGTCATTAAATATGTGATATAATTATATTTTCCTTAACTCTTAAAAGATACTTTAGTTTCAAAAATTTTAGTCTTTCCAAGTTATCTACAATTTTTATTCCCTAAGGAGATTTTACTTGGTGAGTTAATTTTAACTTGTTTTGAAAAGCTTGTTTTGGTCTTTGCATTTATTAAAATATTAGTGAGAATTTTATAACTAAGTTTTTAGGAAAATTACTCATAACATAGAATTATTAGCATTAAGGTTTTAAGGGTAGTTTTATAAAAAGTAGAGAATTTCTTGGTTACTTTGGAAAATCCTTGTATGTTAACAATATTAAAATCTATGTTGATCTTTGTCTAAAATTCTTTGAAAAGCATTTTGTTGATATAAAGTTGCTAAACTTTAATGAAACTTTTCCTAAGTGACAAAATTATATTTTTAAAATAAGTAGAGCTTATTTTCTTTTACTTAAGAAAGAATCTTTTTATTCTTATTAAGACAACAATCAACATAATCATGCATGAATATGGGATTAGAGCTAAGTAACATGACAAAAATATTTAATAAGAAAGATGGAAAAAATAGGGATAAGCAAATAATAAATATCAAGTATTGCAAGTCTTAGCTTGATTCAAGGCTTTTGAACTTAGTCCTGGGTAAGTCCATAAAGAAAAAAAAAAGGAAATAAGAAAATTTGTTTTGACTTGATAATGACAAGTTTAAGATTAGAAATAGTTGTCTTAATATTAAAGCATGGAATAAATAAATCAATTACAAAGCATAATAAATAAATAACGGTTATGTTAATGAGTTTATATGCTCTTAGAAATATATATACATAAATATAGATAATATAATATAGGAGTTAGATTATAACAATAATAATAACATGTAACAATAAAACAATAATAAAACAACATAATAATAAAATGATATTTATTCATGAACAAGAACAAAACATGTACATAGTGTTACTTCCATAACATTTTGATATTTAGGAAACATACACCATGGTCAAGTCACATGATATGGTAAGAAAGTATATGTAGGAATTTTACCTAAAGTAGGAGTATGGAAGGGAGTAAAAGAAAGATTGTGGTAGTATGTAGGTAGAAGAAATGTGGGAAAGATGGAAAGGTGAAAAGTGATTTTTGGAGAGAGGATTTGAGTAGTGATTTTAGGAGAGTTTTGTTAATATAAATGAGTGTATGAAAGAAATGGAAGCAGATGGAGTATTTATAGAGTTTTGAGAAGGGAAAATTATGTGATTAAAATAAAATGAAAAAGAAAAACAAATAGATGTATGAGAGAGAGGGGAGGCGCTGGTTTGAGACAAAAGAGAGGGAGAGAGATATTTGTTTTGTATTTTTGTTAATTAAAATAATAATTTGTAAGATATGATGTGAATGAAGATGTATGGGAGAAGTAAAAAGTAAGAAATATGTATGGTAGAGTGTGAGAATAGGTGTAGAAAAGTAGAAATAGGTAAATAGTAATGAAGAGTATATAATAATACTGTGAATAGTAGATAAGACAAATTAATATCGGTAGTAAAAAATACACATAATTAAGTTATACCTGATATTTTTAGATATCGAAAAATTATAAAACTAATATTTTTAAAATCCTTGTATTTTTATAAATTTAACGGTGTTATCAAAATATTTTTACCATCCAATGTATTAGGGCATGGCTTTTGAAAATGATCCCGTTTGGATCTGAAACAAACAAATTTTAATGAATTTGATATTTTTAAGCTTCCTTATGTTATTACGAACTATAATCCACAATTATCTCAATTTGTTGTTTAGGGGCTAAGAGCACGGGATTGCAAGATCTAAATCTACTAAGGTTTGTTATAAATTTATTGACTTTAGGGTTTTTGGTTGACTTCTGGTTTAGGGTTTGGCATAAATCTTAGCATAAAATCTAGAGGCTTACAGTTATTAAGGTTCGAGTCTCGCAATTCCTATAGGTTGTTAGGTTTGTGACCTTAGTGATGTAGGTATAGTCTGGTAGGTGAAAAAAATGAGTCGACTCATAAAGTTCAAAGAGGAAGCTAAAGGTAGCTACTGATGGAGTGAAGGTCGACATTTAGTTGTTTGAGCTTCGGTTTTGTTCATGATAAGGGAGAGAGCTCCGATGATGGTTGAGATTAGGGGTGTGCGCGATAAGGATCGGTTCGATTTACTCCTCAAACCGAACTATACCATATTTTACTGTTCGTTTTTTTTTTAATTCGAACCTAATCATATGGTTCGGTTCGTAAATTTTTCAAACTAAAAAAAAAACGGTCGGTTTGCAGCTCAAACTATTTTTATTCATAAAATAAAAATATATTCTATCGAGAAACTTTCATTGCATATTTCTTATCACCAATGCAAATATAAATAACAATATTTGAAATTAATCATTTACCAAATAAACATTTAAAACTTATGGGAAGGAAATGATTTCATCCATTATAAAATTATAATTGTGACTAATTTCAATTTTTTAAATTATCTTGAACTATAATGGTATACTAGACTTTATCCCAATATTAAATACAAAATTTAATTTGTTGTATTCTCCTAACTAACTTATTATCAATTATATAAATCAATAAGTAATTTGATAATGGAAGTAGATCAATTAGTGTGACAAAGGGAAAAAAATTCAAGAGTTAGAATATTATAAGATAAAATCTAAAATTTATCTTATTTGTGGACAACATAACAATTAAAACATAATATAACAAATCTAATTTTATTCTCATGAATGATACATATCTAAGTCACAAATTTTAAAAACAAGTAATGTTTTTTAATGAAACAATTAAGAGTAAAAATAATATGTTTAATTTTTTAAAAATATATATAAAACCTGAGCCAAACCATTTCAAAACAATAACCCAAAATTCGGTTCGGTCTGGTCTGGTTTGGTTTACGATTCGGTCGGTTCTTGAACAGCCCTAGTTGAGATAGAAAGAGAAGTTGCGAGAGAAGGGGATTGAACAGAGTCTACTAAGGAAGATGAATGTCCTAGAGAGAGAAAGTGTCTATCTTCGAGTGGATTAAGGTTTACATGTTATAGATAAGCATGAATTAAATTGGTGTAAAGTTGGATTTTTTTGTGGTTTTATCCATAAATCTCTCGAGTAGGTCCAAACTATTCTCCTGTTAAAAGAAGATACTCAATAATATAAATAGACTGTATGAGCTGTTAAGATAGTCTCTACAAGGGCATCTTATCAACATTTGCCTTTCAATGGTTTGCAACAGCTTGTAAAAATTCCATAACCCATTTCTGTGTTATGCAATTGTCAAATCATGTATCATGTACCAATTTAGTGCAGACATCCTAAATTTTCATTTAATTAATGACCATACCCTACTATATCTAATATTTTCATATAATTATCTAAACAACTAATATCCAAAAAATAGCTTCTAAATCAACATGTTATTAAACTGATAACTCCTAAATATATATATATATATTTAACTACTGACAAGACATATATACAAATAAATTAAATATACATTAAATAATAATTATCTAAGTACTAGCTTTCAAATAAATGTATTTAAATTATTATAAATATTTCACTATCCTTCAAATGATAGCAATACTTTAAATACAAGCTTTAAATAAAAACGATTTGTAAATATTTGTAAAAGAGATACAAAATAAAAATAAATTTATTTATGTGAAATTAACTAAAGTATTATATATATATATACATATTTATAACCAACGAAAATGGCGGTATAGAATGCAGAGAGGAAGTTACCTTGAGAGACTTGTACGGGGAGAGAGAGAGAGAGTTATGGGGGAAAGATAGCCGATGGAGCTATTTATGGAAAAAAATCATAGGCGCATCTCGCTATTGACTGGGATACTAAGGCAAACCTTGAATACACCTTTAGTAATAAGAGAAACTTGTAATCAATTAGTAACATCAAATTATAGGTTGCTTCATTTAGGATTAATAGTGTAGGAATTAAAGGATTAGATAGAAAAAAGTCAGAAACAAAAGTACAAATAACAATTGTAGATAAAAGATGGAGAGATCCTAGAAAGAATACTATAGGAATAAAAGTAGATATGAATGAAAATAAAGGATTATTTTATGTTGCTCTAGATTTTTTAATGATCTAAAAGATTTGTTCTTAGTATATAGAAATAGGAATACAAATTAAAGGTTGTGATATTATAGGATGAAATAATTTAGTACTATCCATAATATTTATAGGCAATTAGGAAATAATATTAGCTAAAGTTTAAGATAAATGTACAAGAAATTATAGATAGTATGAAGAATAAAGGAATAAGATTAATTAAACCAGTAGAATATAGTTTAGAAATATTAGTAGGAGAAAGCTGGAAAACCCATAAATATGCACCAAAGATAGTGAATAGATCTGTAGATATAGCAGTGGAAATTTTAAAGAAAAAAGGAATCATTAGCAGTATAGATGCTGAATTATTAGTAGTCACTTATGGTTTAGATAGTTTCAAATTATTTATTTTAAATAAAAATGAGATATTAGTAAGAATAGATCGTGAAACCATAAAAAAAATTTCATAATAGTACGAATAGTAAAAAAAGCAATACTAAAAGATGGTGTAGATTTTGAGATAGGATAATTAATAGTGGATATAAAGTAGTTTATGAACATATAAAAGGTAATGATAATAGCATAGCAGATATATTAAGTAGACCGACAATTTGATTCATGTTTTGTAGGTAAAAATGGGCAAAGTAAAGATAAGGCTTATTGGTAGTAACTTATGGCTTGGATAGTTTCAAATTATTTATTTCAAATAAAAATGAAATATTAGTAAAAACAAATTGTGAAACCATAGTAGAATTTCATAATAGTATAAATAGTGAAAAGAGCAGTACTAGAAGATGCCGTAGATTTTTAAACAGAATAATTAATAGTGGATATAAACTAGTTTATGAACATATGAAAGGTAATGATAATAGCATTGTAGATATATTAAGTAGACTAGCAGTTTGATTCATGTTTTGTTGGTAAAAATGGTTAAAGTAAAGATCGGGCATGTAGAACTAAAAATTTATCCTTAAGGCTCTAATATTAGATTCAAAAAGCCTAGTGGAGTAGAGGTCAATGAAGTAGAAAGAATTATTCTAGATAACTTATGGTCAGCAAATGTGACACAACATAAACTTAGAAACATAACTGCATTTAGCATTTTACTTAGCACAAAACAAAAACCTAGTGTTGACAGTGGAATATGGTCATTTGTCCATTCGGTCCCTTGGGCCTCAAGGCCTAAGAATACTAACAAACCCAAAAAGAGCTACTGCCTACAAGGAAGAAGTAGGAAGACCTAAGGCCCCATAAAAGGGAATGACACGAGATCTCTTAGGAACCCCTACTGCGAAAAGGGTTAGTCAAGCTTATCCACAGTTACTAGGCGAGCTTGGCCCTATAACCTCATGACCCCCAAGCTAAATAAGTACTCCACTCATACCCCATGACTGGGGGGGACATCATCAATCCGGCCACACTTCACAAAGTCCCAACTCCTTAGCTTGGGCATCCCCATCACCTCGAGTTCCAAGTTGATTGCCAAGGAGAAGTCTATCCTGGATGACCCTAAATACTATAAATACCTCCTTTCCCTTTGTGGAAAAAGGAGAAAGAGGAAGAAAAAGTTTTTTTATCTTGTCATAGATATATCATCCTTCCTTATAGACTAACTTAAGCATCGGAGTGACCACACAAGGTAACCCTCTGATGCCCTCTCTAACTGTATTTCTGTGTTTGCAAGAGCCATCTCTACTGAAAAAAATTAACTCATGTAACATGTGGCGATGTCTGTGGGAAACATCTCTTTCCCATCTAAAACCCAGCTTTCTGTTATTTCCCTATTGTTTTATCCACTAAAAACCCCTCTAAAACCCATAACACGTTGCCCCAATAAACGATCTCATTTTTGCAATGCCTAGACCACAATGGAGCAAGAAGTTGATTCCTCCCCCACATAGCCCATGCCTGACCCAACGAATGGTGAACCCCTTAAGATGCCACTTCTTGAGCCGATTGCCACCATGAACGTCGGTCTTCTAGACCCAAGATGTGTCCTAGAATTGAAAGCTTATGTAGGCAACTTGTGCACAAAAATGTGGAAAATGAGTGCTCCAATGCTCTCCTACAAGCTAGAATCACGAAGTTAGAAGGGTTGAAAAATGTATGTTTAGAGGAGCAAGTATCCAGTGCACATTAAAGCACTTTTCCAACCCGACTGTCCACGCTCAAAGAGGAGTTGGTTGAAAGGGACCACATGTAAACTCCCTAATTTTTGCATAACCTAATTTTGATAATTGATAATAATAGGATATAAAGTCTTGAAGAAGCTTTGAGAAAAGTCACCAAAAACTACTCTTGATTTTTCACGATTTAAAGATATTTAGATATAAATAATTAAATTATAGTTTAAGAAATCATAATCGTTATCAACAAATTTCCCCTAACCTTTTTGCGATCAATGAGTGATGATAAATCAAATAATTAATTATTAAGGCTCTAGTAAACTTAAAAGAATTATCAATCAATTTCGAAAAATAATTAGAAAAACAATAAATATACCTCGAAAATTCTCAAATAAGATATATCGTAAATTAATCACTAAGCAAAACTTTAACTTCAACAAATAAAGTAAATATATCTTTAGATTCATCAAACACATAGAATCAATCAATGTCTAACAAGTAAATTTCCAAAACAATTGCAAATAAATATTTTCTTATGAACTTATAATTAAAAATGATCATAACCCCTTAAAGACATTAATAACACTACTTCCTATAGTAAGTAAAAATTTTAAGAAGTCACTCAAATCATGCAAATAATTTATTACATATGGAAATATTCAAAATATAACACAAGTAATTATAATAAAATACAAAATCTCTAAAATTAATACTCATGAAATATTCTCCTTTACCAATTTAATAAAGTGCTTATTTCAGGCATATGATACAAACTATTACTACAATTTACAATAGTAGTAGTAATATTAATAGCATCAAAAGTGTACTATGATTAACAAGATACGTTGTAGTAAAAATAACAACAACAACAAAAAAAAAAAAAATTATTTTGTCATATAATAAGTAACACTATACTTGATCCACATATTAAAATTTTTTTGATAAGTTAATAATATTATTACTAATATTACATTAATCATAATAACTTATCAACTTGTAACAATGCTATAAGATTCTTATCCAACATTACAATTGTGATAAGTACCTTTATAATTTAATAATTATAGCAATAGTTTATACATAACCATAATATCAATACAACCTATAACATAACAAGACCCTGAGGCTAATTAAGAAAACTTACAATTATTGGCACAAACTACGTATTTAATAAAATATCTGCTACGACAAATACCGTATCAAGATAATTACAATAAAGAAGTAAAAATGCAAATGAAGGAAATAGGATGCTTTTAATCAAATAATATAGACCGAAATCATATCAGAAGATTAATTAGAATTTAAATAAAATACATTGTAAACAAAAAAATTAGCATTAGAGCCAAAATCCAAAAATTGTATTAGATCATACCAAAATCTCAAAAATCTTAAATGGAATCAAATGAATTTTATAACCCTATAATCATATATTAAATTAAACTTGGATAGCTAAAAATTTCGAAACCCGAGAAACCATAAACGAGATTAGATAAAGATTCAACAACCCTAAGTTATCGGATAAATTAAATAAAACCCGAAACCCTAAAAGTAAATCGTCTAGCAAAACATATCATCAACAAAACGATCCAATAACTCAATTGATCTAAAAATCTCACACTAAATAATTCGCCCATTTGATATCTAACACGCTAATCGATGCAGTACATCATAATAATATCTATTGGTAAAATAATAATAAATAATTCCTATAATTGAAAAATTCCAAAATTTTACAGTAATCTTATAAGTAGAACCTTAGACTTGAAAACGGAACTGGAATCCTAAAATCAAACCGAGTCAACCATAAATCTTAGAAAATCCAAACTCAATCGGACAACTTCTAAAAGCCATGAAATAATAAATTGATTGGAAAAATATTATGAACTCAAATTGTGAATCATATATATAGTATGAACTTTAAAAAGATCAAATCGTCCAAAAATTCGATCGTTTCGAATCTTTATAGGATCAGTTTCCATATCCAATCGTGACACGCAAAACTAGATAAAATTTCCAACAATCAAATTATACTAAAAAAATATTTAGATATTCATAAAATATTAGATAAAATTTTTTTAGGTCATACAAACGTCGGACATAGCTATATACGTATTGTTACCGGTAACTTATATGATAATTTATTGTTACTATTAATTACTATTTTCTTTTATTTATAGCTATATTACTTGCTCCCATTTTATTCCCATAATTTATGCCTATTTCGTACATACTAGTACCTATTTACTACTTTTATAAGTTTTCTCATTACAAGTCACCTTTGTAACTTTTTATTTGATTTTTTTCTTTTGCTTTTCTTCCCTCCCTTCTTCTACACGCCTGTTGCTATCCTTTTCTTGCAACAACTTTCATTTTATTTTATTTATTTATTTTACATACAAAAATTTACCAATTCTCCTCTATAAATACTTATACCTATTCACACTTCTCACGCTTTACATCTACTTACAAATTTCTATCTTTTCTCTCTTTTTTTTTCCTCCTTGGTTGCACCAACTTTGTTACCCCCTTCCTCTTCCTCTTCTTTTTAATTTATTTTCCACACAAAAATCACCACTTTTATATCTATAAGTACCTGCTACCTTTACATATTCTTATACATTACAACTTTAATCAAATTTCTCTCATTTCCCCTCTCTTTTTCCTTTTCTTTGTGTAAACCCCCGAAGTTTTGTGATCGAATTAAATGCTTAAACCCTAAATTAGAAGTCAACCAGATTACCAAAGTCAACAAAACCCTAGTTTACCGTAACTATTTAAGTCCGGCATTACCGTTTTCTTTAGCCCTAGAAAACGAAGTTGGAATAATTAGCTAAAATAGTTCGTAATAGCTATAGGTTATATAGAAATATCAGTTTTGCAAAATTCGAGTGTCCTTTGAACCCGATCGGACACAGTTCTCGAAAAACATGTCACTAGGCTCGGAATAGTAAAAATATTCCGAATATACTGTTAGACTCGTAAAAATATAAGATTTCTAAAAATATCAATTTCGTAATTTTTTGGTAACTAAAAATATCAAATATCGCATTTATACGCATATTTTCTTATTACCGGTATTTAATTGTCATGTCTACTTTACATTACACTATTTTCTACTATTCTACACTATTCATCTATCTCTACTTTTTCTTACAACCTACTCTTACAACCCATACACCTATTTCTTACACATTTTCATTTCCAATACAATTTCACATCTTTCATTTCTTACTTTTAATTATCAAAAATAAAAAAAATAAATTTTTCTTCCCCATTTCCCCATGTATAGCGCCGACCCCTTCTCTTTATCTTCCAATTTGTTTTATTTTTATTTTATTTAATTAACACAAATTATCTCCCACATTTTCCTATAAATACCCCTTTATACTTCCACTTCTTTCACACTTCTTCTACACTAAAGTTACTATACTCAAATCTCTTTCAAAATTTCTCCAAGAAAGTTTCTTATAAGAAGTTCTCTCTAGTCTTTCTTCTAGGTAATATGCCTTCAAGATTTTCACATGTTCATCTACTTAGTATGAACTTAATGTGTGTTTTCTAAAACCATGGAAGTTAAGAAAGCAACAATAGGTTCATACTTTGTTTTTGTTCATAATCTCAACTCCTTTATGTTTCCTTTATGTTCATAACTATCTAAATATCTATATAGCTATATATATTATTTAGAGCATATAAGCTCATTGTCTTGCAATTTATTTATTTTCCTTGCAATTTACTTACTTCATTGCAATTTATTTAATTTCAAGTTGTTTTTAAAACTAGTATTTCTAGTCTTAGACTTGTCCTCATCAAGTCAAAACATTTTCTTTTTCTTTTGGGACTAGTCATTTCTTAGTCTCGGGATACCTTCAACAAGCTAAGGTTCCAATACTTGATTTATTTTCTTAATTAGCTTATTCTTTCAAGTATTATGTTTTTTTATGTCTTCATAACTTTATGATTCATATTCATGCATGAACATAATGGTTTTGTCTCAACAAAATAAATGAAGGAAATGAGAAGTCATCATAAACAAACTTAGAAGAGTTCATAAGAGATTTTATAAACATACAAAGGACTTTTTGAAGTAAACAAGAATTTTACAACAACTTCATCTTTTTCTTCAAAGGATAGAAATTATTTTCATTAAGACACAATGATCTCAAGAAACCAAGAAAGCGTTCTTCTAAATATAAGAGTATTAATACTTTCAAAATGTGTTGAAAGCTAAGTATAGGAGATAAAAACCATTCTTTAGGAATTTGAAGAAATTATGAAAGTAAAAATTAGGCAAACAAGAAAGAAATTCATTATAAACAAATTAAGATGGTTTCAAAGCAAAATAAATATTCCAAAGGTTCTTAAGTTTCAAAATCTTTAAAGACTTTACTTTTTCATAAATTGAGACAACTTCATTTACTTCATACATTCATTATGAGTCAATAAATACATGATTATACTTTCCAAAGGTTTTACAAGCTAATATATTACCTATCTTTTCAAGTGAGCTTTATTTAAAAGAAGGAACTGAAGTTTTTACAAATTCGTGGAGAATCTGGTCGCTGCTTTTTGGGGACCCAAATGACTTAGTTTTATGAAAATAAATTTAGAAATGTGTAGATCTTTTCAAGTAGGTAGAAAACGATATATTATTTTCGAAATTCCGAGTCAAAATGAGCAAGTTATGGCCATTTTAAGTTGGAATTTCATCTTATACAATTTTACCGCGATTTTAAGAAAAGTTTAGAATCTTCAAGAATAGAAGTTTCATGAAAGACTCATTTTGGGTATTTCATCTTGTTTAGGTAATGAAGGACCCGAGATCGTCTTTCTGGAGGACTATTTCGATTAGATCTACCGATATGGAGTGAGTTAATTCTTTTCCTAAGTTACATTTCCTTGTTTGTGCTTGTAAATAGTGGCAGTAGAAATTTAGGAAAAGAGAAATGAACAATTGTTATGAAAAAAATTTTTTGAATGAAAGTCAAGAATATCGAAGGACGATATGTTTAAATATAAGTGTGATTCTTGTATTGATATGATGAAATTATAGTTAATCACCCTTAATATGAATTCAACTTTATTTGATTAAATGTATAATTGAAATTTATTCATGCATATCATACTTGTGAGTCACATTTATTTCACTACTATTCTTCGTGTGGGAAACGAGGAAGTGGTAATGGTGGCTGGTAGGAGCCGGAAAGTCTACATGAGCCAGTAGGAGCCAGGAAGTCTACAGGGCGAGCAGGAGTCGGAAAATCTGCAATTATTGATGGTCGTATGGGCCTGTAACCTCCCAACCCTTGTCATAGAGGGCGTTAAATCCATGTTGCACTTGATTTCCGGTTAATCTTATGTATTTTGTTTAATCATGTGTTTGATGCATTTTCATATGCTTGAATTAAATAACTTGGTTGTTATATGGAAATGTTATATAGTTAGGAATTATCTCACTAAACTAGATTTGTTTATACCCTTATAGTTTTCTATTACAGTATGATTATCTATGGTTGGCCCCAAGGAGCCCCGTGTGCACGGTACGAGTTTAAGCTACTAGGAGTTTTTGGAAGAAGTTTATGTATTTTTAGTTTTGAACATAGACTTCTAGGAAAAATCTCTATAGTAGGCTTATGTTATAGTTGTTATTTTGGAAGACTATTAATGCGGGGGAATGCCCCTAAGATGATGTAAGGATATTATTTATGGAAATCTTATATTTATTTATATAAGTTCTTGCTTGCTTTTATTATCTACTTAAATGTAATACCCCTGTGAGTCTCCTACTATCTTGGAAGCACGTCTTGCATGTGATATCGAAGCTCCTGCATGACTAAGATTGTCATCCATTAGCTTTAATATTATATGCGGTGGACTGCCACGTTTAGGGTACCCTCGGGGCGTGACACTTTGTGGCATGAATTTTCTCTCCCACTACTATTATTTTTATTTTTTCAACTCAGACACATTCATTTGATCCATCTTTTTGGGATAAACACCTCCCTATACATCCTTAGTTGATATTATGTGTTCAAGCATTATCCATGGAATGAAATCTCCCCATGATGCATTAAGTTAGGGATGATAATGCTAAAATAAAATAAATAACTTGTTATGATGATCATGTTAATTTTGAGTTCATGTTGCTATATTATTATCATTTAATCTAACTATCTATGTGTATAAATATAATTATGTACATATTTATATCTATTTGAGCATATAAAATCACTAATCTAACCTTTATGTTCATGCACTTATTTTATTTCTTACAATTTATTTATTTACTTGCTTTTTGAGACTCATCTATAATTTAAGTCTCAGACTTGTCCTTAATCAAGTCAAAACAAAAAGGGGACTTGTTTTTAATCTAAGTCCCGGAAATACCTTGTCCAAAATTTCTAAGGCTTGCATTTTATTTGTTTTACTCTTAATTATCTTGCTAAATGAGGGGACTTATCCATTTGTAAGTCTTGAGGGGCCTTGACATGAATCTAAGACTCTCATATTTTTCTTATTATTTTCTTGCTTTTCTTTATGAGGCTTGTCTATTTATAAGTGTCGGGAAGACTTAAGACTTCCACAATTTTCTTTTTTTTTTTTTTTTCATTTCCTTAAACTTTTTTATGCTTTTCTTTTGTTTTTATGAAACTTGTCCAAATCTAAGTTCCAGGAAGTCTTGATGCTAAGCTAAGACTTCCATGTTTTGTTCTTCTATGCTCATTTAATTTTCTATCTCTTTTATTTTCTACATGGATTTATTTTTCATCTCATAACATAACTATAAGTTCATATTCATGTATGATCATAGAATACTATTGTTGTTTTAATAAAAATTTCAAAACAAAGTGAGTTTTTTCTTTCATACAAAAAATAGGACTAAAGTCTCAAGAGAAATGATTTTCAACACTTAGAAGTAATTTTCACAAAGACTTAGGATAATAGTTCAACTATATTCTTTTCAAAATATTAAAATAAATTTATCATAAATTTGTAATGTTGATAATTCTTTATTATGAAACATTTTCTTAAAAACTTATGGCTTGTGCTAGTACTTTGATAAACACTAAGAATAAAATAATTTTTCCAAGTCAAGCTTGAAATAAACTCATTAGTTAAAAATCCACTTAGGAGCAAAATTAGTATATAACATAATGAATTAAGTTTAAAAAAATAATAATAATTTCATATTTATGGAATTAAGGAAAATATAGAAATAATAGTTATGATAAGTAGATACTCACTTGTCACAATAAAAATTTTGGTTATCTTCCAACAACTACAAAATAGATTTTTATAAATTTCACTTTTCAAACTTCTAAAATAAACTGTTTTATGAAAAATTATTGTTGGGACAATATCATTAGAATCATGCATATAAGATGAGTTTATATCTATATTAAAGGATTTTTCAACTATATAAGTATCTTAGTGCTTGTTATAAAATAATTAAGCGATGTAAAACTTGGAAAAATGCAAAACTAAGGGTTAGAATTTTCGCATTAATTATGTACCGACCCATTTTGAAATCCAAAGAGTTTAAATGTTAAAAATAACCTTAGAAATAGATATATCTTTTCGAGTATGTAGAAAATGACATTCAATAAGCGAAATTCCAAGTTAAAATGAATAAGTTATGGCCATTTTATGTTGGAATTTCACATAATCCAAATTTTAACAAGAATAACAAAATATAATTAGAAAATATAGGTAGAATCAATATGAAATATTTATTCTGGATATATCTTTTGTTTGGGTAATGAGGAATTTGGCATACCATTTCCCAAGGACCACTCCAACTAAGGATTACACTAAGGATGAGTGAGGTTATTTTCTTAATTATCATACTTATGTTTTTGCTTGTAGTATAGAAGCACTAGAAATAGGAAAAGATAAAAATGGAAAGTGTGTGTGCCTTATAATATTGGTTGAAAATCATGTTAAGCACATCGAGGCTTGAATTGTCAATAATCAGATTGTTGTTTTAGTATACTATTGAAGTGTGCCAATTCTATGATCGCCTATAAGATATTTAATATCATGCTAAAAGAATCTAATTAAATTAATCCATGCATATTACGAAGTAAATCACATTGCATTCATATTATACCCTTGGTGAGATAAGAATATAGTAGTAAGGTACGCAGGGACTCGAAAATCTGCATTAATATTAACGATTAGTGGTAGCCCGTATGAACTACATTTTAACAGCGAGTAGTAACTTGAATGAATTACAATTTTTTTTTTATTGTGAACTACGGTTGTATGAGGTCCAGAACACCTAACCCCAAATAGAGGACGTAAATCCATTCAACATATGATTTCTGGTTAATCATATGTATTACTTGCTCATGTGTTTGATGCATCTCATATACTTGTCCAATAACTTGATTGACTTACTTGCATAAGTATATTAATACGGGAATATTCTCACTAAGCTAGTTGTGCTTACCCCCCAATAGTTTGCTTTTGCAAGAAATTTATAAAGTCGGGATTGGGATAGAAACAGAATGTAGAGCATATCAAAGATCAAGTCAACGATTAGAATGTTAATGAATCAAACATAGTTAAGAGAAATGACTTAAAGCTTGATTTATTTCTTTTGTAATCTCCTTCAGTTATGGATGATAGATAACCTAAGTTGCTCTATTTTGTTTCATTTTTAGTAGGGTATTCGATTCTCTATGGTCCTTGTGATTTGTGGAAATATAGGTATCCTAAACTATTTTTCTAAATATCTATATATGTATAACATATTGAGAGAGTAAGTAATCAAAGAATTGCAATCTCTGACTTGCAGCGTGGTCTTCATGTTATGGGTACACACGTAATGTGATGACTTTAAATTAAACCTATTTGGCCCCTATTTAGGGTCATGACACCATAGGCATATCGCGGTGTCACCATAGGCTAGCGCCTCCACCAGGGAGCAGTCTTACAGTTCAAGACTACTCTCGAGTGAATACTGGAGTCCTAATGCTCCCAAAATCCAGTGAAAACCGCTTACAACATCTTGCAAGGACACACAGTGTCCCAGTACTTAGCTCGAGTTACCTAGAAATGTAGAGAAGATGAGTGACAAGCAAGGGTAGGGTTTACAGAGATGATGTACCTACTCTTATCGCCAAGTATACCATGCTTGGTTCCATCAAGGAACGAGCTCTCGAAGAAATCAAAGACATGATAAGATGGTTATCGACCATCAAAGAAGGTTTTAGGAATGAACTTGCTGCCAAAACACTCTCGGGCAAGATGCCCTTCGTAGTCAAGGTTCAGTCCAAGGTACTCACGACTAGAGCTCGACTACCCACTCTAGAATCCTATGATCAGACAACCGACTTGGAAAACCATATTGCCTAGTTCTAGTGTACCATGGTGATACATAATTTCTCAGATGCAATATGGTGCAAGACTTTTCCTACTACCTTTTGAGTAGCAGTTAGGGTCTAATTTAACAAACTCGAGCCGAATATGATAGGTTTGTTCACTTAGCTCAGCAACCTTTTTGTAGCACACTTCATGGTAAGCAAACCGCCGAAGAAAAATGCCTTGTACCTTTAAATGGTACGGCAACTGTAGGGTGAGCCTCGAAGAGACAACTTGGTGAGGTTTAACAAAGCATGTTTGGACATCGCAATCCTCAACCAAAGAGTAGCCTTGGAGGCTATCAAACAAGGGATCCTCGTAGAAAACCCATTCTTTATCTCTCTTTCGAAATGCTAGCTCACCACTCTAAAGCAAGTAAGAGTAAAGACATAAAAAGACATTTGATAAGAAGAAATTATAAATGTCAGGAAAGAAGCCAATGCTTGAACCAGGCCTCCTAAGTTGAAGGCAATCTACCTCGAGACAAGGGACGATAAAAAGATTGTCGCAACTTTAACCGAGCTGATGCACATCAAAGTCTTAGAGATAGTGAAAAACGAAAACTTTTCCCAATGTACAATAAATTCACCACTTTAAGACTACTAGTGCACGACATGTTCCTCGAGATAAGGAACTAGGGCCTCTTACTGCTACCACCTTTAATGAGACCCAGCTTGAGACAAAATGATTCAAAGGAATATTGTAAGTATCGCCACGATCTTGGGCATGATATAAGAAATTGTTGGTAGCTTAAGAGCATCATAAAAGACGTCATATGGCGTGGCTGGCTCAAGCAATACATCGATCATGACCTTAAACTTGACCCACCCTCCCAGAAATGCAGGGTCGACAAATGGAAAAGTGCGGCAACTGCTGGTGATAACCCAATCAACCTAACCTCACCAACAATGCCATAGTGAAATCAATAATATCATTGGTGGATCCCTAACCCCAACAAGAGTAGGGCTGTTACTCGACTCGAGCTCGTCCTAACGGATAATAAACCTAGAGCCAAAAAATGCTAAGGTCGATACTGCCATCTCCTTTTCCGACGAAGATTACGAAGGGGTCCAAACCCCTCACCAGGATGCCTAGTGATCTCTACCTACATTTTGGGTTAGAAAGTCAAAAGGGTGTGGATTGATATAGGAAGCAAAACTGACATCCTCTTCAATCAAGTGTATGAGCAAATGAAACATGAGTTGAAACCAAAGTTGAGGCCTTAAGATCATGAGCTATATGTTTTGATAAATAGCCCATCCGACCTTAAGGAATCATCATTTTACCACTCGAGCTTGGCGAAGAGTCATGTAACACCATGCATCATATAGATTTCCTTGTGGTTGACTATTGGTCCCCTATAAGGCCATATTAGGAAGGGCTATGCACTCGATATTCAACATGATCATTTCCTAGCCCCACCTCAAAGGTAAGTTCCCTACCTCTACTAGTGTAGGAATATGCCGAGGAGACCAGGAACAATCCCAAAAATTGTACCATAGGGCCCTAAAGGAAGACCAAAAATGTGTTATAAACATCAAACTAGAAGAAAAATCTAATCGATGAGGTGGATTGGCTAAGATCGCTGAAGAGGTCACCTTAGGTGATAATTTTAAGCACACCATAAAGGTGGGAAAATCAATTCCTCCTGATATAAGGGAGAGCTTGATCACGTTCTTGTGGGCGAATAAAGATGTCTTCACATGGTTGCCCTTTGACATGACAGGCATAAGCCCAAGGATGATGACACATCAGCTGAACATCAACACGACCCAAAAGCCAGTTCACTAGAAAATTAAACACTTCGCACCCAAAAGACAAGTAGCCATTCAAGAAGTCTAAAAATTGCTACAAGTGGGATTCATTAGAGAAGAAAAATACCTGACTTGGCTAGCCAACGTAGTTTTGGTTAAGAAACCCAATGGGAAATGGCAAATGCATGTGGATTACACCGACTTAAACAAAGCATGTCTAAAAGACTACTTCCCACTACCATGAATTGACTAGTTTGTTGACAACACCTCAGGTCACGAGCTACTGAGTTTCATGGATGCCTTCTCGGGTTATAACTAAATCAAAATGAAGAAATTGATAGGTCCACACCTCCTTCGTCACATCTTTTAGTAATAATGCTACAAAATGATGCCATTCAAACTAAAAAATGCCTGCGCTACCATCTAATGAATGGTCATAGAGGTGTTCAAACCTCCGATAGGTAGAAAATGGAAGTTTATGTTGATGACATGATCGTGAAAAGTAAATGTGCAGAGACTCACTGAAAGACCTTTGATTAACTCTACTTCTATAATTTAAGGCTTAATCCACAGAAGAGCACATTTGGCACATCGTTAGGAAAATTATTAGGTTACGTAGTGTCCTAAAGAGGGATTGAAGCCAATCTCAACAAGATCAAAGTGATCTTGATAATGATGATGCTTACATCGATAAAAGAAGTGCAGTAACTCATTGGTAGAATAATTACATTGGGCAGATTCCTCCCCAGAAGCACCGAACAGGTGCTTAGAATTCTTCAAAATCCTTAAAAAACCCAATCAGTTCAAGTGGGTGGAAAAGTCACAATAGGATTTTGATGAGCTCAAACAATTCCTAATAGAACCATTGTTGTTAATGACTGCTCCAAGGCAAGGTCTTATACCTCTACCTAATAGTGAGCGATCGATCTCTTTCATCTATGTTAACATGAGCTGAAGGAAAACAACACCGACCAGTATATTACATAAGCTATATCCTCCAAAAGCTGGAGCAAAGATATACAAAACTGGAAAATTTTACCTTAATGGTTGTAATATCAACACGTCACTTGCATTTATATTTTCAGGTGCACCAGGTCATCATACTCATTGATGTACCAATAAGGGCAATTCTCTAAAAGGCAAACATTTCCGGAAGAATGAAGAAATATGCGATTGAGCCTAGCACCTATGGGGTGTAATATCAACATCGGGATGTTATAAAAGCACAAGTTCTAGTAGAATTTGTAGTTGAATATGCTAGGATACCCAAGCCTGATGATAAACAAAAGTTTGTTTGGACTCTCATTGTAAATGGATCCTCCACACTAGGGGGGGTGTAGATGGCCTAGTACTAAAGGAACTCAATGGAGTTAAAGTCAGTTATGCTTTGTAATTTAGTTTTCCCGCAAGCAACAATGAAACAAAATAGGAAGCCTTGTTAGCTGAGCTTAAGCTCACTATGTATGTTGGAGCAAAAACAAGCAACCTCAGGATCCTTTCTGATTCCCAACTTATGATACAACAGGTCAAAAGTATGTATGAAGCAAAGAATGAAGAAATGGCTGGACACTTAGAAGTGGTCCAATCACTTACCAAACAATTACTGTCTTAGGATATCATTAAGATGCCCAGTCGACTATTCAGAAGCCGATAGGCTCTCCAAACTCATCTCCATGATAGTTCTCGAACTAGGAAAGGTCGAGTAAAAAATCTTCATCAAGTTCCCCCTTGAAAAATCCACCATTACAAGGGTTCACTAGGTACTAGACTTACAATAGGCAACTCCACCATTGAGCTGGATGATACCTATAGAAGAATACCTCAGAGATGGCACCCTATCTTCGAATAGAATGGAAGCGAAAAAGTTTATGTATAAAGCAACCAACTATACCATGATCAATGGGGCTCTATACAAGAGGGCCTTCAGTTTCCTCCTCCTTCGTTGTTTGCACCCAGAGGAAGAACATAAGATCACCATGTCAAAGAGTTCAGCAACTACATCAAAGCTTAATCATTGCACACCTGAGTCATGCTAGTTGGCTACTTCTAGCCAACAATGAAGGTTGATGCAAAAGAATTCATATGGCAATGTGAACGTTGCCAAAAGATTGCCCCCATCGACCATACGCCAAGTGCAAATCTACTCTACTTCACTAGCCCATGGCCATTTTCCATGTGGGGATTAGGCATATTGGAACCATTTCCTCATTCGATGGGTCA
This sequence comes from Combretum micranthum, assembly GCA_024138025.1. Taxonomy (NCBI): domain Eukaryota; kingdom Viridiplantae; phylum Streptophyta; class Magnoliopsida; order Myrtales; family Combretaceae; genus Combretum; species Combretum micranthum. Next base: position 357,170 of record JAMXBD010001168.1, read on the forward strand.
AAGAAAGTTTATAATAGTTTGGTGTGATTATTTCACAAAATCGGTAGAAGTCGAGGTGGTAGCAAAGGTTATGGATAAGAATAGCCAACACTTTATTTACACAAATGTCATAGTCAAATTCGGGGTACCATACTCCATAGTAATGGACAATGGAATGTAATTCAGCACCAAGAGAATCAAAGACTTCTACATCGAATACCACATCACTGCACACTGCACCTTGATCACATACCTTCAATCTAATGGTCAAATTGAAGCAATTAACAAAACTAGCATGTAGAGTTTAAAGGCCAAGGTGGACCATTAGAGCGGCAAGTGGGTAGATGAACTGTTAAGCATCCTATAAGGATACCACACTACCTGACAAACCCCAACTAACGAAACCTCCTTTCATATAGCCATTAGATCGGAAGTTGTCCTACCCATAGAGCTTGAACTACCAAACATATGAGTCCAATTCTATGATGAACTAATCAACGAGGTCAAACTCCGTATAGAGCTCGATGCCATTAGAGAAACTAATGATGCAGTGAACAAGAGGGTCACTACCTACCAACAGAGGGTAGCCTGGTACTATGACAAGAAAGTCTAATATAAATTCTTTAACCCAAGGGACTTCTTTTGTAAAAAGTTAGAAGTAACGGGATCAAAAGAAGCTAGAGGAAAACTCGCCCTTAATTGGGAAGGTCCCATCAAGGTGAAGTAAGTTATGGGAAATGGAGCATCAAGCTTGGAACACTAGATGGCAAGCTCATTCCTAAAACTAGGAGTACAAACAACTTGAGGAAATTCTTTGGATAGCTATAGCTCACTTATGTGCAAAACATGAATATGAGAAGAAAAAATCACAAATGAAATGAAGATTCTACGTTAAAAATGCATATATAAGATCTTTCCCTTATGTATGCAATAGCAAAAGAACAACAAAAAATATTCGACAGGGGCTTCGGGAGTTTAAAGAACTTCACCCTCTTGTGTTGAATGAACTCGGGTAACTCTCTCTCAAGAATAACTCTCCTTGTGAGCTCGAGTAACTCCTTCTTAAGGGTAACTCCTCTTGTGAGCTTAGGTAACTCTTTTGCAAAGGTAACTCCCCTTGTGAGCTCGGGTAACTTTCCTTGTGAACTCAAATAGCTCCCACCTAAAGGTAACTCTCCCTAAAGGGCTCAGATAGCTTCAACACACACACACACACACACACACACACACACACACACAAGAGATTGAGCTTGCAAAAAATAATATTGCCCATGCCATTTGTATAAAAGCAAATCCCAATCGAGTTGCAAACAAATTCATTGATTTAAAGAAGGTCATTACAATAGTTTTAACTGACATCTTAGCTAGGTTAATTTGGACTAGCGTTCTGGCCATGGAATACAAAGTAAAATTTTCATAAGTACGAACTTGTTTGGCATGAACACAACTTTGAGCTAGAAAACTTCGAAGAGAATTTGAATCTCAAATTATAGTAGTTCTCCCATACTTGGCCGACCACAACTTGAAAATGGAGGTTCAGGATGAATACAACTTCACCTCCTTGACCTCACATATGTGGGCTTAAGCTCATCTATCAAACTTCGAGGATGACAATGAATCTCAGCTGGAGAAGAACTCAGCATGCCTAAGAAGAGGAGGATAAAGTCGATCCCCTACGACAAGCCAATACCCAATAAGCCACTAAGAGATTAGGCTCAAAGGAGAGAACGTGCCCCTATGTCCCCAACGACCTCCATTAGCCATGAAAATGGCTGAAAGAAAGGAGCTATGGATCAAAGGAAAGAGTTGGATGGCCCCTCCACGACAACTTCAACATCGAGCGGTACCCCGAAGGCTTAGATTGATGATGAAAGATGAACCCCTACTCACCTGGAACATGCTACCATAGTCACTACGATCTCTTTACCAAGTAATAGATCTTAGCGACCTTGATCTTAGGACAATGAAAGAGAGGCACAATACCAGATGAAGCGACTGAGGTAGAAGTGGGAAATAAGCCTTGAGCAATACGCCTAACCCACTAATTGACCTTAGTGATAAACCCACATAAACAGAGGCCGTAAAGTTTCCACCCCCTTAAACAGAAATCGTAGGGCACCAAAGACATCGTACGAATTGCCATCTCTAAAGGCTCGCGCTCTCTACCCAAAGAAGGGTAATAGGAAGAAAACTCATGAACTGTTCGACTGTTAGGGACTAAAGAGAAAAAGAAAAACCTTTGGTTTATGAAGTAAAATGAGAGGAGTAAATTTGGTCCATAGAGAAACAGTTTACCTGCTAGCACTATTTATAGGCAAGGAAAAAATGCACCAGAATCAACATTTAATGTAGCCAAATTTCAAGGATCCTGAGTATAGCATACCCTAGTTGTTCGATTAGGCTTGGGGAATTGGCAAACCTTGAAAAGGAAAATTTTCTAGCATATGCACTGTCGCCCATGGAACATTAATAGCCATACCACTAACTTACCGTTGATCTAAGAGTAGGATGACAAATATTACATCATCAAAAGATAAACAAGCCAAAGAAAGCAAGATCAACGATAGCAAAGATCGACTTCGCTAAATACTAATCAAAGATATGATAAAATTATTAGTGTCAAAGACGAATATAGATAAAGCTAGCAAGAATACACCACATATTAACCAAAGAAAATGCATCCAATCAAGGAAAAAAAAAACTACAATCAAGAAAGGCCACTAATAGGCCAAATAGACAAAGCGAAGTAATAACATAGCACCAAAAAAGAAAAGGGAATGGGATGGGGGGTTTGCTTCTTGAGAACTGCTAGGGATTGAGATCAGTTAGCCCCACAATCGCCAAAAATCCCTTCACTCTTCATTGGCTAAGGATCCATTGTGATAACTTTAACTTGCATCCCTACCTGACCCTTAGCTTGGGCTCAACCATGATCGCATTATTTGCAGTTGCCGACTCCGAGATTTGTCAGTTAGATCCCCGAGTCACAACCATAGGAACAACTTTACCATGTTTAGCCCTCTGGGCTTCAGTAGTGATAACGACCTCAGCTTGGCCTGCCCCACCAACACTGAAATTCCCTCCCTCATCCCCCTCTCCATCATCCTCCTCATCATTCTTTAAAGCATCTGTAGAAGCCTCACCTAAACACATAGCCAGAAAACTAAAATCCAAGTTCATATACCTTTATAACAGCTCTTTCCTTATTAGCTTGGCTGTATTGGAAATGATCTTGACTTGAACCCCCTTCCATTGTTTGCTTTTAAAGAGCTCTCTCAAAACCCGCCTCTTGGTTATCCTTAGTATGAGCAGACCACTCTATAAGTTCTTCATGTAGGCCTTTGACTACATCAAGGAAACGATGAGAACAAAACTTGAATAACAAAAATTAGTCACATAGCAACGAATTTAGATGACCCTACCTTCAAGCTCTCCTGCTCCAAATTGGATGACTAAAAGCTGTCCATTGGCTTATTAATCTCTAAGGTAGCAAGCTCGAGCTCCCACCTCTACCTCACATACCTCAGTTGGGCACTTAGCTGTCGTGATAGGGCATCTTGCTCTTACCTCATGCTCTTCCCCTTATCCTCGTATTCAGTGGCTATGGCCTCATCATGCAGTAGCTACCTCTTTGCCTTAAGCATGTCGGCTTGACACCGTAAGACCTTGTCTTATGTCTCCTTGTGTAGCCTTTCATTCCCATCTATTGCAGCTACAAGCTCATTTTTACACCTCATCTCACTTTGCTTGACCTCGGCAAGCTCCTTCTTGAAGTTTATCTTCAGTTCCTTAAGCTCCTCAGGACCCTAAACGAAGGAACTAAGCTAAAGCCATAACAACCAAAAATTCAACAAAAGAAAAAAAAATATGACATACTACTTTGTGATTGCCCCTTAACATCCAAAAAGCTTCAGTAGTTGTCACCAAAGTTTGAAACAAACAACAAGAGAGCCTAAACGGTCAAGAAATAACACACTAAACTATCCAAAGATAGCAGCAACCTTACCTTGTACATCTTTCGTGCTGAGAAATCCACGGCTAAGTCCACTGAAGAAAGTCCACCATAAAAGATCCTCAACCTCTTCTATAAACCCCTAGATTTTTCGACAGTTATTAAGTTCAAACCCTTGAATCAGAAGTCAACCGGAAACCCTAAGTCAACAAGAACCTATACCAAAACCTTAAAGTTTAGATCCGGCAATCCCATGTTCTTAAACCCTAGACAACAGAATTAAGGTAATGACCTATAACAGTTTGTAACAATATGGAAGCCTAAAAATATCATATTCGCCAATTTTTAGTGCCTTTTGGGTCCGAACGGGATCAGTTTTCGAAAATCGTACCCTGGTACATCAGACAATAAAAATACCCTGTTAATACCATTAGACTCGTAAAAATATAAGAAATCCAAAAATATTAATTTTGTAATTTTTCGTTAACTAGAAATTACAAATATCACTATATGCGTATTTTCTGTACTATCGGTAACTTATTAGTCTTGTTTACTATTCATTGTACTTCTCTACTATTCATTACTATTTACCTATTTCTATTTTTTCTTACTACCTATTCTTACTACTTACATACCTATTTTCTTATTTTTTACCTTTCCAATACATCTTATATCAATAATAACTTAAATATTAATTATTTTCTTACAAAAATACAAATAAAATCAACTCACTCTCTCTTCCTCCCCTATGGTCGGTGTGAAATTCCCCTCCTTCTCTCTATTTATTTTATTTTTCAATTTATTTTATTACATCTAATTTCCCTCCATCTTTAACTATAAATACCTCATCTCCCTCCACTTCTTTCACGCCTTCCTTTCATATAACAAAACTCTCTCAAAATCACTCCACAAACTCTATCCACAAAATTCTACACTTCCAAAACTCTCTTTCACCAATTCCTCACAAAAATTCCCCTCTACACACAAACCATCTACTATTTCTTACTACCAACATAATACCTCATTCATCTACTACCTTCGTACTATAAAAATACTTTGGGTAAACTTCTTCCAATCATTTAGTTTACCCATGTCATGCAACTTAGCATGACCATGGTGTTGTTTTAAAACTCATATGAGTAGTAAAAGTAACAACATGTTCATGTTATGTTCTTGCACTTGAAATTCCTATATTATTATCTTTTTATTATGCTTTTATAGATGTTGTTATTAATGTTATTATTGTTATTACCTTGTTGTTATTATGCTCTAACCTAACTTGATATATATTATTAATTCTATGTATATCTATATATTTTAGAGCCTAATGCTCACTAACTCTTACTAAATTGCTTTTACTATTAATGCTTTTATTATTGCTATATTATTGCTTTTTCTTTTCTTTACCTCTTTTTTTTTTTTGGGACTAGTCTATTCTTAGTCCCGGCTTGCCTTCATAAAGCTAAGACTCTCAATCCTTGACTAGGATATATTGATGAGGGTAAGGAACCTAATACTTGATATATTATCTTGTTTATTATATCTTTCTTATACTTTCATTTTTTTTTCATGTTCATGTGCATGCATTATCATAATGTTATTGTCTCAACAAAATCTAAAAGAGAATTTTCTTTGATAAAGGAAAATGAAACTAAACTTTCTTAAAATATATTCTTTTTTCCAAATCAAGGTTTTGTTTCACATACTTAGGAAAAATATATCATTCCCAACTTCTTTTCAAACTCACTAAGACTTTTCATAAATAACAATAAAGATGATTTTCTCAAAGAAGTTAACTAACAAAATAAATATTTTCTTTTACTATTATGAGTCACATAAAGTTATAAAATTTAGTACTAATAAGTTGTGATATACAAGTTTTCATAGAAAACTCAAGATTAGAATCTTTTCGACTTCATAATAAAAACTAAGAAGTAAACTAGTTTTCGAAGTTAAAATAAAATCAACTCACTAATTTATAAGCTCACTTAGAAAAAAATAATGATTTTCAAGTTTCTAAAAAAAGAACCTATTTTAATAAATAAATATAAACATGATAAGTTACAAAGAGTAACAAAAGATATTATCGAAAACTTAAGAAAATAGTGAAACATGATTTTCTTCCAAATAAAATTTGTAAAAGACTTGAAAGACCAAGTTTTGAAAATAAAATGTAATTTCTCTTAAGAAGTTAGAAAATAAGAATATAAGAAGGAAAAAACTTGTTTATCAAAGCTAAATTTTTGGAAAATATACCTATACAGAATTATTATAGGATATCGACAACTTAATAACAATTTTTGGAAAAATTCATTTCTTATCAGGAGAAGTAAAATTTTGTAGAGATTCAAAGTTGAGAAAAATTAACTTATTTTAGAAAAATAAAATAAGGATATACTCATTCATAATAACCCGAATGATTATAAAGTCTTTTAAAATGCTTTAGAAAAGGAATTGTTAAAAATTCAAGTTTTCGACATCGTAAAATAAATTGCTTTACGAAAAATAAATCGTTGAGACAGCACCATTAAATTTTGCATACAAAATGAGATTATATACATGTATTAAAAGGATTTTCCAACTATATACATAGCTATATTTTTGCCAAAAGATTTTTGAACAAACTTGAGTTTGGAAAATTGTTTTGCAAAAGCTGGGATTTTCGTTTTGATTATGTACCGTAACTTTTAGAAATCCAAATGAAATTTTTTTGTAGAAAATAACCTTAGAAATGGATAAATCTTTTTGAGTAGGTAGAAATTGGTATATTATATGCGAAATTCCAAGTTAAAATGAGCAAGTTATGGCCATTGTAAGATGAAATTTCCCTCCATGTAAATTTTGATAAACTTAGTAGAATAGAACTATAAGTTTAAGTAGAACTTCCAAGAACTACTCATCTTAGGTAGTTCTTTTGTTTAGGTAACGAGGAGGCCAAGTTCTTGAGTCCCGAGGATTTCCTTGACTAGAAGGATCTGCACTAATAGCCAAGTGAGTTTATTTCTTACATAATTGCACTTATGATTTTGCTTATAAAATAGTGGCATTAGAATTAAGGAAAAGATAAAATGGAAAATGCATGTGTTTTACAAACTTGGTTGAAATTACGATTACGTATATCGAGGCGGGAATTGTTTATAATGAATGTTTAATGTAGTATAAGAATGATTGTTTGCAAATTCTATGATCACCCGAAAAATAATTAATTATGCCATGAGTATTTAATTAAATTGATTCATGCATATCATGTGGTGAGTTCATTGCATTTATTACTATACCTTTGGTAGGACAAAGGCTTAGTAAGGAGATTCGTACAGTCTGTAAATTCTATAAAGTGACGATGTATCGTCTGAATTAACTAGCGATGAGAAAACATCTGATTAAAACATCTTTGAAAGCTATGTAGTGGCTTGGAAATAAACTACAAATAAGTTGGATTATATTTTTTTTAAACTAAGGAAATTGTTAAAACAAAGACTATCATGGAATTATGTTATGTGATAGCAGCCTATACAGTTTGGAACACCTAACTTCGAATGGAGGGGTAAATCTATTTAACATATGATTCTCGGAAAATCATATGTATTATTTGCCCATATGCTTGTGCATCTCATATGGTTGCTTAAGTAAACTTCTTTTGATTATTGATTGTCGAGTGTTTATTTGTGGAAATAAATCTCACTAAGCATGTAGCTTATACCCTCTTAGATATCTTTTGCAGTTCTCGTACCTTTGGTTGGAACCAAGAGGTTATTTTACCCAGGTAATGCCTTCAAGCCAAGATCTTATGAATAGAAGTGTAAGTTAGAAATAGATATGGAATTCTAAGAGAAGTTTCAAAAATGTAAATTATTCTAGGATAGACTTTATTAGACTCGTCTGTCTTTAATAGGGGAATGCCCCTCAATGCTAGAAAGACTCCTTATAAGTTTTATGAACCTTAGTAGTATTATTATGATTTATTTTCTTAATTGCTATTATGCATAACTGCTTAAACAGCATGATCCAATGTTTGGTCCACTACGATCATGAAAGTACGTCTTATACCCGATATTGAGACTTTTGGGATGACTAAGGTTGTCATACTTAAGTTTTAATATTGATTATGGTGGGCTATCGCGTTTAAGGTACCATTCGGGGCGTGACATCTTCTTTTCCTCAGGACGGGCTATCTCCTCAAAGGAAGGCTTTTTTATGGATACATCAGTGTACTTTAGAGCTTTCCCTTCAATAACGTCTATAGACCTGCTAGGAACTCTTTTCCTTCGTTGACTCCAATGACCCCTAACGACAGCCCGATTGCTCGGGGTACTATTGCTACTCCTAGCAGCCTCAATGTAGGAGATGGCATGCTACAAGCTTGAGCAGGTATATAGGAATACTGAGCTAGACTCCACTCCTCAGGAGACCGAGCACGACAAGGGGGCCCCACTAAGTAGGCATATGAGTCAGCACCTCTAAACTTAGCAATAGTACCCTTGACCTTGGCAGCAATATCTTCGACCTCGGCAATAGTGCCTTCCAGGCTTTACCCATCCAAATCAACAATTTGTGCACTAAACTCAACAGCTCATGGCTTGAACTTAATAGGGTGCTTCTCACCGGCTGCCTCTTCTTGGTTAGAGCCCTCTTTTGCTTCTTTGATGGACTAGTAAGAATAGTGCTCACATCCATCACTAGCATCTCAGGCTCTGAAAGGAGATAACAAAGAGTTAGTGATAAAGAGCAAAACACCTGCCTAGTCGAGCTTAAAAGGTTGGTAATTTTGAACCCTTATAACAACGTCCTCTCTCTAGAGCTCGACTTGACAGGTAATGGGCGAGAAAGAGAGAGAGGCTACGATGGCATGGGAAGAGTCAAGGCACATCTCCATCAATGATTGGCTTCCCACTCAAGAATTTCTTCACTATGAGCTTGGTGTCCAGTTACCTCCCACTTTGAGAGCTCATAAACTCATCGCTAGGCCGTTGGGCGTCAGCATCACGTGGCCCCAGCCTTAACGGCATCATGTTATGAATAAGCTTGCACCGGTTTACCTAAAAATCTAATTAGTGTTGTATGCATTCCTTTAACCCGAATGATCCATAATCTCTTATTCTAGTGTCGACTATTGAAGCTTGTAAGCTAGCTAAAGGGCATAAACGAGCTCTTAGGTTGCTCTGTGAGGTACCATCACCCTTCGTTGGACTCCTTAAAGTAATAATATCTCCAGAACAAAACTAGAGTAGGCTTCACATAAAGGCTAACATGTAAGGCTTTGAAAGCCACCAATAGTACCCAAGTGTTCGAAAGCAACCATGCAGGAGAAAGCCATTGGTGGCTGAAAAACTCCTAGAATTGCGAGAACGGCATCCACATACCAAATCTAAAAGCTTTATCATACAGAGCAAAAAGCCGACCCTTCCAACAAGTAGACTCGATCTGAGAAGAAGGAAGGACAACTTCCCAATCCTTAGGATAACTTGACATCTCATTCCTCCAACACTCGTTGAGCTCTGACCTTGTAAGTGTGCTATAAACTTTGTTTGGACCATCATCAACAACTGCCCTATTATGCAAGCGTACTATAAGATCCCTCCCTTTACCATCATCTATATGTGTACCATGGGATCTCTCCCTTTACCATCATCTGCATAGTTGTCTAAAGGAATCTGATATGCTGCCTTAGCAAGCTTAATGTACTGACATACATAAAAGCTGACACTCATTAAGATCCTCTTGTCACTTTGGGTTAACGAACCTCCACCACGAGCCAAAGTGCTCTTGTCGCCTTGTGAGCTCCCCTTGAGCTAATACTAGCCTTCCTCTCCCCTCTCATCACCTTGTCAGTAACTCTCTAGACCTCACCACTTAAATCGTGAGAGAAAGAAGGGGTACTACCTCAACTCGACATTGCTGAAACCTTAAGTAAGAAAAAGCATAGAAAAACACTAAGGATATAAAATAACAACCTTCTCTTGATGAAGTATGAATAATGAGCAAGTGCAGTGGAAAAGGCCTTACAAGGAATAGGTATTTATAAAGGAATGAGGGAAGGCGTGAAGTCCCAAACCCCTCGGGACATGTGAGTCAGCCTCAAGGACATGATATCATGACTAGTAACTGCGACCGTCAAATGCCAAGGATTAATTATTACTATGACCTTTCAAATCCATAAGGCTTCTTGGGAAAATCCCAAGCCTAGATATAGTAGAACATGCTAAGAAAAATATGATGAGGGGATTCAGCAAAAAGTTAAGTGATCCTTACCATGAAAAGCTTGTGACATGGGAAACACAGATAAAATGTAAGATACAACTCGTCTAACATATGTAGTAACAGCCTCGAGCGAATGACCTCGTGGACTACACACTCTCATTGTCCTTCCACAATGAGAATGGGGGGGGGGGGAGGGGGTGGGAATGTTGGTAACGAAATATAGCCATTGGTCTACTTGGTCCCTTGGGCTTCAAGGCCTAAGAATGCCAATGAACCTAAAAAGAGCCTACTGCCTACAAGAAAGAAGCAGAAAGATCGAAGGCCCCATAAGGGGGAATGACAAGAGATCTCCCTAAGAACCCTTACCTTAGAAAGGGTTAGCTGAGCTTATCCACATCTACCAAGTGAGCTTAGCCTTACGACCTCATGGTCCCCAAACTGAAAACGTACTCCAATCACACCCTGTGACCAAAGGCGACGTAATCAACCTGGCTGCACTCCACAAAGTCTCAACTCCTCAGATCGAGTATCCCCATTAGCTTAAGTTCTAGGTTAATTGCTAGGAAGAAGTCTATCCTTGTATGACCCTAAACACTATAAATACCCTATTCCCTTTTGGGGAAAAAGAAGAAAGAGGAAGAAAAAGTTTTCCTATCTTGTTATAGATATACCATCCTTACCCATGGCCTGACTTAAGCATCGGAGTAGCCGTGCTGGGCAAGTCCTTGATGCCCCCTTTAACTGCTTTTCCTGTGTTTGTAGGAGTCACCTCTACCAGTAAAAAATAGCTCGTGCAACACCTAGTATGTTTAATTATTATGTTGCATATAATAGTAGACAAAATGAGGTATACAAATCTTAGAGTAAAATCCACAAGATAACCTAGGGTCTCCCTAATACTTTATATAAAGCATTCAAAACTTTAGAAAGTGCCTTTCAATTTGCTAGATAGTATATAAGACGTACGTACTATATAGAACCAATAATTAGGCAAAAAGCATCATCATCATCATCATCATCATTAAAAAGAACTGCTAGGTATGATATTAAAACTACTTGGCAACAAGGATACTTTCCAGCAAATGGTAGTGTAGAAAGTTCGTCTAATTCCTATGTAGAAGTACCAATTGTTTATTATTGAGAACAAACACACTTTCTATTTGTATTCAAAACACTTTGATCAAAGCATTAACTCCTTTGCTTCAAATCAAGAAGCTTTAACACATAATTTGGTATAAGAGAAAGGTTTTTGTAAATTTTATATGGTTATTTTCCTTATATTTTATAATTCTAAATCCTATATTATATATTAGAAGAATCTTATTCCTTTGAAGAAAATTTTTATTATTATATGTTTGAAAGGGATACTTTGCTAATAGAATATTGTGTGTATGAAAAAAAGTCTTTTTAATTAATATACTAAAGAAAATCCTAAGCTAGTAGTAGTAGAAAACATGTTTCCTATTGATAATCATTAGCTAGTTAGGTGAATTAATTTTAGAAGATTGAAAGTGTATGCATAATTATAAAAAATATATAGAATTTCAGAAGTAAATTATCAGAATATATAACGAAGGAAAAAGATCAAACGATAAGAGAAATAAAATATATAGAAAAGATTATAGAATTAAGATACATTAATACATATCTGATTAAAAAGAAAAGAACATTTTGAAATTGTAAATAAAGATACTCTGTACTATAGAGACATGATAATAAACTAATTATTCTAATTATAGGAAATATAGAAAAGTCTAATTGACTTAATTCAGAACTACATAATAAAGGTAGATAGGAAGTTAAAAATCAAGAATTTAAGCATAAGTGTTATTTTCCTAATATTTATCATCATAACCTACATAGTGAAAATAGACAATTGAATAATCTAGTAGACATTCATATAAGTATTATAGATGCTTTAGAAAATCAGTTCAAGAAAAACTATATTATTTGGAAACAAGTATTAGAACATATAAAGAATTAAAATAAGTAGTATTAGATCTTATCGAGAATTTAGATTTTATAAAAGATCAAAATAATATGATAGAAAAAAGATTTAGAGATATAGAAAAATATCATCATCATCATCACTAGAAAGAATTGCTGGGTGTAATATTAAAACTCCTTGGCAAAAAGGATACTCTCCAGCAAATAGTAATGTAGAAAGTTCATCTTATTCCCATGCATTAGAAAGGGACTTAACTACTACTTCTTCTTCTTTATTCTTGTTGTTATATCTTTCTCTTTGTCTATTCTTAAGATGTTCCTTTAGGGTTTGTACTCCTTTTCTTTCTCAACAGTATTTACAATATTCTAAGTAACATTTACTGCACTGGTAAAAGATATTCGTACAAGGATGTTTACTACAACTTATGCATGGTTTATTAATATTTTTCTTTATTACTTTTCCAATCATACCTACTTAGAATCAGCTGATAGAGTAGCTTGGGAAAAGTGATAAGAAGCAAATCTCGTCATTGACTCGGACACTAAGGTGAGACTTGCCTCATAGTTCTAATAAGAGGCAAGTTTCACATCTAAATTTTGCATCCCATGTATATACTTTTTCTAGTAATAATAACCATGAGGATTTTTCTTTTAATTTAATGTTACCAAAATGAGGACATCATGGATATCTGGCTAAAAAAGTCCATCCGTATAGGAAGTACTTTTCATCGAAATAGCTTATCCCTTTGTTCGTAGTACTTTAATTGGTTGATGGCACGAAGGCGATTACTAGGCCATGTCACTGGAGCAAAGTGACATGCGGTATAACAATCGATAATTCGATGCACACATTTGGTTTCAAGTACTTTCCGCATGTGCAAAATCTATTGGTTTCAACTTTCAAGTACTTTTGGAGGTATCGGAGTTCTCGACATATGTCACATGTCGAGTGAAAATGTGATACAAACGTCTCTTCTAGATTATGGGGGTATCGTCCGGCAAAAAAAAAAAAAAAAAAAGGAGATTATGGGAGTATTGGATTTAATGATTCTGTCACGTGTGTTGATTTTGTGATATTTTAAATCCTGTCTTTTGTCCCTTTTGATGGCCCAAACGATGAAATACAATAGTTGTGATGTTTACTGTGGACCACAGATTGTGGGTGAATTGATGTTCTCATATATTTACACACACGTATACATTTTTTTTCCTGAGAAAATTTAATTGTACTTAGAAATCCGTCCAATGAAATGGAGCTGATGGATTTTTCTTTCACATAAATCTTGATGATAAGATGTTGCCACAAAGAAAATGATATGCATTTTCATCCTTTTGCAAACTTATTATATGTATTCTTCTCTTTTTAAAAATATATGATTCATGCTCATCTATATGTATTGATGATAGTTAGGAAACCTGTTTTAACTTTTGATTGATTCATAATAATTGCTACTAAATTTTTTTTCCCAACCTTTATCAGTATAATGCTTTCTAAAAATTCTAATTTCCTTTTTATTCAATATTTAATGATTCATAATTATAATCTTTTAAGCAGCTGTTGATATTGGTAGGCAGACATGGCACTCACCATATGTAGCCAATAATACAATTAAAAAATATATATGATAAAAAATTTCATTAGCATATTTTACTTTTATCTATCCCAAATTACTTTAATTATTACTGGATATGCAAGGATGCTTTACACATGCTCCTTCAAAAAGACTACTTGATAAAATATAAAAGACACTTGTAACAAAGTGTAATCTAAATGTCCTACGTAGTGATGAATAAATAAATTGCTAAATATGAATCCAAAAGTCCAATTACTTACAATATTAATCACTATGTTAATTATATTTTAAAAAATTAAAATTTAACCGTTTAGCCATGCTTAGGTTTTTTTTAGCGGTTGACAATTGGTCAGTCTTTACCTACATGTTCATTATCTCCCTTTCTTCATATTACATCATGTTTGGTATATGGGAATGAATCCGGAATGGAATCGTGATTCCAGATTAGATTCTCATTCCTATGTTTGGTTGTGTTTTTAAAAGCCTGATTCCTAGGAATCAACAGTTCCGGCTTTGAGGAGCAATTTGATTCTGCTTGAGAAAGGAATCGTGATTCCATTCCTCCCTTATAAATAATTAACACTAAATTACATTTTTATCCTCTTACTTATTTATTATTCACATTAATTATTAAGGATATTTTTGACAAATAATATGTCAATTCCATTCCATTCCAAGCTGTATCCAAACAAAAGAATGGATTTATTATTCCACCTCCTATTCCATTCCTTTCATTCCAATCTATTCTATTCCAAATGATTCTTGTGTACTAAATGTGACATTATAGTTTGAGATGACAGTCTCAATATATGAATTACGCTGCATTTTTTTTTCCAATGGTTTAATTCCGATGTACTCTTTATGTGTTATGAGTTGTCGATGAGACGTATATTAGTAGCTACTGAAGGCTTAAGTATCATGTATCTACATGGCACAAATGATTCAAACTTATTATGACAATTTTTTAATAATATTTTTAATCATTTTTTAAAGTTATTATTTCTTTTCACATTGGAACTACTTATAAAAGGGTCCAATCATGATTTAATATGAAATTTATCTCTTAACTTATTTGTGGCATAATTGGAAAAAAAAAGGGCCCTTTCTACTCTCTCTATTACTAGATTATATTGATATTTTGTAGAGTAAGTTTAGAGAGGTGGAGTTTTGTTTAAGGTAAATTATCTGATCCCATCATTAATTATGATGGGACTGGTTCCGTTACAATCTAGTGGCTCATACCTTATTCAACTGTGATTGAATCATTAAAATAGTTAATATTTCAATTATTATATTTATTTTAATGGTTAAATGATTGACTGGATGGTCCCATCGATAGGACTGTAGAAGCTCTTCTTGTTTAAACAATGAAAGTGAAAATAGATATTATATTGATATTGCAATGTGATTTATAACAGTAATTAATAAATTCTAAATAATTCTATTAATATTTTTTAATCAATTCTTTTGTTGTAGGTGAATACTCTCATGTTCAAATATTGGCTCTTTAGCATTTGAGAAACATTAAAGTAAATGAAAAGAACTTTTGCCCTATGGGTTGCGTATCGTCATCTTTTCAAACTTTTCCGAATCAACCATTTCTACATGATAGTCTATCTTTTGTACATTTTAATCAAGACATATAACTTTCGTTATTTTATACTTATGTGTCCTTTACGATGAGAAATGCAGTGAAGTAATAATTCGTAATTACCACTATAGCCTTAACTACTTTCTTTTTTTTTTTTTGGCCAACCTTAACTACTCTTAAACAACACATTTCAATCATTTACATCTATGTGGTATATTGTAACTTCTTTTTTCTTATGCTTTTAATTTTATATAATTAAACTTTACAATTGTTTTGTATTTAAAATAGTTTTTTTTAAGTGATAATATAACATATTATTTGATGTTTTATTTTTGCACACATATCATAATGCACATTTGCTAGTATTTATTGATGATAGTTAGGAAAAATGTGTCAACTTCTGATTGATCCCTAATAATTAATTTGATAGTAGTACCATTAAATATATTTAAATTATAATAAAACAAAACCAATTTATAAAAAATTGCAAAAAGAGAAAAAAGGAGCTAATTTCTTATGGGTTGACCAGGCAACCATCCTGAGGACATGGGCCAAATGGCTGCCACCTAGGGGAGTTGCAAAAACCATGCACATCATAGCTTTAGTGGGTTTTAAACCACTATCATTAAAATTGAAACAAAAAAACAAATGGAGAAATTTGAGTGTTGTCAAGTTTTTCTCTTATTTTTCTTTTAAGTTTTAAGAGTAAAGGGAGATTGTGTGAACCACTAAGTCATCCTTAGAAATTCAAACGAGTGGGTCGCTAAATGATACCCAACAAGCTTGATCATGTCGAAATATAATAGGGATATCAAATAAGATTAAAACCTAATTGGGTGTAGGATCAAGTTTTGAGACAATAAATACCTAATAAAAACATTGACCTTGCTAAAAATGTTTATATCTCATACTTTCTTTCTTGTTTTCTTTTTCTCTTTCAAAGATGCATTTTGACCTTTCAGTTTTTGCTAATAAAGATAAATTCCATTATTTCTCCAAACTTTGGGAGTGTTCGTGTTATATGGGATGGTAATCTAATGGAAAGTTTACCATAGCATCCGTATATGATTGTTTTGTATTGCAAGGTGGAAATAGAGTTTAATCTAGATATGGAAAGGGCTAGAATGGATAAGATGTTCATCTATCTTGTATTTCACAATGCTCTCTTGACAAATGAAAGATGAAGAATCATGGCTTTATTTTGATAGTCATTGCCAACTTTGTAACTCTTCTCGTGAAGATATTGATCATGTTCTTTGTAAGTGTCATAGAGTGGTTTTTGTTTGGTGCAAGGTGATTCAATCTGAGTGTCTTGTTCCCTTTTTAGATAGCCACTTTAAGGTATGGTTCATAACTAATCTCTCCAAACTTGACTATTTTGAGAATGTTCCTTAGGCTACTTGGTTTAGGACTATTTGGCAGTTTTTATGGAACTAGAGGAATAGAGAAGTTTTGGGTGGGGTAGATATCTTTAAGTGATCTTTAGTTAAGCAAATTACTATAAAACATAGAGAAATCCATGATGTTAATTCATAATATGGCATCAATTATAAGATGAAGCATAATGTTGAGGAGAGATTGATAGGGTGGAATCCCCTTGGACCAGATTTGCGTAAAGTTAATATAGATTGATATTCTAAGTTGAATGGGATGATCGCTTTAAGTGGTGGAGTTACTAGAGGCAATATGGGAAGGTGGTTCAATGGTTTTATAATGAATATTGGTGCTTGTTCAGCATTTGTAGCTGAATTGTAAGGGGCTTTGCAAGGTCTTTGGCTTGCTTGGGCTATGGGGATTAAAAAGGTAATTGTGGAAATGGACAATAAGAGTACATTAGATATGCTTATGGTGGAATTATCTTAGACCATCATTATTGGAATCTATAGGATCCCATATTTCGGACTCTAAACATATAATAGAATTTAGAATAAAAGGAATTGATGTGTAGATGCTTTGTGAATCGGGCTCTTAGCTGTTTTAATGGTCTTCATGTTCTTATTGTTAATGATATTTTATACCAAGATACCATTGGAGTTATGAATCTAAGGATTGCTACTACATAATATTATTTTTGAGCTTTTCTACTCCTTTCAAAAAGGAAAAAAGAAAGAAAGAAAAACAAAGAGTTAGAGGACAAAAATCCAGCTGTATAAACAAACACATCTTTTCTTCGTATAAATAAACACATCACTTCTATCATTAAATTATCCTATGGACAATACTATTGTTTCTGCAAAGATAATGAAATCCCCTACTGATGAGTGAACTCAATCCCATGTAAGGGATAGGAAAAAAAAATAAAAAATAGAAACAAACATATAATAAAGAAAAAAAAGTTTATTCAAATATTATTATAAACTCAATATTAGCTCAATCCCACAATCTTCAAACCAATAAAATCTATAGATGTGACTTGTGTTGGTAGAAATGTTAAATAGATAATTGATGGTGAAGAATGGTAGAAAACACCCAAATCTGATATCAATGGTGGTAGATCTGCACATTAAAGAGTTAGAATGATGAATCTATAGATTTATGGTAGTGAATGATAAGAAGATGTTTAGAAAGGGGGTGGCTACGAGGCCACCCACATTAGAGTTTAGTTAAAACTCAAAAATCATATTTCCACCCTTCCAAAGTTAGATTTTGAGGATTTATCTAGACTTTATGGGTTCAAGTAAGAGTATATCTTGTTTGGGTTCAATTCGATATGGTTTGCTCCCAAACTAAACCAAACAATACATAGTACCTAAAATAAACAGTTTAATCCAATTTGGTTCTTGATTCAAACCATTATTACAAGTATTATTAACTCTTTTAATTATGATCAAATTATTATTGTTAAAAGAAGTGAAGAATATGGAATAAAACATGGAAAGTTTTAATAGGAAACAAAAATGAAGGTAATTAAGGATCAATGTTTGTATCAATCATCATCTTTCATCTCTTTTTGATAGATTTAAAGGAGCTATTTTTTTTTATTCTTCTCTCTCCCCCTTGGTATTACCTTTTCAAAGTTTACAAGAGGTTAAGCACTCAAAAAGAGGAATATATTATGCAATTTATGGTTTTTCTTTCTTCAATGGCGTTTTAAGAAAAATAAATAAATTGGAGGTTTACTCAAAATTAAGTCACCATATTATACTTACACGTTTTGCTGTTCATAATTTCATTGTAATGGCATATTTATTCCGGTTTTCAACCTTACATGCTGTTGTCCAACTCAGATAACTAATTGTTGCAACACAAATGTCAATGTTTAGTAGCCTTCATACAACATAGTTAAAATATTGGCAAACAAAGGAACAAAACCAAAATTCTCTTTCGGACACACATTCTTTATGAAGTTTTAGTTCTCATTGTTCTTCTTCTATTTTTTTCCCCATTGTAATATATATATATATATATATATATTTTTTGTTCACTTGACATATCAAACATCAAAGTGATAACTTATGTTTGAATCGAACTATGAACCGAATCATAATGAAAAAAAAATTGAATTCTTTGTCTGATTTGCGATTCGTCAATTTTTTTCTTAGCACCAGGTTCAAGTTATCTTCTTGTAAGGCATAAAATCTATGGATAAATTACACCAAAACATATCTCCATTTGGAGTTAAGTTCATTTAAGATATCAATATTTCAAATGGTTAAAAAGATGAATTAACGTTTCATAAAATTAAAGGAGGGATCAATGTTTCTTAAAATTCATTTAAGGTATCAACATTTAGATTAATTTTGAATTGATTTTCTTTAACTGTCAATTGTGGATATCATATTTGTCTCACTTTATAAAAAGTTGATTCGCTTTTTTCAGCCACTTGAAATGCTGATTCTTTAAATGAATTTACCTCCACAAGGGAATTTCTCTTTTAAACTACATGAAACTTGGATACCTAAAATGAACTCATCTATAGACGTTGATACTTTTCAATGTAATTTAACTCAAATCTATTTATGTTACATACTAAGCTTGCCATCTATATGCTTTGTTTCAACATTTATCTTTTATATTGAGATAAAGCACTTAATTAGTGTTGATTTTATTCTGCTGCTTGATAATTATGTGGTTAAATTTTTAAGATGTTATTAAAGGTTTATTCTTTTCTTCAAGAAATTACAATTAAAATTATTGGTTTCAATTGGTTATTTGGTTTCAATTGATTATTCGGTTTCAAGTACCTGAAAAGGCTTGGAAAAAATTATATACTTTGTATTTCATGGCTTGGCATAATTGTATTAAATGGCTTAAATCAGGGCGGGTTTGAGGTTGTCATAGCCTGTGTAGGGGTAGGATCTTATATAACAATTATACTGGTCTTAGAGTGCTATAAGTTATTAGGACAGGTTCAAATTTTATAAGACCATTCTAAACAAGCCCCCATCCCTATTCAATCCATGTCTAGGACTACAAATGAATAAATTGCTCGTAAGTTACTTAAGCTTGACTCATTTAATTCACGCTTGATTAATAAATGAACCAACTTTGAGATCAAAATAAAGCTGATAATCTAAATAAGTCAAGTTGAAGTTCCCATTTATGCTCAATAGCTAGGTCGTCTAGGCTTATGAGTTTTATATTACATATTATCTATATAATTAAGATGAAAAAACTAATTTCCATATTATATAACTTCTTGTATTTAACATAAGTCAAGCTGGCTACTTGTGAGCTATTTAAACTTGACTTTGCTTAAACTATTATTATAAATGAGCCAATTTTTGGCTTGAAATAAAGTTTTAGCTCGTTAATCTAAATGAGTTGTGCATGAGCCTGTATTTTAAGTTTAGTAAAAAGCTCAACTTGAGTTTAATAATTTTTTAAACAATCCAAGTTTGAGCCTTAAAAAACTTAACTCATTTATAGTCTTACCTAATACCAATAGGTGAACAGCCATGGATCATGAGGGTGTTACCTAATACCAAGAGGTTAACAGCCATAAATCATAAGGGAGTAGCTTTTCCTTTGTATAATTTTTTTTCTTTTTTGGGAAAATCCGCATGAAAGACCTAAACTTTCATTTTTGTTTCATTTCAAGACATATTGTTTTGAAATTCTCATTTTAGGAATTAAGTTTTGAAAAAAAAAAAGTCTAAATGAAGTATTTATTTCTCTTTTTTACAAGTATTATTAAAAGTAAAGTCATTAAATGAAATAAAATAAATTATATAAAATACGTCTTGAAATAAAAATAAAACTGAAAATATAAGCATTTTCTCATATAGAAAAGTATGAAAAACTTGAGTTCTTCTATTTTTTTTATTCTACATTTTAAAATCTAGGAGTGAGTGGGTAATCCTATCACATAGGGTACCTACCCATATCCTGCTCGACCAGGTTAGATCCGGGTGGATATTATGTATCACAGGGTAAAGTACCTATACAAATTTTTTGAGACATGCTCTCATAGGATAGAGTACTGTACGACCTTTTAATACCTTATATCCACCTTAGAATTTGTAGTCTAATATATAGAGTGCAAGGTTCAACATACCTATATTTACACTATTAAATTTATAAAATAATGCTAATAAGTAAGAAATATAATATTTGATCACTTTTTTGTTTAAAATTATTATCTGTAGACGATTTTTCAAAAAAATTACTATAGAATAGCTTATACCATTTTATTTTGGAAAAACTTATACTAGTATGTATGTAATTAAAATGCTAAAATATAGAAATTTTGTTTATCTTCTAATACTAATTAATATAAATGTAGCTCTAAAGTTATTAATTTTGCAATTTGCCACAAGTTTTACAATTTTGTTTAATATCACATAAATATGTTTTACAAGTATTGTCACGCCCCGAAGGGTACCCTAAACGTGGCAGTCCGCCGTACACAATATTAAAGCCTAAGAATGACCACCTCAATCACGCGAAGGCTTCCATACTATGTACAAGGCGTCTAACACATAAAGGAGACACATCGGAATGATACGTTTTATGTTGATACAATTGGGTAACAATGTAAAGGAAATACTATCTACTATACTCCAAATACAAAACACTATACTTCAAAATATAATTCATCAAACTTCAATTACATTTATCCTAAGACTTCACTACATAAAACTATTACAAGGCAAATCGTAAAGCTTAGCCAAAAACCTCAAGCATTCTTATATCTTGCTGGAATCCTGAAGTCATTCCCGGTTTCAACCATCTCAGTCCCCACTTAACATTTCTTGGAATAACCTGCTCATTTAAACAACTATTGGGGTATAAGCTACACTAGCTTAGTGAGAATTCCCTTAATTCCGTACCATAACAAACAAGTTATTAATCAATCATATGCTATGCATGAACACTCACGTGAGCAAGCAATTATGCATGGGTAACCGGAACCCACGCACAGAACGGATTTACGCCCTCCGTATCTTGGGTTAGGAATGGTATTGAGTCTACACGACCGCATCTAGTCCCCAAGCCCTCGGCTCTTAATACTCGACTCGGCTAGGCTCATCCAAGGATGCATCCACATGCCTTAGTACCTGAATGAGCTCTGGCACCGGGCTCGTTATTCAAACGAGGCAACAACGGACCATACCGATCGACCTGCGTAGGAGTAGCATGCTACCAAATGCAATATGTCCAATGCGATGCATGATCAATTTATTTTTGCTTAGGTCAAAATATTTATACATTCTTTAGAGTGACCACCAATATCAGACATATAACAGAAAATAATATGAACGGTGCAGTTATCCAATCAAATCGTAGTTTCGATATGCTTTAGTATTCTTTGGCATTCATCACAGTCTCATCATATCTCCCATCCCCATTCATATCGATTTTTATCTTGTTCCTATAATTCTAATGCAACTAACTACAAGCACAATCAAGGTAACAAAACAAGGAGAAAACTCACTCCGCCATAGGTTCGCCTTTCTTCTAGTAATAATAATCGGAGGCAAAAAGTCAAGTCCTGGGTTCACCTATTCATATAAGAAATACCCTAATAAGTACTCTACCATCTAAGGATACTAAAACTCTAAGAAAACTTAGTGAAATCAAAATTCGCGTCATTTTGAAGTCCCGATTTAAAATGGCCATAACTTGGTCGTTTTAAGTCGGAATTTTGCAAATTTTATATCGATTTCTATCTACTTCGGAAGAGCTTTCTAAATATGAAGTTTAAATCAAGTTTTGAAAATATCTAAGCCTTGGAAATGAGGGATCAGATCTGTACAGCGGTAACATAGATTCCGAAAATGCGGTTTTCATGAATGCACTTGAGATTCCTAAGTGTAAAATGAAACTAAATGCAATGGTAATGATTTTCCCTATCATGAATGTCATGATATGAACTCTAATGAGCCTAAGTTCTTATAGCTCTTTAGGTTTAAAGAATTTACATAAACTTTTCTTAGAAAACCATTTCATATTAATGTTTAACAAGTGAGTTTACTACACTTAGTCACACCTACATATTACAAGGATTTTCTTTTAGGAAAACTCTATTTTGCTTAAAGAATTTTGACCCTCATATTAGTTATATCCTAAGGCCTTTATTTCTTAAATAAAATCTTCATTTATAAACTTTTAAGTGGGTCCTTTACTAGGGGGTTTCCAAAAATCCGAATTTAGTAAAGTCCATTTTCAAGTTGATTTCTTTAGGAAAAATGTATTCTATACTTAAAACTTTAAGTGTTTATTATACCTATATCCTAAGGACTCCATTTATTTAAGAAAATACCATTTTTGAAGTTGGAAAAATAGTGTTTTCTAGCCATCTATCCATTATTACGAATTTGGTTGTTAAGACTTTTAACTCTAAATTTC
Organism: Combretum micranthum; assembly: GCA_024138025.1. Taxonomy (NCBI): domain Eukaryota; kingdom Viridiplantae; phylum Streptophyta; class Magnoliopsida; order Myrtales; family Combretaceae; genus Combretum; species Combretum micranthum. The sequence goes on from JAMXBD010001168.1 coordinate 380,202, forward strand.
TTTTAGACTTCATCTCTTGTTTTCAACTATTTTCCTTAGTAAAACACATTTAGATCCATGAAAAATATTGCTAAACATTATCTATTACCTATAGGCTCCATTTCTCTTGTAAAATATATGTTTAGAAGTTGATAAAGGTGTTTTTATCCTAGGTTTCCAAAGTCATCCGAATTTACACAAGTCCATTTCTTGAAAAGTGTTTTCCTTTTTGACTTTATTAACTTATCTAATCATAGATCTATATACTAGGAAGGTTATTTACTAAAGACAAAAGCATTAAAGACTATTAATGCACATAAGCACAAAATAGTAATGAAACCTTAAATGCCTACATGATCATGAGTAGCAAAATGATAGATCTATTATTTCATATGCTCAAATGAGTTTTGAAAACATAAAAACTATATTTTTATAAAAGATCTTTTGTTTAAAACACTTTTGTTGGAGAAACATAAAGCTTTTGGCATGAAAGCTCCTTTAAATTAGATCTACTTTGTAATGGTTCGGTATTCTTGTTGATATTCATTGTCCCTACCAAAAGATCATGGGGACATTTGGTTGAAATATCCAAGAATCACTTAGCCATAACAAAGATCTAAAGGTGGAAAGAGGTAAAAGTTCACTTACTTGAAGTGAATGGAAGATGAAAAGAAGAAATGGAAGTTGTGTGTGTGTGGGGGAGCTTGGAACTTTCGGCCAAGAGGGGAAAATGGGGAGGAATTGAGAGCTTTTACACTTTGTAAAAGTTGAAAAGTGAATGAATGAAGAGAGAGAGAGAAAAAGTAGTATATATTGGAATGAGATTAGGTTAAATGGAGAAAGAAAAATTGCAAATTGGAGCGGGGGGGGGGGGGGGAGGGGGACTATTCACGCCGGTTTGAGCTTGTAGAGGAAGGGAGAAGTTTGAAAATTTTTACTTTGATTGATTGATTTAACATGATGTGTAATTGTTATGATTTGTAAGGAAAGTTAAGGGACAAAAGTTATGGAGAAAAGGAATTGATTTGAGTGATGGTAAGGGTTGAATTTGTAGAGTGTGCTAATAGGTAGACTAGGTGGTACTTGTGAATAGTGAGGAATAGTAGACAAGACAATTTGATTTTTCGGTAGTAAGGAAATACGAATAAAAAGGCTATAACTGTATTTTTCGTAAACCGGAAAATTATGAAAAATATATTTTTGAAATCCTTATTTTATTTCGATTCAAATGAGTACTCATAAGTGAATTTTTGAAATTCTATTTCCGGGGCACGCTTTTCTATAATGGGTCTCGGGATGACCCGGAATTGAAATTTTTAAAATCTGATTTTCTTGGTTTGAAATATAATCAAGAACTATATCAAAATTAATTTTGCTTATAAAAGTTTCTTATTTGGAAACCGTGGAAAAGCCGGAATTTGGGTTTCTAAGCCTTTCTCACAAAGCTTGAACTAAACCGGTTTAGGGTTTCATTTTCTGGTTTTCGAAGTTTACTTGATTACTAGGAAATCCGGGTATACATTATAAAAATAATAAAATTGTGTAATGAAATAAAATGAATAGTGCAAAAGAATAATCAATTACCGGTAGAAATGAAAATACGGTAAAAAGGTTATAACTGTAACTTTTATAACCCGAAAAATTATATAACTGATATATTTAGAAATCTCGTGGAATTACGAGTCTAACGGTACTAATGGTATATTTTTGATATCTCGAGCCCCGGGATACGCTTTTCGAAGTCTATATCCGAACGGGTTCAAAATAGGCCAAAAATTTACCAATCTGATAATTATAACGAACTTAGTTATTCTATATATTAAACTACATCTCGGTCCCTAGGGTTAGGGGCACTAGATTGCCGGACTTACTCTATTGTATTCCGGTTAGGGTTTCCGGATGACTTTCCGGTTTAGGTATTGCCAAGTTGGAAACTGAGATTTTCTATTTATACAACGTATTTAGTTTGAGAAATTTATTTTAAATTTTATTTTTATAAGTATTTAATATCTCTCACTGCTTTCGGAAATCTTGAATTAAATTAGTATATCCGGAGTTATATCGGTAATGGTTACCGGATATGATTTTCTTGAGTTTGAGTCAAGTATCGATTTTTGGAATGATTTTGGGGAAATCTTGATTTTTATAATTTGCTTTTGTTAAAGGATCTTCATAGTATTTTGTTTTCGAATTTATTTTGCTTCGATTTAAGGTTTTATGAACAATTGGTTAACTTAAGGATTATTAAATTTGTTATTTCGTTTCTTGAATTCTTCCTTCTTAAGATTACGAGATTTCAATTTCTAACTCGTTCTATGATTCTTGAGAGTTTGATTTGATCGTTAGGGCTTTATTGTGATTTCCGTCTCTTAGGATTATTAGTCTGGTCGTTTGGGGAATTTCTAAAGTCTATATTTTATTATTGGCAGATAAAGTTTTCTTAATCGTGCCAAAGCTTAGTTATGGAATTGGCCTTTGGTGATCTCCTGATCCTTCAAATTGTCATGTTATGGATTAACTTGCTTTTTAGCAAATTATCACTGTGTTTTATTTTTATCCCGATTTTTATGAATTATAGATTAGGTAAGCAGTTTATCTTACGTAATGGTTTTTGGACTTACGGACTTTTGTAGTCCTTATTTTATTTTTAGATTTTGTCAAGACTAATGAATTCTTACTTTTGTTTATATTTTAGAACTCGTTCAAAGTTCGGTTTTAATATGGAGTGATTTTTAGGGTTTACTTTCAAAGTTTATCGTAGAATTATTTACTGAAATTTTCCGGAGCTTACAAGTATTATAAGTTTCACATTTTCTACATATTGCAAAACTTTTGATAGTAACAAATTACTTTTAAAGTTCCTTTCCACATGCTATTTATAGTGAATATATGAATATAATATAGTTTAGCATATTACATAAAACCAAAAACCATTTTTCGTTTATAGTCCCTAGTAAAATTAATTACTCAAATAAAGTCAAATTGAAATTAAGGGTTAATTACAAAAACGAAACTTGAGTTTTTGCCTTTTTTATCATGTGTGAGCATGATTCAATTAACCAATCCATCATCCCTTTTTTTTCGAATTGAACCGAAGTAATCTATTTTTTTATACCATAAAATTAAATCAGTCAATTATTAATGCTTAACCATCTTAATGATTAATCTTTTTTTTTTCACTAAATTTTTTTAGTTTTCTGTTTAACCATTCAATATAATAGTTTCCTAAAAATTGTGGTTAATTGTATTTTTAGTCATAACCATAAAAATTATATCATTTTTTAATTTCATAATTACATTTAAAAATTACAAATTAACAAGTTAAATAACATAATTACATTTAAAAATTGCAAATCAACAAATCAAAAAATAGTAAAGCCAATAAATCAATAACATAATTATAATACTAGTTCATAAAGCTTAAAATTCAATACTTATACTATACAAATTGAAACTCCATGTCTTCTCCATATTTAAAATTACAACACAACGACACAATAATTAAAAACTTATTTGATATATAAGTTCTTCCTTTTATATATTTTTTGAAATATTAAGTATATTTATGGAATATATATATGTTTTGATTCAGTTAACCAAAACATTGGTTTTTGTCTATAAACCAAAAACCAAAATAGAAAATTGAAAAAAAAAATTAAAAACTACAATATTAAAATGAAATTGATGGCCTAGTAAATCATATATTTCATATTGGTTTTCCGATTTTGATTCAGTATCTTTTTCTTTTTGCACACTCCTACTTTTTACAAACGAGTGGCTTGTATTATTTTTTTCAACAAATACCTAACTCAAGTATCATTTTGTTAGGTTCCGTCTAAATTTCCAGTTAGTTGGTCATGCCACAATCATGTGCACACAAAAAAAAAAAATAAATAAATAGAAAAGTAGTCTTGAAGCTTTTAGCTATTTCTAAATTCTCAAAACTCTATACACAAACGTTGCAACCAGTCAAGACTTTTTGGTGATGACACACAAAATCAACATCATCATAGTGTTTCTTCTCTGAATTGATCCAATTCTATCATCTATAGAATGCTTGCTTCTTTTAATAAAACCATAATCACACATCATACACTCAAGGATTAAAACTTCGAAATGCTAATTTTTGGTTAGCCATTTCTATAAGGACAAATCATGATGATGATGATGAACGTAAAGTTATTACCTTTGATAGTGTTAAAGATTAAGTTGTAAGCTTTCTTCCTCAATTTCAAATGTTTACTGCTTACTACAATCCTTTCTCCATTTAATCCTTCTCTTTTAAGTGATTTGGAGAGGAAACATTAATGAAGATGCTGACTTTAGTGTCTCACTATGTAATATATATAAATAAATGTTTTATAAAGAAGGGAAAAAGTGTCATTTAATATAAAACAAGAGGGTTTTATGGTTAATCCTAAAGGATATTTATTTTTTGATCACATGACAAACACATGATAGAATATGGAAATTGGCAGCTCAAAGCCACCTTCAACACCACCGGCCTTGGATAGGTACACTGCCGGCCTTGGATGGGTACATTACTGGCCTTACACCTGTGTCTCGGCCTTTAGCTGGCCTTCATGATAAAAAAAAATTGATCCAAGAATTCTAAGCTACTAGCCTTCTTAATTAGGCAGTTAGCCTTCCTTATTCAGAAAAGAAAAAGTTTTTCCGATTTTTCTTTATAACTAAGGCATTCCTCTTCTCTAAAATCATTCCTAAGCTCAGTTTTCTCTCAAAAATCTCTCTTTTGTGATCATTTCATGAACGGAAATCAAGAATCAAGTTTTAGGTGAGTTGATCCTCTTGTTTTCTTTAGAGATTAAGGGTAATAATCTCTTTTTAAAGCTTTCTTTTGGGTTTCGAAGGATTTCTTAGAGCTTTGGTGTTCTATAATCAAAGAGGAAGATAGTGAATAAAAGAAAGAGGTAAGTTATTCATTTCTTTTCTTTTGGAGATTCAAAAGTAAAATCTTTTTTGAATTTCTTATTGGGTTTTGAAGGAGATCAAATTTAGGAGAAAAATTATAGGAAACCCTAAATTGTGGAATGTGGAGAAATTGTGATTTCAATCAAAGGAAAAGGTGTGTATGATGTTAGGAAGTTTGATTCTTTTGAGATTAGGGTTTTGGTGATGATGGAATTATGAATGTTTTTATAGAATTATATTTTTTATTTAAGTTTTGTTTATGATAAGGTGATTTTGTGAGATTAGGGTTTCGTTTCTTAAACTGCTACAGTTACGATCTTGCATTGCTTATTGTTTGTGCTTGTGGGCTTAAAATTATAACTTGACCTAATTTTTATCTAGTTTAAAATTGAATTTTTGCTGCTTGTGCTTGGCTGTGGTTAGTAAAGACCAGGCAATACTGTGATACTAACACGGTGCCTTAATGATCTGTGTATAGTATTGTCCTAAGTGGAGTTGTGTACAAAAATATTTCTGGCAGTTTAGGAAGTGGTACAATTATGATATTCTGGGTATGTGGGAGATTCCCAACACCATATATGTATATATTACCCATTTTCATATTGGTTATTTTTACGGAGGCATGAGCTACTCCGAGTTTCGAACGAACTGCAAATAGTTCTAAACTGTGTTGCTTGTATAACTAATTGAAGATAATAATCTTGTGTTTGCTGCATTAGTCATTAGGTTATATATGAAATGTTATGATGCTTGTTCAGGTGCATGCGTTTTGTGGTATGGCGTACTAGGCCTTTGTGCTCATTCCTTTATCATTTTCAAGAACAGGTGAAGATCCAGTGGTGTTTAACTTGTTTAGCTACGATATTTATGTAGATTATGGGGAGGATGGTAGTGGATTTGATTATCTTGCTGACTCCTTGACTGTGTGAAAACACTAAGTTTATAATTTATAACTCCTATTAATTCTAAATTCACACAAAGGCAGTGTACCTATCATGTAATATAGAGATTAATCGGGATCGTCCTCAGGGAATATGATATGCAAGTACTAGTAATAACTTTATTTCCACTATCTAACTCAACAAATTTAAATGGTTTTATACTATTATACTATGAACTAATCTAAATTATGTAGAAGCAAAATGAATAAAAATTCTAACAATGGGCAAGATTCAATTAAGACTAATAACCTAGATTTTTGTTTTACATCCTAATTATTATATGAATCATTGGTACTCAATTATGAATTTTGGATTGAATTCTTTAAGCTGTAGAGTTCCTTAATTAAACAGATAATTCTTTCGAATCTATCAATTTGTCTAAACCTAGGTTAATCAATTAGGATGTCTCCTCAATCAATAGCAACCTAAATTTGCATAAAGATCATGAACCCCATTTAAATTATCATATACAGAAAATTCTTGCTATTCTATGTCTAGAATTACAAACAAATCTCATCAATTACATAGATCTATTCATAAAAGTAACCTATCGATTAACTTAAATGAAAATCAAAACATAAAATTGTATTCCGGTCATACAAAATTAATCACAATTAAGAACATGAAATTGAACAAAAATACATCAATCCTTCATTATGAGTCAATTTCTTCACATAATAATGTTGGAATTAAACAAAACCCAGATCTACAAATTTACTCTAACATAGTCATTGATGACAACACATGAAATCTGAAACGAAAAGTAGAAATCATGATATCACCCTTGAGAATTGAAGCCAAAAACTTGTGAATCTTTCCTCTAGAGTAGTCTTGACTTGTTGTTGTAAATGGGTCTTCAAGAATCTTGCCTTCGTTGTATTTCTCTCTTTGAATCTCTCTCTCTCTCTCTTCTGATATTGTGTTTCTTCTTGTATGGTGTGGTGTTGTTGTCTTTCTTCAATTTATAAAGAAATTTTGAGGTAGAAGAGTTGTAATACTTCATGAAGCTACGTGTCTTTTGGCTCCCAAATGGTCTCTTTGTAATGCCCAACCATTGTGTTTTTAAGAAGCAAGAAGTCACCATCCTTCGTAAAAATCGTGTCTTTTAAGGATAAAAATTCTGTCAAAAAGACAGAGCAAAAAGACAGGACGTTTCAATATGTGTTGTCCCTCCTGCACTCCTCTTCAAAAGACAGTGTGAATTGACAGGGTGTGTCTTTCTGGTGTGTCCTTCTGATGTATCTTTTCCTTGCTATTTTGAACACTTTTGGTCTTCCATCTTTGTATTCTTGACCCGTTTTGCTTTCTTTTATAAATTTTCTCCATTAATATCCTGAAAGCTAAATTAAATAATTTTAAGTGCAAAATTCATAATATTAATAAATAAAATGATTATTAAAATATAATTAAGCACTTATAATTTAGGAATAAATTTGGTTTATCAAATTCCCCCACACTTAAACATTGCTTGTCCTCAAGCAAATAATTAAGGACAATAAAAAAAATTTAAATAACTCAGAAATGGAAAATCATTTAGTATTTATTAATTAATAGCAACTTGCTTTAATACCTATTGCTCAAATCTATTTTATAAATGTAACTAGTATACCATAATCAAAATTCTAAAACTAATCCAAGTAAGTTAAACTTTACCCTCATCATTTAATAACAGATTCCAAAGTCACAAAATAAAAGCAAAGTCAATCAATAGTAAAATAAATCTAGTTACCTTTCACCACCAATTAATAAGTATATAAGACTTCAATTATTTCTCTTAAACATAGCAATCTAAAGTGAAAGTATTTTGTATCAATTTTTCCCTTGGATTTTCTCCTTTTTTTTATATCTCTTTATCAAAGCCTTTAGAGGGACGGGTTTTTGCCCGCTTCTTTTCTTGTTTTCCTCTAGACGGGTTTTTGCCCGCTTCTTTTCAGCTTTTTTTTTTTTTTTTTTTTTTTATGAGTTAGGCTTGATTTATGCCATATCAACTCAATTTCTATGTACAATTCAGCACATCAATTTTTTTAAAGAGATTTTCCAAAAAGAATCACCAAGTGAAAAATATCATATACCCTTCCACTAAAAATTGCATAAGCTTTAAAAAATCTTTGAAAGAAGTATATACAAATTAACAGGCTTAGAAAATATAATTATTTAAATTTCAACTAAGGACTTCACTCCCTTTCTAGACTCTAAGTCCATTACTAAATAGCAAGTAAGTTTACCCCACTAAGATTTCATCCTACAATTTCAACTAGGTACACTAATCACAAAATAGATGAGTAAGATATTACAAGTCACTATACTAATTTTAAATAATTTTCTGAGTTATAGATTCAAAAATATATTCTTAAAATACATTAGCAAAGTATAAGTGAGGAGTTTCTTTCTAAAATTCAACTTATCATAAAACAAGGATAAACCAATTTTTCCTTCAAAAATTTTACACCCCCACACTTAATTCTAACATTATCCTTTATTGGCAACACATATATAGAAAGAGAAAAAAAAATGAGAAAAGGAAAATAGAACTTCCCTGTTCAAGTACAAAAGCCAGTTGCAAGAGAATCATCAACAAATAGTGTAATGGTGACAACAAATCAAGTTTGAATCTGGGCTACAAAACAAAAACAAAAGGCAAAAGAAAAAATAAAAAAAACAAAGAAAATAAAACAAAAGTTAGCACTCATGATCCTACAAATGATCCTTAAGAGTCTTTCCAAGATTGGGTGCTCATATAATACATTCATCCAAAAATTAGAAATTAATCAAGTTAAGGGATTAATCTCCTTGATAGTCAGGATCATCCTCATCCTTTCTTTCTCTATCTCTTTTTCTTGCTAGCTGATGGTGTGGGAGTTGACATATTTCTTCTCCTTCTTCCTTAGATCCTTTATCTTGGCAATTAGATTATGACCTGTTCTTCTCATTGTTAACTAGAGCTAAGGATAGATATCTAAATGGTGATCAACATAGGGATCATAACACAAAAAAAATTTATTTCAACAACTCATTAAAATTGATGTCAAATGAGTTTAAATCAAATCAAGGGAAAAAGATCAGATTCCAGCATAACACGCCCAAAACAACACAAACAAGGCATTGTACTTAGCGTGTCCTCTAAATAGCCTATGTTTTCCCTTTCAACAGCCTGATATCAATCAATTCTATTAACCCATGCTTCTACAATTTTCTTCCTAAAGCACAAAATTCCAATCCTTCTTAACAAACCCAAAAGATATCACACTTTCAAAACAATTCAAGTGAATGTGAGGTACATGTAATTTGTTTTATCAGCCTTAAATTTTCATGTCATCTTCAAGATCCTTATTTCCATCTATCCAAAACAGTTCTAAGCATTTAGAACAAAATAAACCACCAATTAAGATCACATATATAACAAATATACTCTAGGAACATAGGGTATATAGCAATCACGCCCATATACAAATCTGCAGAATTTTTATCAACAACAAATATCATTCAAAGTTGCAGAAATTTTTTTTTTTTTTTTTTTTCAAATGGAGCTTCACGCACAACCAGAAAAATTCCAGCAAATTTGCGCAATTAACAATCCCAAAGTTCAACAATTCATACACGTCTCCATCATCCACACTATTTCCACATACTTCAAATACCATTCATCTTCTCAAACAACTCAAGGATCAATGCCAAAAAATCTGCAGAAAATTTCAGAACATAACGCGCAATGAACACGCCAAGAACAGCCCCAATTTTCTCATATAGCTTTCTCCCAAAACTTGAAACATATGTCATACAAACCCATCATCTCGAGATCAATAACCCCCAAATTTCAACAACCATACACGCCTCAAACCACATTTGAAACGAAATGCAAAATCCACCCAAATCATGCCTATGAACCCACGAAATTTTCAGAACATAACAACCCCAAAAATAATTCATAACTAGTGTTTAGATGAGATAAAAACTCCTATAATTTGTTCAAACTAATCATCAACAACAATAGCTATGAGTTACGGTTACATGCAATATATATAAAACCTAAATCCTTAAGCAAGTCATCTTCATGATCATGGAAGCACGGAAGAAAATGAAGAAGATAACCAAGGAAAGTTTCAAAATACTTACTTGATCCTCCTTGGGTTTGATTGTTGAGTTTATGGATGATATAATGCAAGTATAGAAGGAGTTCTTGTCTTAGAGATAAAACCCTCTCTTTAAATTCTAAAGAGAAAATAAACTAAATGAAAGTAAAGAGGACCCCTGCGTTTTTTGTTTAAAATGAAATGGGCAGTAAAGGACACGGCCATTTGACAGGGCGTGTCTTTGTGTGCTGTCCTAATTTTATTTTTTTTATTTTTTTATTTTTTTTACAAACAAAGATCTTCAAGCATAAATATACACGTACAAGACGTTTTTTTTTTAAAAAAAATTTTTTTTTTTTTTTACAAAAGTAAGGGACAAGACAAATTGACAGGCTGTGTCTTTATGTGTTGTCCTTCTGCTGGTGTCAAGTGAAAAATGGGCAGCAAGGGACACGGCCTTGGGACTGGCCGTGTCTTTTTGTGCTGTCCTCTGCCAATTTTTTTTTTTTTTTTTTTTTTAAGAATCATTTAAGAACAAGATTTAAGCATCAAGAATAATAAGATCATGAGTTTAAAATAAAATAAAAATAAAACAAAAAGGAAAAATAAAAATTAGACATGGGTTGCTTCCCATGAAGCGCTTTTGGTTATAGTCGTTAGCTCGACATATTAAAACCTTATAATCCACCAGGATCCCATGGGAATGTGTCCCACTCCCATGTTTCTAGGGTAAATTGAGGAAGTTTCTCTAAATTTGTGTTCTCAAGAATTAGAGTATTTGGAAAAGAGTTAAGAAATAATATATTAGTCTCTTCACATTCATCTTTTCCTTCAATAGACTCTAATTTATCTTCTTGACTATTCATATCTATCCTATGAACTACACTTTCATTTCCTTTCTCCACCAACTCATCCTTCATTTTTAATGTCTCCTCAAGTTGTATATCTAGATCATTTTCACTTGATGCATGAAATGGACTTGTAATTATCTCCTCATTTACTCTCTCATGTCTCTCAAGAGTTTCTAAATTTTCAATTAAACTAGATACCCACTCTTGAGATGGTCCTAAAAGAGTGGCCAATTCTTCTAAGCTTATGAGTTTATAAATAATAGGAGCACAAGATTGCCATGAGTCCGCTTCAAAAATTGCTTGCATCGTCCTAACAAACAAGTCTAGGTCATCAAATCTAGAATCAATGATCCTTTCCAAAAGAGATTTTTCCTGAGGATCTTTTTCAGTATGGTTCAAGGACATGGATGATTTTGTCTTTATGACTAGAGTATGGTTACAATATGAATTTTCAGAAAAATGTGAGACAGGTCTCTCACTTTGACATTCAAAAGTCCAATGTCTACCACCACACTCACTACAAATCATATCATTGAGAGTCATAGGATTAGTATCTATAATAGGGGATAATGCATTTGTATAAAATGAATTAGAGGGATAATAATATGGATTAAAACATTTATAAGACTCATGATCACCTCCACAATACAAACACAAAAATCTTATGCAATTCATAATTCATATAGTCAAGAAAACACAAGAACACATTCAATAAAGCAAATAACCCCAAAATTTATATTTAGATATATATATATATATTATACAAAAATTAGTTAGACTAGTAGACTTCAAGCTTTCCTAATATTGCCAATTCCCCGGCAACGGCGCCAAAAACTTGACTGTGTGAAAACACTAAGTTTATAATTTATAACTCCTATTAATTCTAAATTCACACAAAGGCAGTGTACCTATCATGTAATATAGAGATTAATCGGGATCGTCCTCAGGGAATATGATATGCAAGTACTAGTAATAACTTTATTTCCACTATCTAACTCAACAAATTTAAATGGTTTTATACTATTATACTATGAACTAATCTAAATTATGTAGAAGCAAAATGAATAAAAATTCTAACAATGGGCAAGATTCAATTAAGACTAATAACCTAGATTTTTGTTTTACATCCTAATTATTATATGAATCATTGGTACTCAATTATGAATTTTGGATTGAATTCTTTAAGCTGTAGAGTTCCTTAATTAAACAGATAATTCTTTCGAATCTATCAATTTGTCTAAACCTAGGTTAATCAATTAGGATGTCTCCTCAATCAATAGCAACCTAAATTTGCATAAAGATCATGAACCCCATTTAAATTATCATATACAGAAAATTCTTGCTATTCTATGTCTAGAATTACAAACAAATCTCATCAATTACATAGATCTATTCATAAAAGTAACCTATCGATTAACTTAAATGAAAATCAAAACATAAAATTGTATTCCGGTCATACAAAATTAATCACAATTAAGAACATGAAATTGAACAAAAATACATCAATCCTTCATTATGAGTCAATTTCTTCACATAATAATGTTGGAATTAAACAAAACCCAGATCTACAAATTTACTCTAACATAGTCATTGATGAACATGAAATCTGAAAAAAGAGAAATCATGATATCACCCTTGAGAATTGAAGCCAAAAACTTGTGAATCTTTCCTCTAAGTAGTCTTGACTTGTTGTTGTAAATGGGTCTTCAAGAATCTTGCCTTCGTTGTTTCTCTCTTTGAATCTCTCTCTCTCTCTCTTCTGATATTGTGTTTCCTTGTATTGTGGTGTTTTGTCCCTCTTTCTTCAATTTATAAAGAAATTTTGAGGTAGAAGAGTTGTAATACTTCATGAAGCTACGTGTCTTTTGGCTCCCAAATGGTCTCTTTGTAATGCCCAACCATTGTGTTTTTAAGAAGCAAGAAGTCACCATCCTTCGTAAAAATCGTGTCTTTTAAGGATAAAAATTCTGTCAAAAAGACAGAGCAAAAAGACAGGACGTTTCAATATGTGTTGTCCCTCCTGCACTCCTCTTCAAAAGACAGTGTGAATTGACAGGGTGTGTCTTTCTGGTGTGTCCTTCTGATGTATCTTTTCCTTGCTATTTTGAACACTTTTGGTCTTCCATCTTTGTATTCTTGACCCGTTTTGCTTTCTTTTATAAATTTTCTCCATTAATATCCTGAAAGCTAAATTAAATAATTTTAAGTGCAAAATTCATAATATTAATAAATAAAATGATTATTAAAATATAATTAAGCACTTATAATTTAGGAATAAATTTGGTTTATCAGGTAGTGTGTAGTGTAGGTTGTACTTGTGAATAGTAGACAAGACATCTACTTTACTGGTTGTAACAAAAATACGGGAAAAAGGCTATAACTGTAATTTTTATAGCTCGAAAAATTATAAAATTGATATTTTTGAAATTCTTATAAAATTTCGGTTCTAATGAATATTTCGGAATATTTTTCTAAGTTTGTGGTCTCAAGGCACGTTTTTCCGTAATTGAGCTCGGGAAGGCCTGGAATTGAAAAATTCCCGACTTTAAAACTTTCTAAGGTTGAAAATATACTTTAAAAAAATCATTCATATTCATTTACTTTATAAAACTTTTTTTATTATGAAACCGAAGGAAAGCTGGATTTAGGGTTCCTAAGCTTCTCTCACTAGGCTTAAACTGGGTTGGATTAGGGTTTCGCTTTTCAACTCCCGGGGTTTGCTTAACTACTGAGAATATCGGGGTTTACACCTTAGGACATAGTTAATGTAAGGGTCAAAATTTCTATAAAGAAAATAGAGTTTTCCTAAGGAGAATCCTTAGAACAAGTGAGAGTGACCAAGTGTAACAAATCTACTAGCTAACAATGGCATGAAATGGTTTCCTAAGATAAAGGTTATTTAAATTATTTTAATCTAAAAATTTATAAGAACTTTGGCACATAAGAATCCATATCATGACATTCATGATAGGGAAATTCATCACCATGGCATTTATTTTCATTTTACACTTAGGAACCTTAAGAGCATTCATGAAAATCACATTTTTGGAATCAACATAACCACTAGTCAGATCTGATCCTTCATTTCTGAGCTTAGATATTTTCAAAACTTGATTTAAGCTTCAGATTAGAAAGCTCTTTTGAAGTAGATAGAAATCGATATAAAATTTGCGAAATTCTGAGTTAAAACGACCAAGTTAAGGCCATTTTAAATCGGAACTTCGAAAATGACGCGAATTTCGATTTCACTAAGTTGTCTTAGAGTTTTTAGTATTCTTAGATGGTAGAATACTTATTAGGCTGTTTCTTTTGTGTTTAGGTGAACCCAAGGACATTGAGTCTTTACCCCCGGATTATTATTACTAAGAGACCGGGGAACCAATGACAGAGTGAGTTTCTCTTCCCAATTCATTTATTGTATGTGCTTGATAAATTAGTGCACTAGAATGTAGGCAAAGTGAAATAAATATGTATGATGGGGAATAATGGGAAATTGTATGTTGATGATGATATGAGAACTCAAAATAAGAATATCGAAACCGGGTGATAATTTCTGGTTGTGAAGTTGGTTATGATGTATTGTTTGAGAAATTATTTGATCGCTTGAATAAAATGACTTAATTGACTACTCGGACTAATGCCAAATTTAGACATATGCATATCATAATGGGAAGGAGCATTAGCATTAGTTGGTTAATCGTGATCCATAAAGAGATTAATTGGTTGGTTAATCGTCATCCACAAACGAGATTAATTGGTTGGTTAATCGTGATCCAGAAACAAAATAATTATTGGTTACCCATGAACCATAAACGGCATAAAGTTAGTGCCGCAGTATTCGTTAATCTGTTAACCCGGGATGGAGGGCGCAAGTCCATCCACATATGATTTCCGGCTAGTCATATGTATGTTGTTCTCATGTGTTTGGTGCATTTACTTGTTTGTATAAATCACTTGTTTGAATTGTTGAGACATGAATGTGGTTGTGGAAGATTTCACTCACTAAGCTAGTTAGCTTACGTCCCTACAGTTTCTTCCTTTGGCAGCTACCAAATATCTGGCTTAGACAGCGTGACCCGACCGCGCAGGTACAAGAGTTAGGAGTTTTCTCTAGAAAGTTGAAATTTCTGTTTAAACTTCCATAGGAAACTTTTAAGACTTTGGATGACTGTATAAGGCCACTAAATATTCTTTGTGGGGGGAATGCCCCTTAGTAAATGCAATGTTTATTTATGCATCATGAGTTATGTCCTATTGCTAATGTATGCCAAGTTAAGCTTTTATCTCCATTTAGACTTGTATCCTATTGTCGTAAAGATACGCCTTACATCTATATGAGACCCCCGAAGGACTAAGGTGGTAATTTGGGAATCTTCTATGGCATGCGGCGGGCTGTTACGTATAGGGTACCCTATGGGGCGTGATAGACCATACCGATCGATCTGCGTAGGAGTAGCATGCTACCAAATGCAATATGTCTGATGCGATGAATGACCAATTTAATTTTTGCTTAGGTCAATATATTCATACATTCTTTGGAGTGACAAAACAATATCATACATATAACAGAAATAATATGAACAGTGCAGTTATCCAATCAAATTGTGGTTTCGATATGCTTAAGTATTCTTTGGGATACATTCATCACAGTCTCATCATATATCCCATCCCCATTCATATCGATTTTTATCTTGTTCCTATAATTCTAATGCAACTAGCTACAAGCACAAACAAGGTAAGAAAATAAGAAGAAGACTCACTCGGCCATTGTATCACCGGTGTTTTAGTACAAGTAATCCGGTGGTAGGGAATTGTCGATTTCGGGATCACCTAAAAAGAAAGAAATACTCTAATAAGTATTTCGACTCAAGCTAATACAAACGATTTTATACGAACTATCAAATTCGTAATTCTCGTCCTAAGAGGGAATTCCAACTTAAAACGGCCATAACTTAGTCATTTTAACTCGGAATTTTGCAAATTATATATCGATTTCTATCTACTTCAAAAGATCTATATAATTCTAATATTATATTTAAGTTTTGAAAACTTTGAAGCTCCGAAATGGTTGGATCAGATCAAAACAATAACATATTCCATTTCTGAAAAATAGATTTGTAAATGCTTGAAGTGTTCCTATTTGATAATTCAAGAATACATGAAACATGAACGATTTCCTAACATGAATGGCATGTGATGAGTTTAATGCATTCATGATCTTGATGATTCTTGCTAAAAGAAAATTTTATAACTTTTTTATTTTGCAAGACCATAATAAAAACTATTTATGAAAAATCTAGTTTTCTAACTTTGATCATTTCCATTTGTTTTGGATTTATTTCTTAAGAAAATATAATTATCTTTGTTAAAATTGAGTCTTCATTATATCTATTACTTATGACCTTTATTTCTACATAAAAATTCCTATTTTGCACTTTGTAAACATGTTTTCAAGTGGGGTTGATTCTAAAATCCGAATTTTTTCAAAACTTGTTTTTGTGGTGATTCATTTATGTAAAAATCATTTGATACTTAAAAATTAAGGCTCAACCATGCTTAGCCGCTAAGGATTTCATTTCTTTGATAAAACTTCTAATTTGAGTTTGAAAAATATGAGTTTTCATGCCATTATTCCATTATTACGAATTTCTTAAAATAACCACAACTCAATTTTTTCCTACTTCATTTCTACTCCTTATTTTGCATATTTTTTTTTAGTAAATCCTATCTTAATTTATCAAGATCATTACTTGATGATACCTATGACCTAAAACTTCATTTTTCATATAAAACACAAGTTTTGGAGTTGATAAATGAGTTTTTAGGGCATGACTTTGAAATCATCCGAATTTACAAGTTTTGGATAAACTCAATTTTCATACTTTATTTCTACAATGCATCATGCATATATGTATTACCTACAAGCTATTGCTATGAAGGTTATATGATGATCTACCTATATGTATACATATATTATCAAGAATTCTTTTTGAAAACCTTTACTTTGCAAAACTTTGAATTATACTAGACTTAAGAAAAATAGTTTTTCTTCTTGTAAAATCACGTTTGCTTTTAGCAAAATTCAACCTTGATGACCTATATAACCATCACCTTCATTATTTCAATAAAAACCTTCATTTTGGGGTTAGAAAATAGTGTTTAAATAGGTGGTTTGCCTAATACGAATTTTACAAAATTTGGAAGGATGAAAATGTTGTTTAACCTATTCTTGGAAACCATTTGTTATTCTAAGGTTATATTTTGATAAACTCCTTTTATCCTTATCAAAACTTGGTCTTTATTATATATATATATCCTAGGACTTCTATTTTCCTATCAAAATTATCATTTTGGTATTTGGAAATAAATGTGAATTGTGGCTATTTTCAAATCCAAATTTTGAGAAATTCATTGGAGCTTGTTTTCTTTGTAAAACTCATTTAGTCTTTCAAAAACCATTTCCTAATCAATCCTATCCCTTAAGGCTTCCATTTCTTTACTAAAAGTCTTGTTTTGAAGTTAAAAAATGGGTATTCAAAATTGGTCTTGGTTGGGATCCGAATTTACAAAATTTATTTTTGGACATATCTTTTGATAAAATCTATCTAAACTTATGAAAATCTATTCCTTACATATCCTATCCTAAGAGCCCTTCATATCTTGAATAAATACTTCATTTTTGAGCTGGAAAACATGTTTTAAAAATATGCCTTGGCCAAAATCCGAAAATGAGTTTTTTATTTTGAAAATAACCTTTGATTCTTGTAAAAAGAAGTCTTGGTGATATACATATATTAAGCTTTCATTATTTCAAGTAAAAACTTCATTTTGACATTTGGAAAGTGGTTTTTAAATAGGGGTCTTGCCAAAATACGAATTTTACTATTTTTGTGTAAGTTCAAAACCAAGATCTATACTTAATATGAACATAAATCTAAAAGAAACCCATGGTAGTAAACTATAAACTCATAGATCTAAACTTTACTCATCACAATCACTCATTTATGTTATCTATGCCCCAAGCCCTTCATTTTAAATGAAAAATACACATTTTGAAGTTGAAAAATAACTTTTCTAAATATGGTTAATTTTTCATCCGAATTTTCAAAAATGATTTTTGTTTGAAAATAAAATAGATCTTGAGTTTTCTAAAACATTTCTACTATCATCATGCTACTACAAGTTATCCATGAACATAAAACAAAGTCTAATGCATTTTATGAACTCAAAACATTAGATCTAGTTTACTACACTAGTTTTGAATGTATGAACACATGTGAATGAGGAATATATGCATAAATCATAAGCAATAACAAAAATAATAACTCAAATAACAAGATCTATGGCATAAACGAAAATCAAAGCTATAAAAAGTTAGATCTATATAATATAACTACTTTAAACAAGAAAACAATAGTGATACAAGAGATTAACTTTAGAGAAAAAGGAGTGTTTCATTTTTGGCATCATCATCTGAAGCTTTTAAGCTTATGGAAGGTCATTTGATGCATGAAACTCTCATTATACTTTACCTATATCACTTATGGAAGCTTTGAGAGGAAGATTACTTAAAAATCTTCAAAAATATGTGTGGGAGCTCATGGAAGAAGAAGGGGGCAGCTTGTGTTCTTGAAGAAACTAGAACAATATGAAGAAGGAAGAGAGGAAAAGAGAGAGAAAAAGCTAAGGAATGAAAAAGGAAAGAAGGAGTAAATGAAAGAGAAAGAAAATGAGTGTATTAAGTGAATAAAAGAGAAAAAAAAATAAAACAAGGGCAGCAAGGGGGGGGCTGCTGCACGTGAATTATGGGAGAGAGGAGGGAGGAATTTTGTTGAAATTTGACTTGAATTTGAATTGTGTAATAAATGTATAATGTAGCTTCTTTAAGAAGGTGTGGAATATAATTAATTTAGTCAAAATGGAGTAAATTAAAGAACAATGGCAGCCAAAAGAAAGAAAAATCTGCCATGAAGTGATATAATAAAGTGTAGAAAGATTGAAGTGAAAAGGAAGTGATATGTGTAAGGTGTACTTGAAAGTATGGGTTGTAAAAGTACTTTCTTAATAAAATAAAATAAAATTAGAAAATTTATTTCAAATATTTGTAGCAGATTTTTCATAATTAAAATTAAAAAATTATTTGAATTATTTTAGTATTTTAACAAATATGTTACTAGTATGATCAAAATACGCGAATATGGGCTATAAATGATATTTTTATAACCCGAAAAATTCTAAAAAATTATTTTATGAAAATAAAAATATTTTTAAAAATATTTTTCAATTATTAAATTAATTTATTTTATTTTTAGTGTCGGATCTTAAACTGAATCTGACCCGTAAAAGCCCGAACTAACTAAATTTTAGAAAAAAAAATTTCTATAATATATAAATATTTATCTAAAAATATAATGCTTTATAAGAATAATAAAATTGTGTAATGAAATAAAAGTGAAAAATGCAAAAGACTAATTAATTACTAGTAGTAATGAAATACGGATAAAAAGGTTATAACTATAACTTTATAACCCGAAAAATTATATAATTGATATATTTGGAAATATTATGAAATTACGAGTCTAACGGTACTAATGATATATTTTTATATCTCGAGCCCGAGATACGCTTTTCGAAGTTTGTATCCGAATGGGTTCGAAATAGGTAAAAAATTTCTCAATTGATATTTTTAAACAAACTTATATTACTACGAGCTATTCTACATATTTAAACTATACCTCGACCTCTAGGGTTAAGGGCGCTAGATTGTGGACTTAAGCTATTGTATTCCGGTTAGGGTTTCGAGTGATTTTTCCGGTTTAGATCCTTGCCAATTTGGAAACTGATAATTTATGTTTATACAACATTTTTAATTTGAGAAATTTATTTTACATTTCATTTTTGTAAGTATTTAATATCTTTTAACGTTTTCAGAATTCTTGAATTGGGTTTTATTTCCAAAAGTTAATCGTTATTTACTTTTTCATAATTTGTTTTTGAGCTTTATTACCCGATTTTTTAAGTCGGAGTTACATATGGAATTTGTCATACGTAGTGGTTTTGGGATTGAAGTGTGTTGAGTTCTTACTTTGTTTTTAAGAATTCTTATTTTTCTCAAGATGTGGAAATTTCTGGATTCGCTCTTGTTTTTGGACTAGTTGAAGTTCGGTTTTAATTTGGATTGATTTTTGGGTTTATTTTTGAATTTCATCTTAGAATTATTTACTGAAATTTTTGGGGCTTATAGGTATCAACAAAACAAAGGTAATCTTGTGATTAACTATTAGCTCTCTTGCCTAGATAAACCAAGCATTACCAGAGATCCGAAATACTACCACTTACTCAAATGCTACTTTATGCAAAATATGCAATGCATGTACAATTTCCTTTATGGTACTAGTAGTATTAATTAAATTGAAGGCGATCAACCAATGTACAGACATTCAATCATGTTACACAAACAATATAGTCATACATAATTCTATTTTCATTACTATTAGAGTAACTTAGCAATCAATACTCATACAACAAACAGTTCCCATAAACCCATATAATACACTCAATTTATTATATTTTATTTATGGTTCTCTAAGTTACAAGCACATACAATGTAATAAGATTGAGTCACTCACCTGCTCATGTTGGTCAATCATAGTAGTCGTCAGGAAAATCCTCACAAATACCCAAGTCACCTATTGAGATGATTAATATATTCATTAATGCATATAGACTATATGATTAAACTCCTATGAGTGTCTAAGTGTCCTATTTTGCTGTTGGGTTTCCGTTCTATTACTATATTAGTTCTTTGGAGATCTTATGGTAATCAAGTATTAGTTCATATTTAATTTCAAGTTGTTTGTCTTGATTTTGTTTGGTACTTAAATATATCAATCGGGTATTCGAGAATTTGACATTTAGTTAACTCTTTTTTATAGTTATTATTGTTATGTTTTGTATTGTTTCTTATTTGACTTAGTGTAGTAACTCGTATTTCTTTATTATTGCTTAGAACTATCGTTTTATTGTGATTTATTTGATATAATTTTCTCATAATGTAAAGATATCATTATATTAATAAATTTAGACTATTTAAATTTCCATTGTTATCTAAAATCTATAGATATCTATTTAAATAAATACTTGATAATAACTAACTTCTAACTTTTTTTGTAAAACATATTAAATTCATCTATAATAATAATAATAATAATAACGGTAATTACAATAATAATAGCAATAATAATAATAATTACGGTAATGACAACAATAACAAACAAGTTTAATGATAATAATGTTTTTAATAATAATAATACTTGTAATATTCATGATATAATTTAAATTAATAGTAATTCATAAATCTTTACCATTAAGGTTAATATTAGTAGTAATATTATTAATGTAAGTCCTAGAAAATTTCAGTAAATAATTCCAAGATGAACTTCAAAAATAAACTCTAAAAATCACTCCAAATTAAAATCGAACTTTGACTAGTCCTAAATCACGAACGAATCTAGAAATTTCTCAATCTTGAAAAATAAGAATCCTTAAAAACAAAATAAGAACTCAACATACTTCAATTCCAAAACCACTACGTGCGACAAATTCTATACTTAACTCCAACTTATAAAATCGAGTAATATAAAGCCCAAAAACAAATTATTAAAAAGTAAATAATGATTAACCTTCGAAAATAAAACTCAATTCAAAGAATTCTGAAAATTTAGAGAGATTTTAAATACTTACAAAAATAAAATTTAAGATAAATTTCTCAAATCAAATATATTGTATAAACACAAAATATCAGTTTCCAAATTGGCAAAGATCTAAACCGGAATATCCCGGAAACCCTAAGTGAAATACAATAGCTTAAGTTTGGCAATCTAGCGCCCTTAACCCTAGAGGCCGAGGTGTAATTTAAGTGTGTAGAATAGCTTGTAGTAATAGAAGTTTGCTTAAAAATATCAAATTGGTAAATTTTTTATCTATTTCGAACCCGTTTGGATATAAACTTCGAAAAGCGTGTCTCGGGGCTCGAGATATATAAAATATACCATTAATATCATTAGACTCGTAATTTCATAAGATTTCCAAATATATCAGTTATATAATTTTTCGGGTTATAAAAGTTACAGTTATAACCTTTTATCATATTTTCATTACTACCGATAATTAATTAGTCTTTTGCACTATTCACTTCTATATTATTACACGATTTTATTATTCTTATAAACCCTTATATTTTTAGATAAATATTTTATATGTTATAGAAAATTTTGTTTTTCCAAAATTTAGTTCGTTTCGGGTTTTTACGGGATCAAATTCTGTTTAAGACCTGATATTAAAAATAAAATAAATTAATTTAATAATTATAAAATATTTTAAAAATATTATTATTTTCATAAAATAATTTTTTGAATTTTTCGAGTTATAAAAATATCATTTATAGCCCATATTCGCGTATTTTGATCATACCGGTAACTTATTTGATAATTCACTAAAATAAATTAATTAATTATGTTTTTTTTATTATGAAAAATCTGCTACAAATATGTAGAATGAATTTCCTATTTTTATTTTATTTTGTTTTATTTTATTAAGAAAGTACTCTTACAACCCATACTTTTAAGTACACCTTTCACATATCACTTCCTTTTCACTTCAATCTTTCTACACTTTGTCCCACACTTTATGGCAGAATTTTTCCCTTCTTTTGGCTGCCATTGTCCTTTAATTTTCTCCTATTTTGACTAAAATAAATATATTTCAATCCATCTTCAAAAAGCTACACATACCATTAATTACACAATTCAATTTTAAGTCAAAATTCAACAAATTCCCTCTCTCTCTCTCTCCCTCTCATTCACGTGCAGCCCCCTCCCCAAAATCTGCCTTGTTTTATTTTTTTTCTTTCTTTCATTCATTTAATACACTCATTCTCTCTCTCTTTCATTTACACTTCTTTCCCTTTTTCATTCTTAACTTTTTCTCTCTCTCTTTTCTTCATTTTGCTCTTGTTTTTACAAGGAACCAAGCTGCCCCTAATTCTTTTATGAGCTCCCACACATATTTCTTGAAGATTTTTAAGTAAACTTTTTTTTCAAAGCTTCCATAGGTGATATAGGTAAAGTATAGTGAGAGTTTCATGCATCAAATGACATTCCATAAGCTTAAAAGCTAAGGATGATGATGCCAAAATGAAACACTCATCTTCTCTATGATTATTATCTTGTATCATTATTATTTTCTTGTTTAAAGTAGTTATATTTTGTAGATCTAACTTTTTGTAACTTTGATTTTCATTTATGCCATAGATCTTGTTATTTGAGTTATTATTTTTGTTATTGCTTATGATTTATACATATATCATTCACATAACTATCTTAGTGTTCATGCATTTAAAACTAGTATAGGAAACTAGATTTAGTGTTTTAAGTTCATAAAATGCATTAGACTTTTGTTTTATGTTCATAAACAACTTATAGTAGCATGATGATAGAAGAAATGTTTTAGAAAGCTCAAGATCTATTTTATTTTCAACAAAAATCATTTATGAAAATTCGGATGAAAAATGAACCATATTTAGAAAAGTTATTTTTCAACTTTAAAATGTGTATTTTTCATTTAAAATGAAGGGCTTAGGGAATAGATAACATAAATGAGTGATTTTGATGAATAAAGTTTAGATCTATGAGTTTATAGTTTACTACCATGGATTTCTTTTATGGTTATGTTCATATTAAGTGTAGATCTTGGTTTTGAACTCAAACAAAAATTGTGAAATTCGTATTTTGGCAAGACCCCTCTTTAAAAAACACTTTTCAAATATTAAAATGAAGTTTTTACTTGAAATAATGAAGGCTTAATATATGTATTCATCGAGACTTCTTTTTACAAGAATCAAAGGTGATTTTCAAAAAAAAATCTCATTTTCGGATTTAGGCCAAGGAATATTTTAAAAACATGTTTTCCAACTCAAAAATAAAGTTTTTATTCAATATATGGGAGGCTCTTAAGATATGATATGTAAGGAATGGATTTTCATAAGTTTAGATAGATTTTATCAAAAGATATGTCCAAAAATAAATTTGATAAATTCGGATCTCAACCAAGACCAATTTTGAAAACCCATTTATCAACTCCAAAACTCATGTTTTATGTGAAGAATGAAGGGTATAGGTAATAGGTATCATTAAGTAGTGATTTTTACAAGTTGGAATGAGTTTTGATGAGATTAATGTGTAAAACGAGAAATAGAATCAAGATGGAAAATTTTGAGTTAGTAGTCAACTTGTAAAATTCGTAACTTTGGATGATGCCTATAAAAACACCTATTATCCAAGCTCACAATAAAAGCTTTATGTAATGAATGGAGTCCTGAAGTAATAGGTATCATAAAGTCTTAGATTTTAATGCATTACACAAGTTTTTCCCAAAGGAATCATTTAAAAAGTGGATTTCTAAAAATTCAAATTTTTGAGTAAATCCTATTTGAAAACATATTTGCAAAGTGTAAAATACAAATCTTTATGTAAAAATGAAGTCCTTAGTGGCTATGTATGGTTGAGCCTTAATTTTCTAAGTATCAAATGATTTTTACTTAAAGAAATCACCTCAAAAACATTTTTTTTTTCAAGATTCGGATTTTGGAATGAACCAATTTTAAAAACATGTTTAGAAGGTGTAAAATGGGAGTTTTTATTGAAAAACAAAGGCCTTAGAGAATATACATAATGAAGACTCAATTTTAACAAAGATAATTATATTTTCTTAAGAAATAAATCCAAAACAAATGGAAATGATCAAAGTTAGAAAACTAGATTTTTCATAGGTAGTTGTTATTATGGTCTTGCAAAATAAAAAGTCATAAAATTTTATTTTAGCAAGAATCATCAAGATCATGCATACATCAAACTCATCTCATGTCATTCATGTTGGGAAATCATTCATATTGAATGTATAGCTAATCTATATAATAGGAACATTACAAACATTTACAAAACTATTTTTTTGGAATCGAAATTGCTACTGTTCTGATCTAATCCGACTTTTTCAAAGCTTCAAAGTTTTCAAAACTTAAATATAATATTAGAATTAGATATATCTCTTTCGAAGTAGATAGAAATCGATATATAATTTGTGAAATTCCGAGTTAAAATGACCAAGTTATGACCGTTTTAAGTTGGAATTCCCGCTTAGGACGAGAATTACGAATTTGATAGTTTATATAAGATCGTTTGGACTACTTTGAGTTGAAATACTTATTAGAGTATTTCTTCCTTTTTAGGTGATCCCGAAATCGACGATTCCCTACCACCGGATTACTTTTACTGAAAGACCGGTGATCCAATGGCCGAGTGAGTCTTCTTCTTATTTTATTACCTTGTTTGTGCTTGTAGCTAGTCGCATTAGAATTATAAGAACAAGATAAAAATCGATATGAATGGGGATGGGATATATGATGAGACTGTGATGAATGTATGCCAAAGAATACTAAAGCATATCGAAACCACGATTCGATTGGATAATTGCACTATTCATATTATTTCTGTTATGTGTATAATATTGGTTGGTCACTCTAAAGAATGTATGAAATTTTGACCTAAGCAAAAATTAAATTGGTCATGCATCGCATCGGATATATTGCATTTGGTAGCATGCTACTCCTACGCAGGTCGATCAGTATGGTCCGATGATGACTCGTTTGGATAACGAGACCGGTGCCAGAGCTCATTCATGGGAACTAAGGCGCATCGGGGATACATTCCATGGGTGAGCCTAGCCGAGCCGAGGGCTATGAGCCGAGGGCTTGGGGACTAGCAGCAGTCGTGTAGATTTCAATACCATCCCTAACCCAAGATACGGAGGGTGTAAATCCATTCTGTGTGTGGGTTCTGGATACTCATACATAATTGTTTGCTCATGTGTTTGTTCATGCATAGCATATAGATGATTATAACTTGCTTGTTATGGTACAGAATCAAGAGAATTCTCACTAAACTAGTGTAGCTTATACCCCAATAGATGTTTGAATGAATAGGTTATCTCAAGAATGCTAAGTGGGGACCAAGATGGTTAGAGCCGAGAATGACTACGGGATTCCGACAAGGAATAAGAATGCTTGAAGTTATTAGCTAGGTTTTACGATTTGCCTTGTAATAGTTTTATATAGTGAAATCTTTTGATGAATGTAATTGAAGTATAATGCTTTGTATCTGGAGTATAGTAAATTGAAATTCCTTTACATTGTTACTCAAGTTATATCAACATAAAATGTATCACTCCGATGAGTCTCCTCCATGTGTTAGATACCTTGTACATAGTATGGAAGCCTTTGCGTGACTTAGGTGGTTATTCTTAGGCTTTAATATTGTGTACAGTGGACTGCCACGTTTAGGTTATCATTCGGGGTGTGACAATTAAAATAGCTTTAAACTTAGCTTTGGGTTCTAATTATGAATATTAAATATAATAATATTTTAAAAAATGATATTTCCAGAAATATTATTAATTTAAGTATTTTTAATGATATTAGAAATATTAACAACTATAGTTGTAAAGCTTATATGGATTTAAATTAAATTAATGATAGTAATTTATATCACTAATAATCCTTTCTTGATAATGTTAATATCACTAATTCATAATACTTATGTCAATAATCTCATATATATTACTTAAATACTATATATTTATTAATACAGAAAAATTTTTAATTTTAAACTCAATATTCAATAATTTCAATATTATATTACTAATAAGTAATAATATTCTTAATAACACAGAAAATAAATAAATAAAAATAATAACAGTACTAAAAATGTTTGTAATATTAATTTTTATATTATTTATTTTAATTAATTTGGTTTTAAACTTTTTTTTTATAAAACAAAGAAGCCGAGAGGTACACGGGGTGGAACACGCCTGTGTTCCTCCCATGCTCAAATAAAAAACAGGAAACACGGCTGGTGCATAGGGAGAACCAGCCATGCTTATCCTGGGAAAAGAACCTAGTACTGTTCGCATCTTTAACCTCAGTTTGATTCCATTTTCTTGCTTTTAACACATTAGAAACACTCCTAAATCATTCCTAAGTGATTGTATATGATATATCTGAACATTAAACAACTTACAACACATCTATAATTACATAATCCATGATTTTCGAATCAAAATGAATGTAATTAGGGTTTTCGAATTTTACCTCGTTTGAGCTTGTTTGATGAAATTCGAAGCTTGTTTTTGTTTGATAGTGTTCCTATGATCATCATAAGTCAGTTCTAATCCTTGTTTTTAATAAATAACAAGCTGAAATACAACAACTTACCTAATTCCTAATTTAAGCGTTTTTCATGTTATATTTTTCTTTGATTCGAACCGAGGTGTTTTGGATGATTTGATTTCTGTTTTTAGGTTGATTTGATTGCTCAATAGGTGTTGTTTGATCTGGAAATTTTGAAAGTAAATGAAGGTTGTTTGCTTGGCCATCATGAGCTATAAATATATATTAGAGGAATAAAGAAGATGTTTGTCTTCTGATATTTTCCCCGATTATTCCTTATTTGAATATTGTTCCATCCAGTTGTTTTAGTGTCATTAATGAGGGAGTTGAGTTGGCAATGTGTGATTTGTTGGTGAGTTGATTTTGTTGACTATTTGTGCACAAATTGGATGATTTTTCTAGCAAATTTCAGCTCTCAACTTTCAAGACAATCAAAACCCTTCATTTGTGCATCTTGGAATCGATCCTACAAGTATATATATACACTAAAATTTAGATAATATTTATCTATATTTTCGGGTAGTTTATTACGTTAATCAGGTACAATTTAAAGAATATTTGAGAGTTTTCGTCCAAAAATATTTTTATAAGATTCTACAAAATGTCTAGTTTACCAAACAATACAACTTTAATTTTTAAATTTACATGATTAATTGTTTTTAAAATTTTATCTCCCGCGATTAAGGTTTCATAAGCTTATTAGGTCAATTTTTTGTTTTAGGCTCTCATAGCTTAAGAAAAACCCTAATTAGAACAATGGTGTGATTTAAATATTTATTTGGATTCTAGATCTTTAGTTATATATCTGTTTATGTTTTTATTATGTATTTATAATCCTAACTGTTTATCTTTAGGTTATCATTTCCCATCTATAAGCATAGTTGGTTAACTACACATTATCTCATTTGATATATTAGCTAAATTATCTATATATCTTAGGTTTTTGATACTTACTATGAAATCTTATTAGCAATGTTTAATACTATCTAGGAATCTTTAATTTAGGGTTTAAATCCATGTACGGCTTATTACTACTCATTGTTCTAGTCTTAAGTCTTTGTTGAGTTCAATAGTAGTCATTTAATCTCTTTATTTATATTTTCTATCTATTTTATTTGTATGACAAATTTCGGGGTTTGAAAATTTGGGTTACATTTAATCATATCTTGAATTATCAGTTCAAGATATGTAATCTCGTTTTTGGTATCAATTAGGGTTAAAGAAGTTCTTTATTTGGCTTTTGGATCCTAACCTAACTAAATTCAGGTTATTGATCTATTCTTAGATTTTTATTGGATTTCAGGTTTACTAACTAGTTCATACTTTTTATTTTAGTAGTCGTATATTAATGTGAAAAATTCCCGGGTTTACAGTACGGTTTTCGAAAACTGATCCTGTTGGATCCAAAAGACACTAAAAATTATCAAATATAATATTTTTAGGCTTCCTTATATTATTATAAACTATTTCCCACAATCATTTCAATTTCGTTGCTCAGGGGTTAATAGCGTGATTAACGAATCTAAATCTACTAGGATTTGATATGGATTTGTTGACTTTAGGGTTTTTGGTTGACTTCCGGTTTAAGGTTTAAGCATAAACCATATCATAAAATCTAGGGGATTACAATGTTTGATAATTGCACCAAGAGTACCAGTTACTAGTTTTCATCTTTGTCCAAAGACTAAATGTAAATGCTATGCTGGGTATCTTATGATGGGTTATGTCATTATTGAATTATAAAGTATAGTTTTTAGTATAAATGTGGGCATAATTTAATTTTTGCTTGTTTTGCTCTCTTCAATTATTGGTGTTCAAATATTTTTTCCAACATTACTTGAATTGATAAAATTGGGACAAATAAGAAATAACTTTAGAATCTTTAGAAAAGAGTTGCTAAGAATGAAAAGATTGTATTTGGTGCATTCTAAGAATAGTATGTCTCAATAAGGTATAAAAATAAGTATATTGCAATAAAGACATTATAAATGAAACAATATAAGGAACTAGATCATGATGATTTTTTTCTTTTGTGGTACTAAAGGAAGATCTAGATGCTACAAATTTTATGATCCCACTACTAAGGCATTGTTTGAGACAAGTAATGTTGGATTCTTTGAGGATGTTGAGTTTGCCGGGAGGTGATAAGGCTAAGGAATTTATACTTGAAGAGGAACATGTTGACACCCTCTAGCTGCTAGTGATAGTGTTCAAGATTAGGTTATAGTACCTGACATTATTCAAGAAGCATATTTAGGGCAAGGTAACATAAATGAATCTCCTATTCAAATTCAAGTAACTCAAGAATAAAAAACTTTAGATCCTCAAGAACCGATGCCATGGATAAGATTCACTAAAGAAAGGAGAAGTGCAATTCTAGATGATTATGTTGTATTTCTCTAAACCATGAGGATGGCATTGCAATGATGAAGAAGATCAATCAACTTCTCTCAAGCCATATAAAGTATTGATTCTCAAAATTGTATAGATGCCATGAAGAAAGATGAAGTACATGAAGGATAATCAAGTTTAGGACCTTGTACCATTGTCTAAAGGTGTGAAACCCATTGGTTGTAAGAGGGTACTTAAAACCAAAAGGGATTCAAAAGGCAACATAGAGAAGTACAAGGCATGTCATGTGGCTAAGGGCATTACTCAAAGGGAAGGCATTGACTGTAACAATACTTTATCTCTTGTTTCGTTGAAAAACTCTTTAAGGATTATAATGACACGTGTAGCACATTTTGATATTGAGTTGCATTAGATAGATGTAAAGATAACATTTCTCAATGGTGAAATTGATGAAACAATTTTTATGGTGCAACTAGAAAATTTTGAATCAGGAGATTTAAAGAAAATGGTTTGCAAATTAAGAAGTCCATCTATCGGCTTAAGCAAGCATCTCAACAATGGTATCACAAATTTCATCAAATCTTCGTCTCATATGGTTTTGAGATGAATGTTGTTGATAATTGTGTATGCCACAACTTTAGAGGAGTAGGTTTATCTTCTCGTATTATATGTAGATGACAAATTACTTGTCACAAATTATATGAGCCTATTGAGTAAAACCAATAGATTTCTATCATAGAATTTGAATGAAGGATCTTGATGAAGCTTCTTTTGTATTAGGAATCCAGAAACATTGTGATCGTTCATGGGGATTCTTAGATTACCACAAAAAAGTTATATTAAGATAGTGCTCAAAAGGTTTGGCATACATGAATATAAACTAGGAGATACCCCTATTGCTAAAAATGACAAATTTAATTTAAGTCAATGTCCCAAGAATGATCTTGAATGCAAAGAGATGGAGAAGTTTCCTTATACTTATGGAGCCTTGTGTATGCTCCGGTATGTATGTGTTTGGATATTGGCATACATTATTGGAATGTTGGGTAGATATTTGAGTAATCCTGGGGTTGGAAAGCAGACAAGAGAATTATGTGGTATTTACAAAGAACAAAGGATTATATGCTCATATATAGAAAATCAAATCCACTAGGGATCATTAAGTATTTTGATTCTGATTTAACTGGATGTCAAGATAGTAGAAAATCTACATCATGATATATTTATCTGCTTGTTGGAGAAGCGGTTACTTAGAAAAGAGCTAAACAGACACTTATAGCTTCTTCTATCATGGTAGCAGAATTTATATCCTATTATAAGGCATTCAATCATGGAATATAGCTGTGAAATTTTGTGACTAGGCTGCGCATTATAAGTAAAATTGAAAGATCACTAAAGATATTTATGATAATAAATCAACAGCGTTGTATTCTAACAACAACAAGAGCTCAACAAAGTCAAAACATATTAACATTAAGTTCCTGGTTGTGAAGAAAAGAGTTCAGAATCGATAGATGTCTATAGAGCACATAAGAATAAACTGCATGATTGCGGATCCACTTACTAGAGGTTTGCCACCTAAGGTCTTTCATAAGCATATTGCTCATATAGGTATTATTTTTTAGGATATTTAGTTTTAATGGGAGTTTGTGTGCTGAACTATTGCTCATTATTATGACATCTTGAATTGTTTACACACTATAATGTAGTTATACTTAAAGTTCTCAGTTACAAAGTAATAAAGTTAATTCCCGTTATAAAGTTCCCTGTTCAAATTTGATATCTAAACCCATACAACATAAAGAATAAGGTTTGACCAATTGGAAATAAGCATGTTAGATCACATTACATGTAAACATCCATACTTGATTCATGTCATTCAATTGTATTGATGTATGTGATCATTGAAGGGTTAGTTACGACATATGTAACGAAGCCCACTTTGGTCATATATTGATATTATTGATGGACTGGATTGTTTTGGGATGCATTTGGGAATAATAAGGAAATCTTGAGTACTCACATGGTTTGTACACAATTATAAGACTACACATATAGCCCAAGGGGAGATTGTTAGGTTTATTTTTAATAGACCAATTTTGTGGGCTTATATGTGTAAATTAAATTAATTGTGTAAAAGGGTTATTATAAAATATAAAGTCCAAATAAAGTGATCTAATAATAAAGTTATGAACTTTAAATACATCATGTATATTAAGTATGGAATATTATGTGTGGAGACCGGATATATTGTTCCCTATTTTATGATGGGTAGAATAAGAAATAATAAATAAGGACATGTATATAAATATATGGCCGTGGTCCCTAAGTTATATGCACCACATTATTCTTCTGGCATCCTCATCAGATAGAATAGATAGAGTGAGAGTAAAGCTTCTAAAAGTAGCATATTGACTTGAAAGACTAAGCCATCCAAATCAAAAGGATTTTGTATGCCTTCCATATCATGTATTCAGGTACACTTCTGCAACTACTTCTATATGTTTGTGCCCTAATCTTGCACATGTTATTGAATTTAAGGATTTAATAATTTATTCCAACAAGTGTTACTTCAATGTTTTATCTAAGTTCTGTGCCATCAAAACCACCAAGGGTGTCCTTTTGTAAGTATAACTGTGTGTGGACTGAGGGACGGCTGCTGGGAAAATAAATCATTAACTGTGTTGTTTTTCGATCTATATGTGACGCACTTATTGAGTATGCATCTTATGTTTCCAAAAGCTTATAAGATGATCATAGTATAAATTTAAATAACCATCGTGTATGTCTCTATATTTTATAATAATGGTCTAAATTTAGAGTAACAAGATACTCATTAGGAATTTTCCTATTATAATTTAGCCACTTCCTACTTAACTCATTGACATAAACCAATAGCAAGAGGTTATCCTGCATTCCTTATTCTTAGAGCATAGTAAGAGTGTTCATAGTTTCCAAAACAAGTAATAAAAAAATAAATTCAACTGACCAAAACGGTGTCTCAAGCTAAGTCATTATCTGATTAACAAAAAACTAGTTAGACTTGTTATCCAGAACACAAACCGTAATTAAATAATCTCTTATAAGATTTTAGTGAAACTTCCTTTTTCACACACTCTATCTCTTTGCCTTATATTATCCAAAAAAAAAAAAATCCTAATTAGATTAACCTTACTAATAAGAGTGCTAAAAGAAAATGAGACGAAGGCTTACTAGAAAAATGGAAAGGACACATATGAAACATTTGGGTGTGAGACTATAAAAACCTTAAATTTTAAGATATTTACAATCTGCCACGTGTTCGCAACTAGTATGGACATTAAAACTCAAAACCTATTAGAAATCCACATTTTACGCCATAAATAACTCTAGATTAATCATATAATAATAATTCCAACAATGTTTGGTTACGTATTTGTCATAATTAACAACCATACACTCTAAATTTTAGGATATTTGTAATTTGTCACTTGTTCATAACTAGTATGGACACATTAAGGCTCAAAACCTAATAGAAAACCACGTTTTATCCATAAATAACTCTAGATTAATCAAATAATAATAACGCCAACAATATCTGCTTAAGTACTTGTAATCATAAACAACCATGTAACTTATTTAATAAAATTACATGAGTTAAATTGATGGATGGCTCCAGCAATCCATTATACCAATACTACAAGAATTATACATGGTAACTAGAATTCCTACTCCACAACAAACATTAAACACATGTTACTTAGACTAACAACACAAGACTAGAGTCTCTATTTTCATAAATCAACACATAATCGATATCCAACTTCGGGAAGGTTTTCAATGCTAATGTTAATGATGTTCCTAAAACCTCAAACTATTTGTAACTTGCATTATAATAGTCTACATGGTCACTACCTGCACCTAAAAGAGATAATAGAATGAGCCACAATCCAATACATATACAATGCATGCATAAACAAAAGTGAGTTATCAAGCAACAACACATTTACATGCAGACTTACAACCAATACAACAACCACCATTTTATTATTATTAGTTTGAGCTAAGCAAACAACATATGGTGTTGAGCCTAAATTTTGGTTTCTAATTTAGGTTTTTCTAATTCAATTCTTATTAAATCCTAAAAGCTATTTAATACGAACTCTTAATGAGGAATTAAAGAAAGCAATTTTTCATTAGTTTTGGAGCCGCTCCCCAACAAGAGTCAAGAAAAAAGGTACGTTAGAATCAATGAATTAGATTGATTCTAACTTAACTACTAATCTACAAAAAAAAAAAAAAAATCTTTTTCTTTTAAAAGATTGAAAACCATAGATCTTTAGGTTTGAGGGCTAACCTATTAAAATCTAAATAGTTATCATATAAAATTTTAAAATTGAAATTTAATCGTCAAACTCAATATTTACAAAGGTTTTTTATTTTTTAAATTTTTATTAAGGGAAGTTTATTATAAAACAATGAATTTTTTTTTCATATTTTAGGTTGCACCATATGTGCTAGTATTTGCTAACCAAAATTAGACCATCGTAGTTCCTTTCCTAAAAGTGTTTAATGTTTTGAAATATTTTATTTTTGAAATCTTTTCACTTTAAGTATTTAAATTTTTCATCTTGCTTAAAAATCGATTAATTTTTTTAAATAAAGAAAATTTCAATTAATGATATTTTAGAATATCAGTTTTCTATGTGATAAAATATGTGGAATAAAAAGTTTAAAGCTTTCCCCTTTTATTTTTATTCATATATACATTTGTACAATTATTTTATTAACTAGATTATCTTCTTCATCCCTATATGTAAACACAACCCCTAATAGTTTACTTCAATGAATACCCTTCTGTGTAATGAAGACTCTTAAATTTCCTACAAACTACTTATTTAATCTTAAAAAAAATAACAAAAAAAATTCTAAAGAATTCCAAAATATTTATAACAAAACTATCTTGATATGTAACATTAATAAAGAAAGATCACTACCTCATGCACTATTCGTGAAATTTTACAAGAGGAAAACTATATAAAAAAGGTTAGTATTAAGTAGAAGGAAATTATCTCTTATTATTATTCTTTTTAGTGACATATAAATGACAATCAAATGAAAAGATCAATTATAATAAAAGGTGTATATATTATAGTTCCTGCCCGATCCAAAATTAACTTTTTAAATTTTTTTATAGAAAAATGGATATAATTATATGAAAAATTATATGGTCTCGCCATTAATTTTGATAGGATCGATCTCATCACTAACTAATGGCTCCCACCATACTCAACCATGATCGAATTACTAAAATAGTTAATATTATAATTATTATATTTATTTTAGCAGTTAGATGGTTAACTGAAATGAGACCGTAGATGCTCCCGTAGTGTATACATATTTGTACAAAGTATTGTTATAATAAGTGAATATGGATGACATCCCTTTTACTTTCTTTTATCCCTTTTTTTTTTAGTTTTTTATTTTAACAAAGCAAATTAACAAGTGACACAAGAAACAAGCTAGAAAATTTCTCTTATTTATTAATTATATATATTTTTTATTTACATTCCTTTTATGTCTACAAGTCACTACAATGAAAGACACTAGTAAAAAACTAAAAGAAAAAAGTTAGTAACAATATGTTACAATAGTTACATAAAACTCTTATTATTTTTTGTATTTTTTTTTAATTCTACAACATTGCTAAATAACACTTATTCAGACATATAATGAGCATAGAAACTATTAATATACTAAGCATATTATAGGACCCATAAAAAAAAATGTATGAGTTGCCTTTCTAGATTTTTAAAAATCTTGTCACTTTAAGTTTATTAAATCATATTATATTTTTTATTTTGTAAAAAAAAAATTAAAATTTCTAAGAAAGTAATCCTAAATTTGTAAAATTTCAACTTATATTTTTATTATTGAAAAGATTTTTTTTTCACTCAAGGCAAGCTATTATAAAATATTAGAAAAAAAATTATTTTTATTAATTTTTAAATAAAAATAAATGAAAAAAAAATCACCAACAACATGATACTATTTTTTTTCTTTTATTATTAAATTGTGTAGTAGTAATAATAAGAGAAAAAGTCAAATTTGATACTCAAACTTTAGCAAAAAAATTCAATGAGGTACCTGAACTTTGAAAAGTTCAATTTAGTTCCTAATTAGACTTTCGTGGCTATTCTTGATACCTTAGTTAACTCCGTTACTTTGGTTTGTCTACATGGATTTAGGAAAAAAAATAAAATTGAAGGAAGGAAGGAGATGAATAGTACATCTTTTTGAACTCATTATTATGTGATAATCTACGTTAGGAAGTCAATATTTTCATTTTTTTACAAACTTTTTCATATATTAATTTCAATATTAAAATTTTTAAAAAATAAAGAATGGAACTAACTTACCTAGTGAAATCACTTGTCTAGCAAATTAGTGACTGAGTGAGTTGAACTCCAGCAGTGGTGTAAGACGAAAAACCAATCCAAGTTGGACCATATTTTGCATATGGCTAACCTTCCAAATTAACCGTAGAACGCTAGCAAGATTTGGGGGGTTGAGCTTGTACTTTGTGTTCGACGATTGTGCTCAAATTACTTTTAGGCAATGTCAAAGGTAGCTAGCATAAGCTTGAAACTCCAAAAACCAACTTACCTGGAAAGATTGTCCTGACAACTACTAGAATCAAGAACTTCTATAGAGAAGTTCAAATTATTTGAAAAACCCTAGAGCGAGAAAATAAGGCATTTGTATCGTATTTTTGTTAGGGTTTTTGTTCGTTTGGTTTTAATTATTTTTTATGGGGTGAAGATGGATATTCTTCTGTTGTTGTTCTTTAATCTCCATGAATTTTGATTTTGATTTGATTCGTTTATCATCAATAAGTTTGAATCAAGGTCGATTAATTTAACTACAAACTCTAGATTTCATCTTTTTTTTAATTTGATATGTTCAAAAGATTTTTATTGTAAATCCGCATAAGATTATCACATAAAATGGATTCAAAAAGATTTTTACTATTCATCTTCTTCGTTCCCTCGATTTCAATTTTTTTTCTTTGTTTCTAGGTTCTCTCTCTCTCTCTCTCTCTCTCTTACGCTCACATTTCTAGTGACACGTGTTTGACAACCATTTGTTCTAAAATCCACATAGACAAACCAAACTAAGGGAGTTAACTAAGGTACGAAAAATAGCCATGAGAAGTTCAATTAGGTACTAGATTGAACTTTGAAAAGTTCAAGTACCAAATTCGACATTTTCCTTAATAATAATAATAGAGTACAAGTACAAAAAAAACACCCAACTTACTTAGTATAGTTAAGAGTCCTGAAGATCAAAGACGGAGTTGATTGGAATTGAAAAGATCAAAAAATCAGGGGTAAATTCATTAAAAAAGGTTGTACAAGAGATGTGCAGCACGTTAACGGTGGTGGAGTACTCCTATTATCACCATGGGATGGTAGTTGGAGATTAGCAATTGGGTCTTCCAACCTTGTATATCTATTGGTGGTGATTTCAGTCATGTTGAGATTTAAGGTGTATTTGGTTCATCTTATATTGGTCATTTTGATATTTTATTTTTATCATTTTCAACCAATTTTTTTGTCAAGAATTAGATATAGCTGAAAAACTTATATTTTTACTTATAAACAAATCACATAGATTGGATACAAGTCATATACAAATAAGATATAGATTCAAATCAAATATAGATATTGTCATGCCCAAATAGTAGCCTAAACGTGAAATGTCACATGAATCCAAACTGAGGTTCAAGAGCATCCATTTAGGCTATGACACGACCTTAAATATAATTTATGAGAATAACATGGATAAAATTTCCAAATGAGAGATTTTCCACATATAGGATCAGGTTGTATAGAATAAGAATGTAAATACATATACATATATATAGCTAATAATAACTATGCATGCTTGCTTATAATGTCTGGTTACAACTATAGCATAATACTTAAACATTGTCTTAAGCATAAGATGATACTAAAATTATTTTAATTAATTCCTTCCTTCTCTTATAGATGACTTTTAGTGGACTTTGACACCATACCAGGATGAGACTATGAATCGATACCAGCTACGGGTTGAACTGGAACAATTGGGGATTGTTGGGATAAGCGGACCATGGCTTAGTGAGATAACCAAAGCAGTACACACACAGGCAGTTTACAAAAGTTTATTATTTAGACATATGCAATGCTATAATCACACAATGAAACAAATACAAACCTGGATGATCGAAATCCAAACAGATATAGATTTACACCCTCCCATCGGGGTTTCGGAGTAATACTAACAAGATATAGAAAATCTTAAAATATCAATTAGAAACTTTTATTTGTTTGGCTGTTACATTTAAATTATGTCACTAACTTGATACTTTAGATTCTCCCTATAGTATTCCACTTTCACAAGGTCGATACTACAGATGGCTCCTTACTTTACTAATTAGTTTTTGTGGAACCAAATAGTTTACTAGAAACCTCAAGTTAACCACTTTTCCTTATTAGTAACCGCCAATGTTTCTATAGACTCGAAAAGTAATACATACCTCTGATGGTATAATGATGCAATTATATAGTCGTGCAATGCATGGCAGGTTAATTTATTATCTATTATCATTATGCTTAGTTTCGGGGTGACCATTCAATTTTTCAAACAATCATCATATTCACAAGCAAAATTTAATTCAACAAGTGCTTGACTTTTATTTAAGTAGATTGGCAATCATTCAATCAACAAGAAACAAGTAGTACCCAATCCCCATATATAATTCATTGTTTGAATATAATTAACTAGATGCACTACATTATAACCATAAACAACATGTACAGTCATAGTTACTTACCTGTCCATGATATCGAATGTGGTTGTAGTAATCCTTGGGAAAATCTGTGATGGAATCTATCTCACCTATAATAAATAATAATAAGAAATTAATTTTTAGAAATCAATTATAGTATCTTATAGTACCTACATGACTTAGTTGATTTTTTGACACTTTTTAGTATGTCCAATAGATTCTAAATTTTTCTATGTTAACTTGTCTAATACAAAATTCATGGGCTATTAACTTCCTAATTTATAGCCTTTTATAAGATTATCTAAACTATAAAGATTGTATACTACCTTATAAAAGGATTTAATCACGTAACTATTAGGGATGCAATCGAGGCGGTTTGGAACGGGTTTTTTGAAACCCGAACCCGACCCAGTCCTTAATGGTGTCCAAAACCCGAGAAAAACCCTATCTGGTTTTTTTTTTTGTCATTCCCAAAATCCGACTCACTAGGATTTAAGAAACCCATAACCAGACCCAACCCGATCCAAGATTTTTAATTTTTTTTCTTAAAAAAAAATGCAAAAAAAGAATTTTGTTTTAAGTTATTAATGATACAAACACTTTTATTGAAAGAATGAATTTTAGACAATAATATCATATAAAATGTTGCAAACACTTCATTTCCACTTACTTTTACATACATATAATAAATGGGATTGTTGCTTTAATAACTTAATATTTTGAATTTATGTCAGGTCGGTTTCCCAACGGGTTGCATAATAAACAAAAAACCTAACCCGATAACTTATTGGATTTTTTTTTAATCCCAAAACCCATAGGGTTTTTAGCGGGTTGGGCGGTTGGGTACCCTAAACGACCTATCCTGGTTGCATCCCTTGTTACTATAATTGGACTATATCAAAATCGTATAGAGTTCTACTTGCTTGTGTAAAGTGTAGTTTGAAAGTTTATCTCGATTACAACTTAATATTATATTCCTTAGTGGATTTTAACTCATTTTCTTTATTTATCTATATCAATTTTCATTATCTCATTTTATTTTTCATTAATTATTATATATAATATATAAGCATGTCGTTGAATTCTTTCATCTTCTTCTTCTATTTTATTTTATTTATTCATTTTATTTTATTTTATTTTTTAATTATTTTATTTTGTAATATTCAAAACTCGGTGTATTGTTAGCTTAGTTCTTCAAAATCCTTACATACCTCACACTTATACGTATATATGTTTATATTCATTTGTATTATTTTATTTTATTTCAATTTATTTTTCTATTTCACATGGAAGGCATTCTTTTTTTTTTTTTTTCTTTTATCAGTAAGATTTGGACAAGAGTTTCCTAAATATATACATAAACATAGGTATGACCACACACACACGCACGCACATACGAACACACACACACACATAGGTACAAATACACACACACACACTCTCTTATATATACACACACGCACGTTCTGCTCATAAATATACATATATATCTAGTACATGTCATTCATATATATTATATATACACATACATACATATATGTTATTATTACTAGCTGGTTTTCATAAAAGAAGTATTGGTCGAGGTTCAACCTCGATATGGTAGAATGGTGGAGTTTCCCTTCTTCTTGGCCAATGGATCCATACCTACAACAAAGGAGATGGAGCTAAGGCTTTCAATGGATGTATTTCTAGGATGGTATTTACTTACCTCGTTTAGTTGATGATGGTGGAATGTTTTGCTGCTTTTATGGTTGGTGTTTTTCGGTTGTGCTTGAGTTATGGTGGTTGCTCGAATTAGAAGGAAGGTAATGCGCTAAAAACCGATCGTATCAAACTTAAAATTTATAAACCTAGAATTAATCCTACGATCGAGCAAAGAAAAGTATACCTATTCGAAATAGTATATGATTAAAATCAGGTATCGTCCTCAGGAATCTAAGAAACAATTACTAATGTTACCCTTTCTCCACTATTTAGTCTAGTTCTTAAGTTAATATGTATTATTATCAACTACTAATTAACTAAATTAATTAACCTTAAGATCCTTATGAAAGCTTTTAAGAATTATAATTAATCACAAGATATGCAACATACCCCTCATCTTGTTCCACCATAAACCCTAACTTTTCATATAAAGATATATTGATTAATGACTCATTTACACATTGTACTGCATGAACTTTCTATTAAACTAATTACTCCCTCGAGTTAATCAATTTCTAATCTTGCATGAATTAATAGAAACCTCTTCCTAACTAATATCAATACAAGATATTAAAGATCCTAGTTCATAAGCAAAGATCAAATCTTTATTGCAGCAAATCAAAGTTTCTCTATCTCTAGATAAACATGTGACTTTCCTATTCATGAGGATCTAACTTACTAGATAAAACCTCTTCCATTTAATAAGAATCATGCATATAATTAACTTTACGCATAAATAAATCACAAAACAATTATAATACAGGAATAGATGCAAAAGTATAAACTTCTCATTAATCAAGGCAAATCAATTCATATTGGGTTTAGGGTGTCACAAGATTTAGGGTTAGGAGTCTACTCCTCCATGGAGTTTACAAGAAAACACAATATCTAGAGCAGTAGAATAAAAACATGATGTAGAAATACAACCCTTCAATGATCTTGTGATAATCTATGATGTCCAAACAATCTTTTTCTTCCAAGTGCTTCTTTTCTCTCCTAGGGTTCCTAACGTACGGTCCAGGATCCCAAATAAATCAATAAGGCGGCTATTTATAGTATAGGGAAAAGTCATGTGTGCATGAGGGGTCTGCACGGCCGTGCTTAGGGCCGTGCACAATGAGAAAAAAATGGATTTTTGACATTTTTAAGTTTTGCATGGCTTACTATACGCCCATGCACGGGGTTGTGCAGAACTCTAAATCTTCTTTTTCTTCTCGAATTGAGTTATTTGCTTTTGCACTAGCTTGTGCACTCCTTGTGTAGCTGCTAAGGCATGAATTAAGATACTTGCTGGTCACCTTCTTTCCCTCTGCACAAGCATCTAAATGGCCATGCATGAACGTTGTGCACACTTGAAAATCATCACTTTGTAGCCTTTGTTAAATCTTTCCTTGTTTTTTCTCAAATCATCCATAAATCTTCCAAATGAGTACTTGAACCTTGAAAAACAAATATTCAACACTTAAGTATCTTTCTCTTAAGAATTTCACATAAAATTAATGCAAAATTATATCAATTGAGTATAGAAAATATGGGTCTTTTAACACTTATCAAAAGGAGGGAGGGAAATGATATGATGTTTGTTGCATTTGGTTTATTGGATTCATGCCATGGGGACTCCATGTGAATGAGAGAAGGGAAAGAAAAATAATGATTTGAGGTGTTAATGTTGGTTCTTTGATCCTAGGTTAGGTTGGTCACAAAAATGAAATGGGAAAGGGTAGAGCTTTTCTTGATCTTAGTTTAGCCATTTTTACAAGAAGATGATAGCTATCTTAGTCTTCTTGGGAGTTCATGAGATAAGGAGGGAGAGAAAGGTTGATGGATTGTGCTTGATATATGCAGAAGATATGGCATTTACTTAAGTGGTGCTCTCCTTCTACATTTAGTATTGAAGTCTCCTACTTGTTTGTACTCCTTTTTTTGGTCTTTTACGGCAAAGGGAAGATTGAAAGCTTGTAAGGACCCGTATCACCCCTAAATTTGAAATAGGCAATAACAGTTCCCCAACCACATATAATCTATAAGATTATATGTAAGGTTACCTGAAAGAATTGTTTGAGAAATTGTTTATCTAATTCCAAAAAGATAATATACAATAGGAAGCATAGATTTTTTTTTTTTAAAACCAAAAAAACAATACTACTATACTACCAACATATCTTACAAAGGAAGCAACTTAATTCCTACATAGCTAAGTACATATATATATTACATCCAAAGGCTTCTTACAAGCCTTAACCAAAATCCTCAAAACACAACCCTAAACTAACACTTTAATTACATTATCAACAAAAAGAATCACGTCTAATCTATTACAAGTCATAGGGTTCCATTGAGTCCAGGGTTAGCTCTAATCCTCCAAATCATCAAGAAAATCTTCAAAGTCGGTTCCGTATCCCATACTCGTATAGAACTCATCGGAGTCATCACCTGAAATGGATAAAATATGAACCAAAGGCCCAGTACACAAGTAACGAATACAAATACAAAGTGGATCACACATTCTTAGACTAATGCATTATGCAACAATCAATGGTTTATTGTTAAGTCTTTAGTTAGTAAAACAACACGGGAGTATTCAAACTCCGGATAACAAGGATCTAGTATTACGTTCGCCTCCCTGAGTGGTCTCTACTGTTCATACAAACTAGGTAGCCCCACCTTCCGGCGTAGCCCGTAATACTAGGGGATCCTGAGTAACGTATCACGACGCTCAGGGGTTGATATGAGCACTCGGATACTCATATCTCCTAAATAATTCTATCCACTAACGAGAAAGTACCTCTGCCCCCAATCTGAGCAAGGTACCGCTCTCTGAAACCAATTCAACGGCAAACAAAGACAATCAACACTCATAATATCAATAGGATTTCCTTAGTTTAGAGTAGTTTGATTTTGATGCCTATCCTAGCAAAGAGACAAGCAAGTTACTGCGTACCTGAGATAGCTCGGGAATTAATGAGGTTAATCGAGCGAGAATCTATCACTATTTAAAACAATATTAAATTTCACACTTAGCTTAAGTACTAATTAACTAATTGAAAATATAATTAATCAAAGAAATTCAAACAATCTAATACAAAGTCATAATAAAGCATTTAAACATCCTATTATATCATAGAACACTTAACAAATACTTAATTGATCATATATCAAACTTCGAAAAATTTTGAAAAAAGTTTTTAAAATTCAAAAG
This sequence comes from Combretum micranthum, assembly GCA_024138025.1. Classification (NCBI taxonomy): domain Eukaryota; kingdom Viridiplantae; phylum Streptophyta; class Magnoliopsida; order Myrtales; family Combretaceae; genus Combretum; species Combretum micranthum. Next base: position 423,321 of record JAMXBD010001168.1, read on the forward strand.
CGCAGGGGATATGTTGGCGGCTTTGAACTGGTGTTCAACACTCTGAAGTCAACACTACCAACACTGGCAGTGTTCAAGGGTACGCCGGCTGCCTTCATTCTACGCCAGCGGCTTTGAGCCGGTGTAGAATGCAAAATTCAAATTTCCAAAAGTTTACCAGAGGTACATACCCAACGTATCCATGTACGAGCTATATTGTGAAAGATGAACGCTGGCAGACTTTTCCAGCCAAAGCCGTGCATTCGAACGGCTTTAACAAATTTAATTCTTCACTTCCAACACCGCCTATAAGCCGGCGCGTAGAAGCCCCAGATGCCTGTACGACCAAATTTTATCCTATACGAAATTGTTTTTGATTTCCCCTGTTTTATACAACTTTGTTCATTTTCAAAAATTCCCCAAACTTAATCCAAACTTTCCAAAGCTTGTTATATGATCCAAACACTATCCTAACAACATGAATTCTACTTCTAATCATCAAAACACTAATCACACTTCAAATTCATATCTCAACTACTCAATTCTTCATATCACTTCACAACACTCATATAAGATATAAACTACCATTCCTTTAGCCACATAATCTTGTTTAAACCACCATCAAAGCACCAAATCAATCCCACATCAATTATTACATAAAATTCATTTATATCTAACATTACAAACAAACACATATAAATATAAGTAAAAAGATAAAGTTTGCATTAAACTCACATGACTAAATCTTGGCTTGGAATGATGTTCAAATCCTAAAGCTTGTAGTTGATCTTGGCTTAGGATTTAAGATTTTGAGTTGGAAAAAGGAAGACAGAAAGAAAAAAAGAAAGAAAAGAAAAAATCGTATGGGGGAATAGGGCTGCCAAAAAGGGGTTCAAAACATGTCTAAACAAACTCACACACTCATCTAAATTTTTCCATTAGGGGTATATTTGTCCTAGGATTAATTTGAGTTAATTTCAAATGCATTTAGGTTGATTTTAGGCTAAAAAAGTGGACTTAAAGTTTGTAAAATTTCTGTCACAAATCCCAAGCTATTCAAAAGTAATTTGATTAAATTCTAAACATAACACATGCATAGTAATTTGAAAAAGACACACATATTCATTACACTATACACACATTTATATGTATTAAACAATAATATTAATTTCATAATACTATACACATATAAAATAACACATGTCTAACACATTCACTAATTATATTAACCAAGCACACATATACATATATATATATATCATGTCAATGACACATTAATATGTAATTTAAGGAATTCATGGCTATTTCAAAGCTACAATTGGATTTTAGGGTCTTGACGTAGTATGAATGTCTTATCATGATTAATGTGAGGATTTAAGTTGACAAATTTCCATAGCCTTTAACTTCTCCTCCAAAAGTCAACTACGGTGTAGGGAGAGGAATATATGGGAGTGAGGCTTGAAGATTTTGTTGACCGTTAGTTCAAATGATGTAGTTTATATAAGCCAAATTTGATATTTTTTAGCTAATTTGTATGGTTTTGTGTCTATGCGATCGAATATTGTTATAGTTTTTTTATTAATATTTATAGAATTATTTGTGATCAACATTTTATATAAATTTAAATTAGATTTTCATAATATATTTATCTTTTATATTCAATACGGGATTCTATCATATTAAAGTTATACTACGCCATTTGTCTCTAGATTATTATTTGCCAACTGATAAATCATGCTAGTGAATTGGTTCATTTTAATGCAAATATTTATTTTATCTACAACGATTCTAAGAAAAAGAAAATTTTCAAGGGTTTACAGATATTATACAAATAAGATATAGATGAAAATTAGACAATTCAAACATTTTCAAAATTAGTGCATACAATAAAATAGAAGCATACATTGTTCTATTGAATCACGGTAATTCCAAAAGTGGGTAGGTGATCTTCTAGTTGTTATGTGTATAAATCCTTTTCTATAAGTGATAGAAAACTCTATAGATTGAGAGAGTGTAAGAGAATGGTGTGGATCTCCGAGGCTCTCACAAGTATGTTTATATGCACATGTAGCTAGGGACAATAACTCTAGCATGAAACTTATGGGTCAAGTTATTGAATGAACTCATCTATTTAGTAGTAAGAGATAGACCTAAGAGGGGGCCATCAGGGGCCCTATCCCTTTCACTCAGGAAAAAAAATAAAAACCATTATGGTATATATAAATAATTTTAAAAAATGTGTTATATTTATATTTATAATTAAGTAAGTTTGCTTCCCCAACACAACCCCTCCTCCTCCTCTACCTACCCCAGCTCTCCTAGCCCGTCCCTTAATAGTCCCAAGATATACACATATAAGATATGAATATATTATAACCCCACACTAAAATAATGGCATAGCCCTACTATAATATTTATTAATTGATCATCAATATAAGGTGGCAGATAATTTAATTTATTTTAATAAATATACAACAACCTTTTATTTAATCGCATATGTGTCCGCATGCCCATATGCATCAAACCCATAAGTATACATGAATTAAGTCATCGATTGTGTACTATTCATGAATAAAATTTTAGCTAATTAGCAACAATAAATTTTTTAGGATATGCTTTATCTTGAAGGTTGTATCACCTAAAATAGTCAATTTAATTTCAATCAGGGTTCTGTTGGGAGCCCTTAGTTTTTTTTAATTCTTTATTTTATAAATTTACAAAATTGGATAAACACTACTAAGTTTAAAAGTTTTCTTTTTGTTAAGATGATCATATTTTATGAAGTTACATATGCAATTTCGATTTCTACTTGCTCTTTTAGTTTAGGAAAACCAATTGGATCGTCCAGTGACCACCATGGACTCCAAATCCACCTTAAAAAAAATTGCAACATTTCTATTTGTTTCTATCTTTTATGCAAATTGAACTTTAAGGGCATAAAAATGGGGCATCTACATATGGATTACTCGGTACTCCATCACACGTAATAATATAAACAAGTTGAGTTGACCTAAGCTTTAAAGGTTGAGACTTAACTCATTTAAAAATTATTAAGCTCGAGCTCAAACCAAGCTTTTATTGAGCTTAAAAGTTATATTTGAGCTTGACTTATTGAGATAATTAATGAACCTTTTCTTGAGCTCGAGTTAAGCTCGTTTAGATAAATGAGTTAAATCATCTAGGTCGAGAACAATTAGATGAGCTTTAAAGATAACATAAAATCTAAGTAACTAAATATGCAAAATAATAAATATATAAATAAATTGATAAGTGAATGACGAATAAATATTAAGTTATGTATGTATGTATGTATGTATGTATGTATGTATGTATGTATGTATGTATGTATGTATGTATTCATATATATTATTTAGAAATTAGTTTTTTATTTAAATAAATGAGCTTGCTTATCGAGTTTGCTCACGAGACTATTCGCGTGCCTATGAGCTAGCTCATGAGCCTAGATTGTAGCACGAGCTCAGCTTGTTTACCGAATAAGTTTGAGTTAAGACGAGCTTAAAGCGAACCAAGTTTGAGTAGCACAAAAGTAGCTTGACTACTTTGCAGCCCTATAAATATAACAATATATATATGATGTTAACTATTCCCCAACATTTATACAAGTGTAACTTCTCGTAGGAATAACTCTATGCAAGATTATTGAGGTATCACATTAGCATCCCTAATACTTTTAGTCCATTAATAATAATGCACAAGCAGTAGTCGTTTATTTAGGTAGGATTTAATTAGATCCATTGATTTTGGGAAAATACCCAATTTAGTACCTAAATTTGATGAAAAGGTCGATTAGGTATATGAATTTTAAAAGTCCAATTTCATAGCTAATTGAACTTTTCATACCCTAAACACTACTCCTCTTAACATTCCCTTTCATTGTCTCTTTAAGTAATAGACACATATCAAGCAACAATGTAACGATGTTAAGTGAGGTAGTGTCTACAGGCACGAAAATTTTAATTGGGTATGAAATTGGACTTTGTTCAAGTACCTAATTAATCTTTTTGTCAAAGTTCAGGTACCAAGTTGAGTGTTCCCCCTCTGTTTTTATAACCTAACAAACAAATACAACATACATGGTACGCACGTTCCTAGTATGCGAGCTCGTCTTGAACTTAAACCTCTAGCACTTTATACTTAAGTTACGTTATTGTTAAAACACATCGAACCATTTATACTTCCAAACTCACATGTGGATCATATTTCCTGTAACTCTTACTCTTACATTACTATTGGTATCAAAGTTTATTAAGTAAACTACATGAATTTAAGTATAAGATACTTCAAATTTTGTATAGGATATATATATATATATATAGTTTAAAAATTAGATTATGAAATATTGATTTAAAATAAGAGGTTAATATTAAATTTGATAATAACTCGATTTTAGGGTTCTAAAGTGTAATACAAACTTAAAGTATGGAGTTGAATGAGTTTTGTGCGCTTTAGAGGAGAATTTTACAAGTTTTGAAGAAGCTGTATTGAACATGACTTAAACATGATCACATGACCATACTAGGGGGTAATGTTGAGATCAAAAGCTCAAACTCAAGCTAACCAAGCTAAGGGTTATGTCAAGATCAAAGGCTCAACATGACTTAAACACGACCATGCTAGGTGTTGTGTTGAGATTAAATGTTAACATGACTTCAACATAACCTTTTTAGGGTCACATTGAACCATACAAACGTTCTTACTAATGTGATGAATCTAGATTACCATATTTTCATCCCAAATATCAAATTCACATCAAATCATTGCTTATATATCTTTCAAAACATGATTTCGATTCAAACTCATTTCATACACACATCAAAGTGGAAAAACCACAACAATATTTTCTTTACTTACTTTTCCTTCAATTAAAATCTTCCTTGAAATCAAGACCATCAAAGCTTTCCACCTACACATCAAAATACTTCTTTTATCCCATCGATCACTTCATTCTCATCATAATTTCAACAAGACATTGTCATTTACCACAACTACAAAAAAAGGAAAAAAAAAAATGGATTTCATTGCCAACTTACTGCTTCTTGCACTTTTTACCCTTATTTTTAGGTTCTATTTGAAAGATACATTGTTTGGTTGAAAGAGATAAATATAGAGGATAGGATGGCAAAAGACTTTTTACCCTTATTATTTTATTGAAGTTATTTTGTGCATGTGTGCGTGACAGAGAGAGAGAGAGAGCTATATAGAGAAGGAAAACTGCTGGTTTCTTTGATTTGTAAAGAGAGGAAGCCGAGGATCGATTTTAAAACCCTTGGTTTAGTTCTAACTTTAGTTTCCACATAAAATAAAGGGATTGAATTAAATCAACAGAAAAAACTTTACGAAGCAAAATTATTGAAATAGTGCTCTTATCTTTTAATTATTTTGTCACGCATTTCAATTAGCATTTCAAATATAATGTTCAATTTTTGTGGAGAATATAGGTGAAACGAGGATCATAATGGGTTAACATTATCATAGTCGAATTGCTTACTTTGTTTTAAAACAAAAAATACCACATACCAAGTGAGGCCGCACTATTTAACGGGAAATTGCTATTGTAGTTCTTATATATAGAATATAAGACCTATAGAAGTAGGAAAAGTCGTATGTAAAATTTCCAAAAAAAAAAACTATCTTTCTATTTCAAAATCACTTTGATTTTGAGATCACTATAAGTTGTTACTAGTAAATACTAGATATTACATACGAGATAATTCAAAACAAAACGAAAAAAAGGAAATAGTATAAAAATATTGCTCTTTGCTAAATAATACTAATATTTCTTATTCAGTTCGCCGCTTTGCTACGATAGGAACGCGTTACCAAAAGGATGAGTACATTCGATATATCATAAGATCATCGAATCAAAAAAGCGCACTGTTAACTGATTTTTTTGATCCAAAAATACTTACATGCTCAATTAGGACTACAAACGAGCTGAGCTATTCAAGCTCGGCTCATTTCACAAGGCCCGGCTCGGCTCGGTTTATTTAGCTAAACGAGCCGAGCTCGAGCTCCATCTTAGGCTCGTTTAGCTAAACAAGCCGAGCCTGAGCTTGTTCTCAAGCTCATGATCCGCTTACGAACAGCTTCTTATGGCTCGAGAACAAAGCTCGTGAATAGGCTTGTTTAGAGAGCTCGCGAGCCAAGCTCTGACAAGCTCGTTTAATATATATATATATATATAGTATTGATATATATATTAATATTATATATATTAATGTAATATTATAAAAATTTATTTATATTAATTTAATATTATAAATATAATTAAAAAATAATTATATAAGCTAAACGAGCCTAAACGAGCCAAGCTCGAGCTTGAAAGAGCTTAACGGGCTTGAGCCCGAGCCTACATATTCCAGGCTCCTTAAAAGCCCGGTCGGCTCGAGCCCGTTAAAAAATAAACGATCCGAGCCTGAGTCCGACAAAAGCCCGGATTGGCCGGCTCGTTTGCACCCCTATGCTTAATGAATTGTTAAGAAAGGCAAATTAAGCTTCATGTCGAACTTGCTCTATTCTGCATAATTAATTGATGGATGGCATGAGTTTTTTAAGTGAAAATGTTGTACCTTACATAAAAGTTTAACTTAATTGCTGAATTTTGAAATAATCAATTTAATACAATCAATTTTTTTGTAATTATTTTTTACTCATTAATATTATTTGCTTTATTTTTTTATGTGAAAAATAAGCTATCAGTATTAGATGGTGTTAGAAAAATAGTAAAAATTAATGATACATCTCTTTTATGTTAGAAACAGAGTAAATGATATTAAAGAGACAGTAAATATAGCCACAAAAAGTTTGATTAATTATTAAATTGACTGCTCTAAAGATATGTTACAAAAATGAATTTTTGTATACCAAATTCGATATTTGGCTTTTTTAAATTAATAGAAGGTGAATATCACATTGATACCTGAACTTTGCCAATTTATGCAATTAACTCCCTAAAGTTTTAAGTGTTAAATTAGTGCCAAAGTTTTGCTCATTTTTGCAATTAAATACCCCATTGTCAAATTTTGTAATTAGCTACCTAAATTCTATATATTTCTGCAATTAAATACCTCGTCTAGGTACTATGAATGAACTCAAAAATTTGTAGTAAATATATTGACATTTTTAATTTTCAAGTAGTTGATTGTATCAAATGACAAGTTTAGGTACCAACTATGATATTTACCATAATAGAACAAGAATGTGTACCTACATAGCTAGATGAGAGGGGAGTGGGCAATGAATTTAAATCAACACTTTGCCTCCATGGCTCAGGACTTACACTACATGAGGGTCTATTTGGTTTGTCTTTTCCTAATAGTTTTAACATCTTATTTTTATCATTTTTAAACAGATTATTTATCAATAAACAAATATAGATGAAAAACATGCATTTTTACTCGTAAACAGATCAAATAAACAATATACAAATCAGATACAAATAATATATAGATGTAAATCAAATATAAATAAGATATAGATGAAAATCAATCAATCCAAACAAACCAATTATTATCCAACCATTAAAATAATTAATAAAATTACTATTCTAAGTATTTTAATTGTATAATCATTAAATAACTAACAAGATTGGTCTCTTAAAAAAGTAGAGCACTATAGAATTTTCTTATATTTCTACATAAGGTTTTTAAGTCTAACTTATTTTGGGTGGGGGGAGGGAAGGGGGTGGTGTGGAAGGAAAAAAAAAAAGTCTTTTGTTTTCTAAATCTATGATTTATCTTGATCTTATCATTAATTGATAGTCACAAAATAGGTAAAACGTCGAATTTGATATATGAGCTTTATACAAAAGTTTAATGTGATATAAAGATTTCAGAGGGTCAATTTAATACCTTTAAAGTTTTCATGACTGTTTTTAATCATCACTAGCACTGTTTATTCTGTTTTAGATGTGGAAGAAGGAGTCCACCAGTGCTAGACAGAGATAAGAGCATTAGAAAAAGTTCAATAATATGCTATCTTTTTTATGTTTGCAAATAGAGAAAACTTTGCTAATGAGATGGTATGAATAACAACACAAAGTTTGATTAGGTATTAAATTGACACTTTAAAGTTTAGGTATTGAATTGAATTTTCATGTAAAAGTCATGTACCAAATTTGACGTTTACCATATCAAATGTCATTATTTTTTGTTTTTTTAATGATTGTTATAAGGACTTGTTAAAGATTTTAATAATAAACTTTTGTACTTTTTAGAATTATTTCACAATATAAAAAAAATGCAATTAAAACTTTATATATTTAGGTTCCTTAACAAGTGTTCAATAAAAATCATTAACGACATAGATCTTAGAAGGATCGAGGATTACTATTGGATAAGGAATGAAGCATGAAATGTAGATGAATAAAACCGGTTTATAAACTATTCGAGTTGGCTCAATATTTACAAGAGTTCCATTCCAGAATAATAGTGTCAAGTTTAAATTCGAACTGCTCAAATAGTTTATCAAGCCAAGCTTGAGGTTTCTATCTTTAGTTCAATTAGCTCACAAACCTAATCAAACTCTAATGAGTTCGAATCAAGTATGAATGTTAATCGAATTCGAATCGAGTTTATGTATTAAAATTATATTAATTAGAATTAAAAATATATTTTTTAATATGTCAAGCCTAAATGAGTTTAATCAAGTCAAGTTCAAGATTATATAGAGTTATTTCGAGCCAAACCTGAACTTAAAATCTTAAGTTCAACTGAATTCAAGTCGAGCTTAAATTTTAAAATTTCTATTTGAGCTCAAGTTCAAACTCAACACTATATCATCTCGAATAACTTTACTAGTTGGCACCAATCGCAATTTCCTAGGATTGATTTCTCTCTCAACTGTTTGGCTATTGTCCACATATGGCTGAAAAAATGGAAAGCATAATTAGGCTCATAACCACAATATTTTTGTAAGTTCGAGAACTATTGTCGTCTAGTTCTAGTTCTAGTTCCTATTTTTTGAATACTTCCATGCCACTCGTGCAGCAAGAAATAGAAGCAAAAGATAATTTACAAATCTACACAAACATTTCTCTCATTAATCCAAAAAAATAAGCAGAAACTAATCTTATAATGTTACATATTTGGTCTGATGAAGGTCAACTGGAATGTGAACTATACATTGAATTTATGTATGCCTAAACCTTCCATAAAACTTCTGCCAAAATTAAGGAATCGGTATCATCAAACTTCAAGGATGTATAGAACTATGACATCGATCCTTTTAACCTAAAGTACAGCAACTTGCAGGGTCCTATCAAAGCTACCACGAAGCACTCTGCCCCGGCTGCGTTTCTTCTTCAGTCCTCCACTTTCTACAATCCCCTTGCTATGAGGAAGGGGTCCAGGCGCTGCAGGTTGTGCATTTCCTTCTTTGGTAGCTCCCCCATGAATAAGTATCCGCGAAATCCCTGAGTAATGCAAGGACTCGGCTATCTTCAAAGGCGTAACCCCTTTGTTCGTACGTGCCTCAACATCAGATCCTCTCTTCACAAGCAATTCAATCACGTCACCGTGTCCTGATTCCACTGCACAATGCAATGCTGTATACCCGTCCTCGTCTTTAGCATCAATATCTATGCCTTTATCAATTAGGATTTTAACTACATCAATATGTCCTTTGAGTGCAGCTCTATGCAGAGCAGTCCAACCATATTGATCTCTTCCATTGATTAGAGCTCCATTCTCTAGCAGCTTATGGGTTGCTCTTACCTCTCCTCTTCTTGCTGCTGTGCATAATCTGTCTCCAAGCTTTAGGGCATCAAAAAGCCGGGTATGACCGTATTCTGCTGCTAGTTCGTAAGCTGTTTTGCCAAGCCTGCTCCTGATATCTTTGTTGGCTCCCTTTGCTAGCAAGATCCTCACCATGTGCTCGTCCCCTAATCTGGCGGCAATATGTAAAGGCGTCTCACCATCAATGGAGCTGCGGATAGTAGTCCTAGCTCCATTAGAAATTAGTATCCTTGCGCAGTCTCTCCGCCTTTCTTCAACCGCAAGGTGTAAAGCCGTGTTTCCATCCTTAGTCAGGGCATCGACATTCGCCCCTTTGAGCAACAGAAGCTTCAATACTTCCGAATATCCGCCTCCTGCTGCAAGATGAATTGGCCCCCAAGTTGATGATTCAGACCTCTCCGTGCTCGCACGACGAGCCAGAAGCAGCTCTGCTATCAAGGCTTCTCCAGAAGCTGCAGCAGCCTCCAATGGGGTGGACCCGGCTCGGCTTCTAGCCTCCACATCAGGTTCAAATTCAAGAAGCAATTGTACAAGGTCAGCCCTGCCTTGAGCAATTGCCAAGTGAAGCAAAGTCTGTCCTTGTGAATCGACAGAGTCAGCCGCCTCCAGGACGGATCACTCCGCTCTAGGACTTCCCTTATTTCATCCATAGAACCACCTGTCTCCACCAACTGAGCCAACACAGGTGAACCAACAAACATTACCTTAATGCCACTATCAATGAACACTTGCTTCTTTTTTGTAGTGAACCAATCATTAGGAACCGCATCAAGTGCGGAATTAAGATCCTTGATGGCTGCTCCAGGCACGACTACACTATGCAAGAGGAAAGAATCATCGGACGCCTGAGACGAATCAGGAAGTCCCGAACCAGGTAAGAGGTGATATATGATCTCTAGAGTTAAGGTTGCTAAGGGTGATATGATCCCGGACTGGGGCTTTATGCTGTATTTGCTCTTGCTCATTGCTTGCAGCCTGAATGCTACTGGCATAGTGTACATAACATTCCGAAGTGTGAGCAGACCACAACATTTCTGGCCTGGCTCGATCCTTACGACAACAAGGTTTGATGGCTCTAGACTTACGAGCCTATCCATACTCCAAAAGGGTTATCGAGTTTCTGTCAGTTGTGTGTCCTATTTAGCAGTGGTCATTCCTGTTTCTCATTGAGAGAAAGCTATTGGGAGAGAACGAGTAGGTGAGTTTGGTGTGATTTAAGGAAATAGAATGAAGGCAGGCCGGCTTTAATGTGACAGTGCCATATTGCCATTTGGTGGTGTTAAAACCAAAGCTGACTTGTTCCATTCGGCGTTTGATATGGTGGCCACAGCTCCAAAAAGTTGAGATTACTTGAAATTATGGGCTTTAGTTTATTTGTAAGTCATTTTCACGGATATTTTAAATTAAGTACAAGGAGACAGCTTCATTGTTGAGCTTGAGATTGCATAGAAGTCAGTTTTTGGATGTCAGTGGGAATCAATAGAGAGAAGGATATAGATTCTCTTATTCCTTGTATTTCGGATTTATAAAAACACTTTAGAATAAATAATTCAAAAAAATATCTTTTGTCCATAAAATGTTGTCTCTACCATATCCTAGCTAATCAACACTTGACACATATTTAATAAATTTTCAAAAATAAAAATATCATTAAAATTAAATAACTAGTTATTATCACTCTATATAGATGTATCGTGTTATTATTGCTTGGAATAGAATTAAGACATAATGGCTGGAACAATAAAATTTTTTACATTCACTTCCTATAAATTTTCATAATACGTGAACTAAAACTGTCCCTAAATAGTAAAAGAGCCATAAATGGAGCTACTTTTAGGATTTTAGTGATATTTTAAAATGTATGAAAAATATTTTAAAAGTTATATTTTGAGACTCTAAGGGTTCACCCAAAAGATGAATAATTTATTGGATATTCTCCCTTATGATAATATGCTTCGTTGGATTTTTGTATTTTATGCTGATTTGAAACATCCCATGACACGGCTTAGTTTAGTTCGTTGAATCGTTCTTGGAGCTCCTTTAAAAACGTTAGAAACTTTATGGGCGTGAAGCATAGTTTTTGTTATTAACGACAGCATCGATAATTTACTAGGATATCGGTTGGACGGTATTTCATAATCTTACAGAAAGTATACAAATGTGATGAAATTAAAAGATGAATAAAGATAGAAATGCTTACACAAATATCGGCAGAAGTGATCCTCCCATTTGTAAAAGTTCTAAATAAATTAAAGGTTGCTACTAGGAATATAGGAGAGGATCCATTGCCGACATATTTGTCAATTTCGAATGTTTTTTTTATTTGGGCCAATGTCAAATTCAAATGTTGAGAGTCTAAATTTTAGAAGTTTGAGGGCCTTAATAATAATAATAATAATAATAATAATAATAATAATAAAGTATCCTTAGCACTTTATAGCATCTTTTTTTTGTCAAATGAGTCCAAAAACTTTTCAAATATGCACTTGAATCTTAAATTTTTTTTTTGGTATCAATCCTTTATAACGATAAATTAAGGTCTATCTCTCTCATTTTATTCTAGTCATTTTAACATCTTATTTTTGGGTCCGTTTAGATTGTTTGTTTCTTATTTTGTATCTATACCTGTATCTAAACTTTATAATTAAAGATGTCTAATTTGAAACTATATTTTATCTGTATTTGGTCTATTTGATGTTTTCATAAAAACTATTATATGTTTTTCGTCTATATGTATTTATTGATAGACAATTTATTAAAAAAAGTTTGAAAAAAAAATGTCTTTCATCTGTCATCTGCCGGATGCCAAATGGATCATCGTTTTCAAATGGATATTTGTTAAGAAACAAATATAGATGAATAACTGATATTTTTACTCATAAATAGATCAAATAGATAAGATACAGATAAAATACATATAACGCTCTAACTTGATGGCATCACAACCCGTCACGTGTCGCTAACATAAATGGAATGCTAAGGCTATGAAACACTAATCCACAATTATCGAAAACATATGTCTGATACTCACATATAAAAAGGTACCTGTTTTTAAATATCATATAAAAATCTTTAACAACATAGTTAGCATGAACCAATGCTAACATAACTCAAAGTTAAAACATAAAAAATAAAAACTTATAAAACTATCCAAAATCCATAAAAGAGACATATAAAGCTTTATGTGGTCTTCAAAACTATCTTTAACCCCAAGCATGTTTAGGAGTCAATAGAATAATCAAGTCCACTAACGCCCTCCTCATCATACATAAATGCCATATCTAGACAAATCAAATACAGCTGGATCTTCACCTATTCTTGAAAAAAGATAAAAAAAAAAAAAGCAAATATTGCTCAGTACGCCAAACCACAAACACAAGAACATGAAAACACATTATACATAATTACATACAACATATTTAATGCATCAAACACAGGTTATTATCTTTTTAATAGCCAGCTAACAACACATTCTAGAACCATCTATAGTCCAGTTCTAAACCTGAAGTAACTCATGACTCCATAAAAACTAACAGTATAGAAAATAGATAATATATACATATATTGGTGTTTGGTACTTCCCACACACCTACTGTCGTCATCGTACAACTCTTAAACTACCGGAATCATTTCTGTGTGCAACTCCACTAGGGACAACAACACACATGGATCATCAAGGCACTAACGTTAGGATCACAGTCTGCAAGGTCTTTACTAACAGAAGTCAAATATAAGCAATAAGCAAAATTTAATTAAAAACCAAATAATAATTAGGTCAGATATCAAGTATAAGCCTAAAGCACATACACAAGCAAGGGATGGTCGTACCTGAATCAATTTCTAGGAACATGACTCTAATTCACCAAAACCCTGATGACATTAACAGAAAAGATCTCAGTACATATCCTCTATAAAATAAACCTAATTCAAACATCAACTAAAACCCTAATCTCAACATAATTATAAATCCACACCTTTCTCCTTGATTGAAAAACAAAATCTCTCCAAAAGAACAGATTTTCTCAACAATCCCTCTAAACTTTAGAATTTGATTCAATACAAATTAATCCTAAAATCAACGAAAATCATAACTATATAATCATAACGGTTAAGAACATTCAAACTTACCTAGAATTTGATTCTTAAACCTCCTTAATCACCAAAATCCAAATCTCCAAGTAAAATAAGGTTTTTCTTCAATTTCTCCTTCAAAATCAATAGAAACCCTAAGGAATTTGATAGTTCCTCTAACTTCTAAAGAAAAGAAAAAGATTCGTTTACCTTGAATTAGACTTCTTAATCTCCTTAAATGCTAGGGTCATGCACAGAGAGGATTTTCTAGGTTTAGGAATGCTTTGGAGAAGGAAACACAAAGCTATGATATAAAGAAAGTCATAAAAACCCTTTATCTTCCGAATAGGATATGCTAACGATTTATGAACATACACTGGCAGCATAAACCAAAGGACGGTGGCTTATATGCCAAAGCTGGTAGCCATTTGTTCTTGAATCAAATTTCTTTACATGTAAGCTAGCATGTACGGCGGCAGCGTATATACCAAAGTTGGCCGTCTACATACTTAAGCTAACAGCCTACAGCACTCAAACATAATTTTTCAAATTCAACACTAGCTTCAATGCTACCAAAACCACAGAACATATGATAGCGGTGTAGCATTCTAGGCCGGCAGCGTATTTAGTTGGCTTCCAATTATGATATTCCATCTTTAATTACATCTCTTCCATTTAACAAAGCAAATAACTTTACTTTAGGGTGGACCATAAAACCATCTTATAATATATCAAAAGACACTTTTACCCTTCCTTATAAATTATTTATCTATATATTACATCTCTCCCCTCCTTAAAGAAACTTTCGTCCTCGAAAGTTACCTGGACCATTGAAAAGCTCGGGTTTTGTCCTCATTTCCTCCTCTAACTCATATGTAGCTTCCTGCTCGAATCGATTTTTCCATTGTCTTTTCACATATTTGATTACTGCCTTCTCAAAATCTTCTCCTTAGTGTCAATGATATTCACTGGCTTTTTTTAACTGTAGATAGATTTGGTTGTACTTCCAACGGTTCCAATGATATTATCTATTCAGGATCTTTTACGTGCTTTCTTAACATAAACACATGAAACACATTGTGTACTCCTTCCAAACTAGACGATAAAGCTAACATGTATGCCACATCGCCTCTTTTCCAGAATTTCATAAGGTCCCACATACTTAGGTTTAACTTGCCCCTCAAGCCAAATCTGACAACACCCTTGGTTGGCGAGATCTTAAGTAGGACATGTTCTCCTACTTGAAATTCTAAAGGCATTCTTTGCTTATTAGCATAGCTATTTTGACAACTTTGGGCTGCTTGCAACTTTTGTTTGATCAATTTGACTTTATGATTAGCATCATGTACCAATTCTAGTCCCAAAATCTATCTGTCACCAGCTTCATACCAATGGATTGGGGATCGAAACTTCCTACCATATAAGGCTTCATATGGTGGCACCCCAAACGATGCTTGATAGCTATTATTGTAAGCAAATTACACTAATGGCAAGTGCTCATCCTAGCTACCTTTGAAGTCCAAACATGCCCTCAACATGTCTTCTAGAATCTCGATAGTCCTCTCAGACTGTCTATCTATCTGAGGATGATAAGCTTTATTGAAAACGACTTTGGTGTCCATAGCTAGATGTAGACTTTTCCATAATCTTCCAACAAATCCAATGTCTCTGTTAGATACAATGGTTACTAGTATTCCATATAACCTCACTATCTCCTAATATATAATTTGCTAATTGATCCAATCGATATCCAGTTTTATCGGTAAGAGGTGAGCTACTTGGTAAGCCTATCAATATCAACCATACCGTATCAATTTCTCTCTTGTTCTAAGTAGAGTAGTAACAAAATCTATTGTTATGTGCCCCCACTTCCATTAAGATTGTTGGTCCGAAAAGATAACCAAGAGGGGGGGGGGGGGGGGGGTGGGGGGTGTGAATTGGTTATCTAAAATTTACTTTTCAAAATTTAAAACAAATTTCACACCACTTGGTTATTCAACTAAAATGGATTTAAAACTTTCTTGAAACAGTAATCTTAACAAATAAAAGCTTTAAACAAAAATTCGATCAAAAGTGAATCAAGACTTTCACACTTAGAACCTTTGCTTAACTCTCTGAATAAAAAAAATATGAATGATTTACTCTCTGATTAACCTTCTGAGTAAATATCACTATATAAAACATAACGATTAAACACAAAAATAAAGAGAGATAAGGAGAAGAAATTGCAAATCGATGTATAGAGGTTCGCCTTGTGCGTCAATCCTCTTTTCCAGCTCCAAGCCAGGGTCCCGGTACTCCTGACCGGTTGTGTTCCACTATCCAATCAAATCAATGAAGTTACAAGAAGTATTTGCCAAACTTTTGGCTACAATTCACTTAGCTTGATTCTCACAAACAATCAATCAACTAAGCCTACTTGTAACTCTCGACTTACAAAATAATCAAATCACGAGGAATTAAGAATTTAATCTCCTCAGCTATTTGCTCAATGAACATAAAATTAAAATATGACAGTTTTCGAATGCTTTCAACTTTCTGAGTTTTTTCGTGTTCTGTTGTTCTATTGTTTGTGTTCCTCTTGCCTCGTTTCCTTTCTTTTTATTTTAATACTGCAACGGTTAGAAGCACAATTGGATCAACTCTGCCAGATTTCTCGCGCGTAGGACAAGTTCTTCAGTTTCCAGATATCAGCTTCAATTTATCTATCAATTGACTCAATTTGAATTTGAATACTTGAATTTATCTTAGTAATCCAGCATTAGATGATGATTCGAATATGTTACAACTGATATGATTATCTCTAAGCTGAAATTTCGGACTTGAACTTGACCGTTGTTGAATCACTGCTCGTTATTACTGTTCATGCTCATCTTCCTTCTTTGCGTGAATAATTTAGACACAATCCATAAAATTCTGACCTTGTAAATTCTTCACACTAACTTTCTCTTCAAAATAATTTTATTCTTCATAAAAATCATTTTGAGGTTTCCGAATTGAACTTGTATTTCCTTCAACAAATTTTCATGTTCCTTCAACCAATTTTAAATTCTAAAAATAAATCCTGTGGATTTAATCCAACTTTGTGGAACACATTAGTATAACACCCAATTTATACTCAACATTTGGAGCTAGGTCTTCAAAATCTAAATCGCGTTTGAAAAACACTTGATTTTTGTGCAATTCATGTACCTTCTGAGTTTCCCTCTGAGTACTAAAAGCAACACTGTAGGTCTTATACACACCTTCTAAGTAACCTTCTGAAGGGTTACTTTCTCTATGTCCAAGTCTCTGAGTTACCTTCTGATGTATTATCATACTTAAATAAAGAACTTTCAATCTTCTGATAGACTTTAACATTCATTGCTGCACACTTAAACAAATTATATGATAAACATTTAACTCTTTTTGTTATCATCAAAATCATCTCTTGAGAGAAATCAACAGTATTGGTAAAGGCTTCAATTTACCTACTGGTCTTCTATGCTCAATGTTAATCAATTAGCAAGTATAGTACTTAAAGACATACTCTACTATTTCCTTCTTCATGTTATTCGACCAATACAATTTCCTTAGATCATGGTACATCTTGTTCCCTCCAGGATGAATGAAATAACTAGAATAATGCGCCTCTTTCAGTAATTCCTTCTTAAATTTTCCTCACTTAGGCACACATAATCTACCTTTGTATCTATAACACCTTCTTCATCAACATGAAATTCAATTGCTCTACTAATTTCCATGCTTTTCTTTATCCATGTATGCTTAGATCTTCCATTTGTTACTTTGATCCTTTCAACAAGAGTAAGCTGAATATGCAGGTTTGCCAAACTTGTACCCAATTGTCTAGTTATATCTCTAATTCATACTTCTCATATCATCTATCAGATGTCATTGGTAAATGATTAAAGCTACAAGATTCTCAATTCGTTTCCTACTTAAGGCATCTGCTACAACATTTACCTTCCTAGGATGATACTGAATATCTACATCATAATCCTTGATAAGTTCCAACCATCTTCTTTGCCTCAAATTCAGCTCCTTCTAGGTAAAGATATATTTCAAACTTTTATGTATGTCTTTCTCATACAAATAGTGCCTCCACAACTTCAAGGCATGAACAATTGCTAGTAGTTCCAAATCATGTGTTGGATAGTTCTTCTTATAAGGCTTCAACTATTTGGAAGCATATGCTATCACCCTGCCTCCCTGCATTAACACACAGCCTAATCCTTATATAGAGGCATCATTGTATACAACATACTTCGCATCACTCATTGGTAAGGTAAGCACCGGAGCATATACTAACTTATTCATCAACTGCTGAAAGTTGTTTTGACAGTCATCACTCCATTCATACTTTACTCTTTTTGTGTCAGTCTGGTTAATGGACTTTCAATTTTGGAAAAATCTTCCATAAATCTTCTGTAATATCCTACCATTCCAGAAAACTATTGATTTATGACATATTTGATAAGTCATTTTTACACTGTATTTTCAAAGGATTTTGAGCTTAATTTGCTAAGAATTTTTGATAAAATCCTACAAAAATTACGCTTTTGATAAATAATTTTGTTTTAAAGCTTTAAGAATCAAATAAGGAGTAATCAAGTGATTTAATGCATTTGGAGCAAAAACAACAATTAAAGTAAAAAATGCAGAAGTAGAGCCCGGAAAAGACACAGCCGAGACCAAAACAGAAAGAAGACAGTAAAAATTGGCCTGTCGAGCCTCAATTGCGAGCCCTCGACATGACCCTCGACTTCATCAAAGTGATTGAGTATCATTCTGAAGAAAATCATTATCGAGCCCCAAAATCCAACCCTTGACTTGAATTCACATCAGATCTACCTCCAGCCTCAACAATTTGACCCTCGACGAGTGTTTCCACAGATTATTTGCGTGCATGAAAGTTACCAAATTCTGTTAGAAATGATCTGTCGAATCTGCTACGTGTCAAATAAAGATGGCTATACTTTCTGTACCTAGTAGTCTATAAATAAGCATGCAAGTGTGCATTGTAAAGTATATACCTACAATGTAAATCAGTATTGACGTAGAGTAGATTTCTAAATGATTTTTCAGTAAAAGAATTTTCATTCTTTTTACTTGATAATTTACTTTGTTTTTTGGGTAAAGTCAATTTAACCCATTGTTTGTAATTTTCTATGAATTTCTAAGCAATTAACTTATTCATCTTTTGAGCTTGTTTTATTTCTTCTAATTTGTGCTTATTTTGATAAATCCATGAAGAAATGAACTCCTACGCTTGGGATTACGAATCCAATTCCTAATTTAGTCTGATTTCAAATGCGCTTTCAAATAAATTTAATTGGGTGTTTGTGATTAGTGACTTGAATTTAACTTGTGGTTTTTAAGAGAATGGTACATTCTTTTAGATGCACGATTGATTCAATTGAATAGATCGAGAGATCATTCAATTGAATAGATCTGTGATTGCTAATAGAGTCGATCCTAACTACCTCTTGCCGATGAATGGGTGAAGACTCTCTGTCATTTGTTTCGAAAATTCATTAAGTGTCTTTTTAAAACAATGGATTCCTATTCTTTATGCGATTCTAATTGAAACTTCAAATTACTGGTTCAAGTTAGATCTAGAGCTACTGACTTCAAGAGAAGCTTTAGTTTAATTTAGAGAGCCGACGGTATAAACACACCATTTCAACAGCTCGTTAAGAAGTTATTTGTCCTTCAAAAATCATTTGATAAGGAATTGGTGAAGTAACCCTAAGCTATCTTTTTCTAGAAGTTACAGGCTTATTTCTTATTTCGCCAAGTAAACACTTGTGAATATTTCTAGTTTAGTTTATTTTTCTTTATGATCTTCTAAAATCTTTCTTTGGCTTGACAATTAATGGGATTGAGAATATACTAGATGCAATCATTCCCTTGGGATCGACCTAAATCATTTACTATGCTACATTTGATGGGTGCGCTTGCCTATTAGACATAGTTGTTGATTTAGAAAATATTTACAAATTTGAAAAACTCGATCAATGATCAGTGGAATTTAAACCTTGAATTTTACAAATCACATTTTAAACACAACAAAAACAACACACACACCAAGTTTTCTGGCGCCGTTATCGAGGAATGGTGTTGAATTCAATTTTTTGAAGCCAACAGGGTAATATTGAAATTAATTTTCATTTGTTATTCTAGCTGCTTTAATTTTGTACATATCTTTTGTATATATGTTCTCTAATCTGTAAATAGCTTTTGTTGAACTAACCTTTCTTTTTGTTATTGTATATACCTATTCATTTATTTTCTTTTCTGTATTTTTACTGTATATATGTTGTTGTATATATTTATGTTTAGTTTTAGTTTTTAAATTCTCTATTTCTTTTAATTCTTTTATTGTACATACTTGTTTGATATTGTACGTACTTGTTTGTTTATTTTTGTTTGTTTCTTGTTTCTTTTCTTGTTTTTTTCTTTATTCTTTTATTTGTTATTCTTTAATTAGTTTATTCTTTATATATATTTGTGTTTTTTCTTATTTATTCTTAAATAAAATGTAGGCATAGGACTAGGAGTCAATCTAAATTCTTGTTTCCATTTGATCCAGAACCACAACGTATAGGTCTAAAAAGCAAACCATAAAAAATGATTGACCATGGCAAAATTCAGGAGGGTACTAAACAAAATAGGGAGAACAACCCAGAACCATGATTGACTTCTACAGACCTAACTTAGAAGGCCAATACTAGCATTAAACAAACCTAGAGTTGCTGCTAACAGCTTTGAGATTATACCCAACATAATCCAGATGGTCCATTTGATGGTCATCTACAATTTCTTGAGATTTGTGACACATTCAAAATAATTGTGTTTGAAGATGTAATTAAACTGAGATTATTTTCACTTTCCCTCAGAGGAAATGCAAAGAAATGGTTGAATGGATTACTAAGGAATTCCATCTACTTGGCAACAAATGGTTGAAAATTTTATGAGAAAAATATTTCCCACCTTCTAGAACAACCTAGTTGAGAGCTAACATTGCTTCATTCCACCAGATGGATTCTGAAACATTGTACGAAGCTTTCAAGAGATGGAAGGAGTTACTGGTAAGATGCCCACACCATGGACTACCTGAATGGACCTAGGTGCAAACTTTTTACAATGGATTGAACTATGGGACTAAGCAATTAATTGATGCAGCTGCTGGAGGAAGCCTGAATTATAAATCCCCTGAAGAGTGCTATAAAGACCCGACATGCTCAATTCTCAAATTAAGCACACCAAGTCCCCAACCACGTATAACTCTTGCGAATTATACGTAAGGTTTTCTTAAAAGAAGGTGTTTATGTTGAACATTGCTAAACCAATTTTAGAATTTATGAAATCGTTTAGTTAGATTTCTAAATAACTGGATTCGGCAGCGGAAAATTAAATTTTATAAAACAACTTGTAAACTTCTACTCCCTACAGAGCAAACTAGTTTTCTAAGAAACTAACTTTATAAAAATACTTTATGATCTACTCTTAGGGGTAGATAATCATTTAGAATCAATTGGGTATTAACAAGCCCTTAAAATAAAATACAATTTATAAATAAATCCAGTCTTCATAAAACAAAGCAAAAAAGAAACAAAATACAAGTAATATCTCGATCCTATTACACTTCACTCATTCTCCCATATCTTCAGAATCACCCAAAACCCGGGATAAACATCATCACATCAATCAATCGTCACCATCACCATCCTCATCAACATCAACATCAACAACAATAATAAGAACAACAACATCGACAACCTCCACATCATCATCAAGTCATCATCTCATCATCATCATCAACAACAACAATACCTGTAAAAAGAATAACAACAACAAGGATGAGCCGAAGCCCAGTACACAGTAACACAATCACACACGGAGTGGCATACAAGCTTAACTAAATGCAATGCATCAATCCACAAGTTATTATCTTTTCATTAAAATAACAAATCAACAATGGAGCACTCACACTCCGGAACAAGCCAATGGGAATCCGAGGGTCTTAAGTAACAGCAGCTGCTCAGGGGGTTGATATAAATAGACTGGATATCTATATCTCCTATATCTAACGGATAAAGAAAATAGCTTCATTTAGGGTTCAAAAGTCGTTGCCCGACTCTACTTAAACTCAGTCATAACATGAGCCTAGTTCACAAGTTCCCATAAACTTTGAACTAAACCATGGTATTTCCCCCTAAGTTTAAGTAAACGTTATTCAGATACTATTCCTCCTATCGGCTACCCACTTAACCAAAGAGAATCGCTATTGCATCATAGCGTACCATTACTTCATGGTAAAGTCATTGCATCATGACTTGGTTAAGTACCTAACTAACATGTCATTGCATCATGACAAGGTTGTCGCTCCCCGGATCCGGATTCAACGATGTAAAGCATAACCAACACTCATCAATTATTAAGCCATCTTTAAGTTCTTAATCCATTTAGGATGCCTATCCTATCAATCATCACGCAAGTTACTTGGTACCTTGAATATGAAATCCAAACAGAGTCTCAGCAGGTAGAGTAGAAGCTATCTCAGAAGATATATCTCATATCTATCACTGGTTCAAGAAACAACTCTTATAAGAACCTAAACCAACATTCACTTCAACAAACTCATACAAGAACTTATATCAATTATTCACTAATCTCTAACTCATTTTATTAAATCCTATTTGATCAGACACTAATGTGGAACCCCACTATGGCTGCGAATATCGCTCTGCCAAAATATGGACAGTTCTCCTTTGTCTATCAAAGTGTTTCTTTTCAATTTGTTTATGGTCTTTTATCAACAAAAGCTTAATCAAGGCATTCATTCACAAAAACATCTATTTCTTAAGCAAACACACCTTTGAAACAACATATTCCCCATATTATTCAAAGATCATCCTAATTCACTCATCTAAACTAATTATTAGCTATTAACCCATTTCACATTAACCTTAGCCAAATTATTTAGAGTTAGTCATTTAATCTAAAACTAGTTCAAGATGATTAACTTAAGTAATCTAATTCCTTTTAGCTAATTCAAGCTCATTTAGTCAAGTTGAACTTAGATTCATTACTAATTCATTATACATGTAGGATCTATATCAACTTGAACTCACCTTAACTTAAACTTAGCTAAATTAATTAACCTTAATCATTTAGTTCAAAAACTAAGTCAAAGATGGTTAAACTAACTCAATCTAATTCATTTTATCCTATTCAAGTTCATTTAGTTAAGTTGAACTTAGATTAAGTAACTAGATTCATTTTATGTTAAACTCACATATTTAACTCAATTATTCATTAAATCTATAAATCTATCTAAGTCATGTTTAGTTATATCACTAAATCATCATTACACATCAAATATTATTTATCGATTTCATTTTAGGTCAAAAAGATCCATTTGTCAAAGTAAACACATATAAAACAATCTATAACAAGTTTTTAGCTTAGCTTGAAAAATGTATTAGTTGGAAAAAATTAAAATTTAAGCACTGATACTTTCATAATTTACAAAAACTCAAAACATTAAAGTTGTAGACCTCTTTCTTATCTTTCCAACGCAACTTGAATCACCTCAATCGGAGATCGGATGAAAAAGTTATGGCTAAAATACAAAGAGGCTGTAAAACTGGAAAAATTCACAAAACCAACACCGGTGTTCAACGCCGGCAGCGTAAAGTTCAAATTTTCCAGCGATAGAGGTCAAGCAATCTGGTCACCGTTTGACTTCTCAACACCACCAAATTTTGCACGTATGCCAGCAGTGTAGAATTTAACACCAGCAACGTTGAATGCCGGCGTACATACAATACGTTACTGTCAAATTTTCCCCTGTTTTTATTTTGCGAAAAGCATTTGTTCAAAATGTTTCAAACTCCTCCAAATTCATTTCAAGCTTCTTAAAACTTGTTATTTGATCTCAATACAATCTAATCAACATAAACTCCCACTTCAATCCATCAAACATCATTATAATAATCATAAACAACTTCAAACCCCAATTTCACTATTCATCTTCTTCCTCAATAAACCAACTCCATCAACCATAAACTTTACAAATAGAAACTTAAACAACACTCCTCAACTCATTTCAACATTAATTCATCAATTACAAATGTAAATAACAAGTAAAAGCAAGGGAAAATAGACAACGAAAACTTAGCTTTTTGAGCCTACTCATGCAATTCCTTCTTCTTCTTCTTATTGAAGCTAATTCCACTTGATCTCCTCTTTCTATCTTGTTTCCTATCCTTAATTTATCTTCTTGAATTTGAGTTTTATAGAAAGCAAAAAGAAAGAGAGAAGAAGAGATGAGGAGAAGAAGAAAGAAAAGGGAAACGAAAATGAGGAAGAAGAAAAAGGGCAGACAAAACAAATAGAAAAGACAAGGAAAGGGTAAAGTTAAATTTGGATAAAATAAAAATATTATATAGGTTTAGAACTATCAGATCAATATCTATAGTTCCAAAAGTATTTAAAAGATGATTTCTGAACCGATATGTTATAAATTAAGATCTTAAAATAAAAACTTAATTTAGGAATTTAATTTGGATATAAGATATTTAATTTGAGTTCGGGTTTAAGAACTGATATTTTTATTCAAGCAAATGAACTCAAATTTTACTGAGATTTAGCAATTAGTGTTTAGGCTAAGAATCAAGAGTTTAGGAATCCTCTAAACATTTTTATTACATATTTAGGGATTTTAGGAATTTCAAATCTCAAAACCAAATTAATTATTAGCTAATTAAATTATATCAACTTGTCTATTTAAATCCTATAATTCATTTGATTCATTTAATCTATCTAAACTCAATTTCTAATCTAGGTGAAGATTTGGGGTATTTCAAGTGCTTAAACCTCTTTGAAGATATGGCTAACAACTATTACCAATGGTCATTTGTAAGAGCCAAGAAGGAAAGATCAAGAGGAGTTTTTGAGCTGGATGTTGTTTCTAACTTGATTGCTAAGATTGAGGCTCTAAGTAGAAAAGTAGAACATCTATTCATAAGGAGAACCCAACTAAATATGGTTACTGAATTTCATGACTAAACCACTGAAGGAATGACTTCTGAGAGTTGTGAGTTTGTAAACAAATTTTCTTGTCAAAAATCTGACCCTTATAGTAACACTTACAATCCTGGTTGGAGGAACCATCCAATTTTCTAGTGAAGTAACAACAACTTTCAAAATCAATTAAACCCACCCAATTTTCAGAAACCATCAGCATAAGGGTCAAGAGCTTTCTAGTAACACTTACAATATTGTTTGTTTTTTACAAAACATTTTATTTGTTTTAATGGATTGATAGGATGAAAGTGGTCTTAAGATGAAATTTGTGTAAATTTTTATGATGAATGCAATGGATGAAATTTGTTATATCATATGTTTGAATGGAATGGTTGATGAAAGTGGTTATATAGTACTTGATGGAAGTTTTGTGCAAGAACAAGTTTTAGCCTCGACAATTTTGAGGTGAATGATAAAAGTCGAGCCCTATTGTCGAGCCTCGCATTAGACCCTCGACAGTGTTAAATTTTTTTGTGAATGAAATAATAGAAATCTTACCCTCATATTCTTTAATTCCTTTCAAATAAGCCCCAACTTTGATTTTAAGTTGAGTGTGCTTTATTCTTTATTTATTTAGTCTTAAATGAATAAAAGAACACGTTTTGTCATTTACTAGCTTGGCTCTTAAAAAGGTTTGAAATAAAAAGATTATTCATTCTACACACGACACAAACACTGTTCTTGCACTCGAAAAAAAAAAGAAGAAAAAAATATTTCTTGCATTTGAAAAATTTTTACTACAAACAAATCCCAAAAACCTTCCAATATTTCAAAGCCATAACCATATTAGGTATGCTTTTTATTTTCTTTCTTTTCTAAATTTTACTATTATATAGCGTGTTTTATATTTTTAGGGTTTTTCAAACTTTCTGTATTAACTTGATAAAAATGATGAACTGCTGTTTTTAAATAGTTTGTTAAGTGATGTTATTATTTAAACTTAGAGTAAATAGTTACAAACTTCATTTTACTCTAGGACTCATTAAGTTCTGTAGAAACCCAAGTTTTTCTCTGATTACTTAAACTGTTAGTGAAATAATAAATGTGTATTTTAGTTATAAATAAATATGAACTTATGTTTGTTATCTCTTTTTGCAGAAAAATGGCTCCAAAAGACAGCCCATACAGTTCCAAGTACACATGCTCTTGAAAACATGTCTATTGCTGATAAGGAAAGATTTAATTTATTTTTATCCTAGAAAAAAATTGTAGAAAATGATGTAGTAAACTGGGGGTTGTTAAGAAGTTTTGGCATACAGGAAGACTTCCTAAGATATTTTGAAGATGTTGTATAGAGAACAGTCTTTAAAATCAAGGAGAATGTATATGCTGGCATTACTCTAGCCTTTATAGCTAGTTTAAAGATGGAAGGGGAAGTGCCTAGCTTAGGTAGTATAGTAAAATTTTATGCATTTGGAGAATATAGGGGGGTCCCAATGAGGACATTTATTTGTGCCATGGGGCTACATGAGGATGAAGGATATCTGGAAGAACCATAATTCCATGAATTGCCCTTGGAAATACGTGAACAAGATATCAAGAAATGTTTAGAGGAAGAGATTGAAGGAAGATTTGCTCATTCAATGACCACAGGGTCCAAATTTCGGAATAAAAGTGTGCGGATGCTGCACTATATGCTGATAAAGAACATATTTTCTAAGTTGGAAGGAGGGTCGACAGTCTTTGAAGCAGAGCTGCACCCCATTATTAGCATAGTGAAGGGGATAAGGATAAATGTAGGATTATTGGTAGCCTTTAGGCTTAAGTATCAAGCCACACTGAATGTAAAGGAATATTCCTTGGTGGCATGATCACAAGAATCTTGAGAATTTAAGAATATGGCCAGAGTAGGGCCAACTGACGTAGTGTGCAGATATAAGGAGCTTCAAAAGAAGGCTTTCAGAGAATGGAGATTATAGGAAATGGGTACAACAGTAGAACCTAGGTTGGACTATAAACCCCTGATTTTTAGGGTAATTTCAAGCTTAAACCCTAAGCCGGAAAGTCAACCGAAAACCTTAGGTCAACAAATCCTCAGGAAACCCTAGTAGTTTATATCCGACAATCCCATGTTCTTAAACCAAGAAGTCGAAATATGAGTGGAGAGTGTAGATTGGTTTGTAATAATATTAGGATGCTAAAAAATATCATATGGGTAAATTTTTGGCCAATTGCGAACCCAATCAAATACAGACATTGAAAAGCATGTCACAGGGCTCGAGATACCAAGAATATGATATTGGTACCATTAGATTCGTAATTTCATAAGATTTCCAAATATATCAATTATAAATTTTTCGGTTTATAAAAGTTTCAATTATAGCCTTTTTATCATATTTTCATTACTACCGGTAATTTAATTGTATAATCTACTTTTTCATTTCTAATCACACTATTCACAAGTACAACCATCCATACCCTATTCTTACATCCTTACAACCTATCTTACAAACTTACATCATTTTCCTTACAAATTTACTTTTCCAATACTTTTTATTACTTAAATTACTTAATTAAATTTTGAATTTTATTACAAAAAAAACTCACATCTTTCTCTCTCCCCCATCCTCAAGTCCGTGCGCGCGCCCCCCCCCCCCCCCCCCCCCCCCCCCCCCCCTTCTTTTCATGCCTTTATTTGTTTTATTTTCTTCAATTTATTAATCCCACAAAACTCTAATCTATTTTCTATAAATACTCCTTTTTGTCTTTCACTTCTCACTTTCTCTCTTTCTTTACAAAAATCAAACTTTGGAAAAAGGTTTTTCTCTCCCTCCCTCTCCTCTCCTCGCCGTGAGCTTTCACACACACACACAAAACTTTTTATTTTTTCAAGTTTCTTGTTACAAACACTTTATAGGTAATAGATCTTGACCCTATCATAATAAAAAATGTAATAGCAAGAATCATACATGTGTGGTTCCACAAAAATCACCATGAGCTTTATGTTAGGGATGTGTGAAACTCTTGAAATTTTGATTAATTTTAAGCTTAATCTTAGAATTAAAAGTCAACCGGAAACCTTAAAGATCAACAAAAGACTAGAATAAACCCCATAATTTAGATATGGCATTCCCGTATTCTTTAGCCCTAGATAAAAAAAGTTAGAAATAATTATTGATAATAGTTCATAATTATATAAAGAAGCAGATTTGCGAATTTTGAGTCCTTCGAACCAGAATAGGATCAACTCTTGAAAAGCTTGTCACGGGGTCGGAATAGTAAAAATATTCCGATAACATCGTTACGATGGAAATAATATAAGGATTTCAAAAATATCAGTTTCGTAATCTTTCGTTAACTCTGTGCATATTTTCTTTATTACCAGTACATTATTAGTCTTGTTTACTATTTTTTGTCCTACAATACTATTCATCTATTTAATATTTTACCTTACAACCTATTCTTACTACCTATTTACCTATTTTTTTACTTTTTTATTTCTAATACACCTTCACATCAACCATACTTCACATCTTTATTACTTTTTATTACAAAACAACAAAAATAATTCACTCTCTCTCCCCTTTCCAAAGTGGCTAGTGCCCCTTTCTCTCTTCCTCCATCAATTTAATTTATTTTTCACTTTATTTTATTACATCTAATTTCCCTCCATCTTAACTACAAATACCCCATCTCCATCCACTTCTTTCACATCATCTTTACACATAACAAAACTCTCTCAAATTCACTCCACAACTCTCTCCACAAAATTTTCCTCTACCAAAACCCTCATTCACCAAATGCTCACAAAATTTCCCTCTATACACAAACCATCTACCATTTCTCACTAACCACATACTCATACATTCACCACCTCCTTCCGACATC
Organism: Combretum micranthum; assembly: GCA_024138025.1. NCBI lineage: Eukaryota > Viridiplantae > Streptophyta > Magnoliopsida > Myrtales > Combretaceae > Combretum > Combretum micranthum. The sequence goes on from JAMXBD010001168.1 coordinate 452,048, forward strand.
ATAAACACTTTAGGTAAAACTCCTATCCCTATTTTTTCTACTCATGTCATGTAACTAGCATGACCATGGTGTTGTTTTGAAACTCATATGAGTAGTAAAAGCAACAACATGTTCATGTTTTGTTCTTATACATGAAATTTCCAATTTTACTATGTTTTTATTATACTTATATATATGTTTGATTATTAATGATATTATTGTTGTTATTATGCTGTAATCGAACTCTAATATATAATATTAAGTAGGTATATCTATATTTTTAGAGCCTAATGCTCACTAACTATTTCTAACTTGCTATTATTATTGCTTCTTTCCTTCTTTTTTTTTTTTTCCTTGTTTTTTTTGAGGACTATCTATTCTTAGTCCCGGGTTGCATTGATGAAGCTAAGGTTCCCAATACTTGATATATTACCTTGCTTAGTATATTGCTTATTATGTCTTTCTTATGTTTTCACGTTTTCATATTACATATTCATAATCATGCATGAGCATATTGATTATTGTCTCAACAAGATAAATAAGGAAAGGTTTTCTTAAATAAAAAGAAGATAGATTTCTTTTCCAAAATAAATTTTGTCATGTAAGAAATGATTTTTCCTATAAAGACTTAGCAATTTATCTTAGCAAATCTTTTCCAAAACTTTAGAGGAGTTCATCATAAGGTTTTAGATTTTTAGATAATACATAAAGTAAATATATCATACATACACTTTACAAAACCACAAAGTGAAAAAGTTTCCTTTTAAAAAGTTAAAATTTCAAATTCTTAGTTGGCAAAAGTTTTACTAAACTTCATTAAGAAAGTTTCACCAATATTCTAGAATATGAAGGAATAGACTAATTTGACAAATCACCAAGAATATTTCTTTTATAAGGATAAAATGTTCTTAAGGAATAAAGTTAGTAAACAACTTAGGAAAATATTTTAATAAAAGGAAATAAACTTTAGGAAAGGTTAAGAAAATGTAAAGTTTGATAAATTTTAACTACTCTCAAATAGTTATTTAGAAACTACCCGCTCAACCCTAGAAATTAAGTTATAAGAAACTTAGAATGACAAAAATCATTTTTAAGAAATTTGAAAGACTAAGGAAATAGAATTAAAAGGGGAAAATACTCACTTAAAATGATTCAAGAAATTTTTCCAACAAGCTAAGTGGAAATTTTCAAAATTTTGCTTTTCCAAATTCTAGAAAACATTGCTTTTATAAAAATCATTGCTGAGACAACTTCATTAAATTTATGCATATGATATGAGTCAATATATATATGTATATATAGTCTAAAGGTTTTTTCAACTATAATAACATCTATGTTTTGGTAGCAAGTATTTTTGGATAAAGAAAAGTTTACAAATTTAAGTTTCAAAATTAGAATTTTCATAGTGAATCTATACCCTACGATGCCGGGACCCAAACAAATTTTTTTTATAAGAATAACCTTAGAAACGGATAGATCTTTTCGAATAGATAGAAAAAGGTATATCATATGCAAAATTCCGAGTTAAAATAAGCAAGTTATGGCCATTTTAAGTTGGAATTTCCACATATACGGATTTTACCGCAACTAGAAAATAAAGTTAGAAGTTTTGACTAGAAATTCCATGGAATAATCATTTTTTTGTATTTCCTTTGTTTAGAAACTGAGGAGGAGGATGTATACTACCCGATGACTACTTCGACTAAGGGAGTATCGTCATGGCTGAGTGAGTCTACTTTCCTTATTTTTCATGCTCATGCTTATGCTTGTAAATTAGTTGCACTAGATTTAAGAAAAGATAAAATTGAAGATGCACGTGTTTATGACATGTTGAAAGAATATTAAACATATCGAGCCACGAATTGTTTGTAATAAATTGTATGATTATTGGCATGTTGAAGTGTCTAAAATTGGATGGCCACTTGCAAAAAATTGAAATATAATGGCTAGGCCTTAAATAAAAGTTGATGCATGCACTTCATAAGTTGAGTTACATTGCATTTGCTATTGTACAATTGGTGGGACAAGTGTATGATAGTAGTGGTAGGTATAATCGGTATATTATTTATGCGGCCAGTAGGAGCCGATAAAAAACTACAAAAATTAATGGTTAGTAGGAGTAGGTAATAACTACATATTTTTTATGGCGAATAGGAGCCAGTAAGATCTATAAAAATGATTTTTCAAAATGATGGCTGTAATGGGCCGGACTACCTAACCCCGAATGAAGGGCGTAATTCATTCACCATATGATTCCCAGAAAGTCATATATCTTGTGTTCTCATGTCGCATTCCATTTGCTTGTCTAATAAACTTGGTTATTATTTTATTTTAAGTATGATTATTGGGATTATACTCACTAAGCTCGTAAAGCTTACGCCCCTATAGATATTTGTATTCATAGGAACACCTGTTCTTGTACCCAATATCTCCTCATATCCATGTAAGTTTTCTTTTGGGAGTTTTTGAAGGAAATCTACTTGAAGGATTAGACTGTAATTCCTTTAAAATCTTTTGATGTAGTATATAAGTTATTATAAGACTATTAGTTATTTCAATCCTTGGAGTTTTAATGGGGTATGCCCCTAAGAATCATGTAATAAACTTTTAATTGTTATTATTATCTATTTTTATTTCTAGATTCTTATATGTTCAATATTATTTGCTTAGACCATACTTCCCAAAAGCGTCTCCTATTACCATGCTAAACACCTTACATGTAATACTGAGACTTTCGCGTGACTAAGGTAGTCATTATTAAGTCTTGATATTATATGTGGCAAACTGTCACATTTATGATACCCTTCGAGGCTTGACTATTTGAGTTAGTACCAGAACGATAAGTTTAAAGGAATAAAGGTAATAGGAATGAATCTAGAAAAGGAAAGGGTAGATAAGTTAAAATTAAATAGATGAAGGCTTAGATCTAAATAAGTTAGAACAACCTTAGAATTTTCTAAAGAGAACTAATGACCTCCCTTGTCTTTTATAGCTTACTCTAGGTGAAGTTAGAGCTAAGGCCCAACATCTGAACATGAGGAGCAACAAGACTCTTATAAACTATCGATTGAAAATAAGAAGCTTATGTGAGGATTTTGCCCTAGTATGACAGCCTAAGTCTACTTGAGAAATGTATAACATGTGGAGAAGAGGACTCTGTGACAATATATGGGATTATGTGATTGATGGGTTGAGATATGACGCCATAAGATGCACCAATTAGACCGATATGGAGGTTATATATCGAATGGAACGACTCATGTACTATTACAACCACACTCCTATGCTCCAAGAGGCCACGTTCATTTTCGAAATGACAGACACCCAGTTTTCCCCGACTTTCGAACTTGGAATTCCATAGGCCCGATGTATATCTATGCCTACGACGAGCTAGCTGACCACACCGATTGGGGAAGAGCAGATGTAGAGTCTTACTTCTTTTGGTATGGAGTTTATTGGAATTTGTTGCTACACCCCAATGACCTGCCTCCACCACCATCACCAAAAGAAGAAAGACGTGAACAAGTCGAATGAAAAGAAGACATGGAAGGAGCCAAGGAAAGAATGGAAAGAGAAGAAATGAACTAAGGAACAGAAGCTGTAGTGCCACAAGCAAATCACAGATGGGATGATGATGTTTCCAACCCTCATGAAGCCAACCATGATTCCGGATGGCCTATTAAACCAACCCGGATGAGAATATCTCGAATAGAATCCGATCTGACACTCCCCTAATAAGAGATCAAACCGATGATGTAATGATGGAAGAATCCAATGGAGGGCATGCACCGCAAATGGCTTATGATCAAGGAGAGCCTAGCACGTCAAGGAGTCGACCCTCCAATAAAGGAAAAAGGATGACAGTTCAAAGCTACCTAAGACAATTCGTAACAAAAAGGCCAAAGATGACTCCTAGCCCCAATCACTGTGACATGACCCCCTCACCAAGATGGATGACCAAAGAAGGAAAGAAGGAAGGATCCACCCAAGCAAATCCCATGTGTCCAACTAAAATTTCGTAATCCAGTCGACCTAGGATGTAGGATCAATTAGAAGTTTGATTTATGTTTTCAGAAAGGTGTTTGATGTTGTTGTTTTTGAATTTCTCTTGTAAACTTTGATTTCTTCTATGTACGGGTTTCATGCCCCTGAATGCTTTTGATTTAATGAAGTATTTTGGTTTGAACAAATTTTATTTCTTGATTTAATTGCTTAAATTTCTTCTGTATGATGTATTTCTTTATATGATTGAATTATTGAAATTTCTGCAATTTCCGTAACTTAACATGCAAAAGACTTAATAATCGGAAACTTACGTAACAACAATTTAAAACAGCCGACCTAGAAGAGGACAACCAAGAGAAGGCATGCATTGAATAATCCACCTGAGAAAGCAAACCAACCAGAAGTGCCCCTTGTGGCTCCGCCCCCAAATTCATAAGGCGATCTACAAGCCACGCTTAGTCAATTAACATAGCTTATAAATGTGTTAGTCCAGCAACACCAAATGAATATGCTTCCATCGGTACCGGCTCAAGCACCACCCCAACAAGCACTTCAAGCATCCGTACATGGACCGGCACCCTGTGATGCTCAATCGCATACCGCACCTTTGCCGTCTCCACCACCACCCCGACCATACAAGACTGCACTTCTAGATTTCATCAAAAGTAACCATTATTTTGACGGAGCCTTCGAAAAACCAAATGAAGCTGAGGATTGGCTTGCATAGATAGAGCGATCTTTTGCCGCCTATGAAGTTCCCCATCATCTTCAACTAAGCTACGGTACCTATATGTTGAGGTTTAATGCTCGAATCTGGTGGGAGTTAAAGAGCTGAGAGTTGCCACCACCTATCACCTGGGATATGTTTCGAAACAAGTTTTTAGAAAACTATTTCCGAGAAGTCTAAGAGTGAGGTATAATGCAGATTTCTTGCACATATCTCAAAAGGGAAAATCCATAAAATGGGATGAGACGGAGTTCAACCAACTCCTACAATATGCCCCTAATTCCTATAAGTATAGTGAAGAGCTAAAACGTCAAGTGTTCCTAAATGAGCTAGATGAAATTTGAGGATGAGGGAAGAAGAGTTTGACATATGTACCTTCAGGGAATTAGTAGAAAGAGTAAGAATTGTCAAAGGAGCTAAGAAAAGGAAAGTTTGGACTTTTGAGAGAAAAGTACATATCTTCGAGGGGAAATTTCGATCGGAGACAAGCTCTTATTTCCCTTCTAAGAGGTTTAAGCATATTAGCCACTTTAAGGGAAATGTCAGTAGACGGAAAGATGTTTCTAAAGCAATAGTAACTTGTTGGAAGTGCAAAGAAGCGCACTACCAGAAGAGATGCCCCCTCCTCTAGAACAAATGTTATTTCTATGGCGACTCGAGCCATAAGATTCTAGATTTTCCAAAGAAGGCTTCTATGATTGGTTTTGTATACAAGCAGACTGGACATTTTTCCAATAACTATCCTAAAAGGAAATCTATAATGGTTCGACCTATTGGATCTTTGGGAGGACCTACTCCAATAAGAAGTGGGAATAGAAGTGGAAATCGTTTGGCATCATCCATGCATAGGTTGAGAATCTACAACCTTGAAGGACAATGGCTTTGTGAAGATGCTAAAGGAAGGAATGGAATTGGTTACCCTAGACAATGGAGAGGAGTACAACTGTGGCCTAGTAACAGGTTAGCCTTGATCCATAAATATCTGTTATTTTGGTATCTGTTGAGCATAAAAAGTGTTGAGGCATGATGTGTAACTGAAAATGATAGATGCTTAGGAAACCTGGTAAAGACAATAAGATTAGTAACACATGCATCTTGAATGCAGGAACCATACAAATAGGAGACTAGATCGCTTATACCCTCTTTGACACCAATGCAACACATTCCTTTGTCACCGCTAGTATAGCCTTGAAGATAGGTTTACCCATCTCCACAACCATAACTAGTTTTCGCAAAAAGCCCCTACAGGTAGTGTGGTGACAACCAAGGAGGTAATAAGGAATTGTCCCATGAAGATACAAGGTCATGAACCTACTACCGACCTTATAGTAGTGGAAATCAGTAAGTACGAAGTGATTCTCGAAATGAGTTGGTTATCCTTGGTAGAAGCTAAGGTAGATTGTAGGAGCAAGAAAGTGGAATTCGTAGGACAAGGTGGGGAGAAAGCTACGTTTTTGGGAGAATCCACAACATCGAAAAGATTGGAATTAAGCTCATTTGAATTAATTGAGGAAGTTGAGGAAGGAGTTGAAGGCTATGTGGGGAGTACAGAAGAGGAGAAAGAAAGGCCTAACATTGACAACATCCTTGTCGTTAATGAGTTCTTCGATGTTTTTCCAGAAGAATTGCCTGGAGTACCTCCAAAACGAGAGATTGATTTTGAGATCGATCTGATGCCTAAAACGGAACCCATATCCAAGGCACTGTACTGAATGGCACCCGTTGAGCTCAAAGAAATTAAAAGAAATTACAAGAGTTGCTTGACCAAGGATTCATTAGACCAAGTGTCTCGCCTTAGGAAGCTCTGGTGTTATTTGTAAAGAAGAATGATGGATTGATGAGGCTATGTATTGATTACTGGGAACTCAATAAGGTCACTATAAAGAATAAGTATCCATTGCCAAGGATTGACAATCTCCTTGACCAATTACAAGGAGCAAGTGTGTTCTCATGCATTGATTTGTGATTGAGATACCACCAGCTAAGGATAAAACCTGATGATGTGTCAAAGACCGCTTTTAGAACTCGGTATGGACATTTTGAGTTTATGGTTATACCATTTGGATTGACCAATGCACCAGCAGCTTTTATGGACTTGATGAATCGAGCTTATAAGTGGCTCTTAGATAAGTGCGTAATTGTCTTCATCGACGATATTCAGGTTTATTCCAAGACATGAAAGCAACATGAAGAACATCTGAGGATGGCATTACAAACATTAAGGGAGCACAAGTTATATGCCAAACTGTCGAAGTGTGACTTTTGGTTGAATCAAATATCTTTTCTAGGACATGTTGTCTCGGGAATGGAATAGCAGTAGACCCTGAAAAGATTAAGGCCGTGATGGAATG